>CM067516.1:8548288-8608288 GCA_034509495.1 Acestrorhynchus altus | reverse complement strand
CCAGTCTTTTTAATCTACTAACATGTATTTCACCCACTTGGAATTCTGACATTGTTAACAACTACTGGCATGACCATTACTAAGCAGCACTGAAACACAAAACACATGAGTCAAGCTTTTATTCGGTCATAGTGAACACCAAGCCAAGAAAAATACCAAGAAAATGCCCCACTAGGCTGCCATAGGCACTTGCCAGTTCTTTTGAGGGGTCTACTAACCCCATGTCTCAAGCTCCTTCTCTTCATTGGTCCCAGGTGTGTGCATTAGGGCTGTGTGCAGCACAGGAAGGGCTTGACTCTCCCTAGGGTTGATGCAAGGGAGACAATGTGCAGGGCCTACAATTTGCAAAGATAAGCACATAAACAGTGGTCAGCTCTGGTTGCTTGGCCTTCTGCACTTGGAGACAGTTCCAGCTGGGGCTGTTGGGGCAGTGGGCAGGTACTGGGACGGGAACCAAAGACTAGAGCGTGGGAGCTGTCCCACCCCTCTTCAATGGGTTTTAAGCAATTCAGGGAATACCTCTGTCTAGGCCCGGCAGGGCCGATAAGAAGAAATAGGAAATGAACAAAAAATGGGCCCAACAAAATAAAAACATGTGAGGACAGAGATTCCACGTCCCTACCTGCAGGCTTCCCTTGATGAGAAAGAAAAGAACACTAATCCTAAGAACTAAAAAAGAAAAGAGTTCAACTCAGGTGTGGGGAGCTGGTGGGGTGGCCGAAGAGGTCATACAACACGGCTGAAGTGTGTTAAAGCATAGGGTCAGAGCACCTATGTACAAGATCACTACTCAAAATGGTTCTGGAGGCAGCTTTCTGCACTCTAAGAGCGAGGAGCACCATCACAATTGGTTTGAGAACAACCACTTCAGCACCTCTTCAAAGCAGGCTTTAGAAAATGTGCTTTTATGTGAATTAAAGGTGCTGCAACCAGTAATGGCTGCACCTAATTATTCAGAGTGCCCAATCTCATTTTTGAATGCCAGTTTGGTGTTTAGCAGATTTTAATAGAACTTCACCACACATACTGTCACACTAAAGTTCAGCTTCATCAAATCTATTTATTACAGATAAGAGTGGAAGCATTCAGAGAGAGAGAATGGGGCCACTGTTCTGGTGGGAATGAGATTAGGAGGTCCACCGGAAGTGCTCCCGTGGCCTGACCTTTATCAGACCTCTGGGAGAAAAGCATGGTTCCTTTTAATTCTTAACAATCGTTTTGTAACTCACACCATCTGCTCCCATCTTCCAGGGCAGGGAGAAAGAACAACGCATGAGGATGAAACAATCAAATAAAAGGAGTAGAATGTTCCCATGGAAACCACCTCTTAATGACAAGCTAACTGGTACCAATTATCTCAGAAATTGTAGGAAATTCTAGTGATCTGTCATAAAATAATGTGTTTACATACGGTGTATGTGCAGGAAGATTCCCAAATTAATTCATTTTTTTCATCCTTTTGGTTGTTTTCTGAAGTTCATAAAGATAACTGCCCTGAAGAATAGCTAACTAGGGCCAAATGATAATGGAAAAAATGGACATTGTGATATTTATGTTCACTCTCCTCCAAAAGTATTGGAACAGTGAGGACAATACATTTTATTTTTGCTGTAGACTAAACATTTGGGTTTAACATTAAAAGATGAATATGAAACAACAGGTCATCATTTCAGCTTTTAGTTCTTGGTATTTTCATCTGGATCTGATGCACAGTTCAGAAGATCTTTTGTCTGAAACCACATATTTTTCTTTGAGCAATATTGGAATGTGACTGACAGGTGTGTTTTGTTGCCCAGGTGTGTCCTGTTACATTGATTATTCAAACAATAATTTTGTGCTGAATGTCTGTGCCAGTTTCAGATTTGGGCTTTGTCCATGCATTTATAGTTAGAGGAGTAACGCCATGAAAAGAGGTGAGCTGTCTATGGATGAAGAACAAGCGATTGTGAAGCTGAAGACGCTGTAAATAGAGCTGTTAGAAAAGACCTAAAATCTAATGGAAAAATTTAAGTTTGCAAGCTCATCAGTTAAACATGATGGAGGTAGTGTCATGGCTTGGGGTTGCATAGCTTCTTCTGGAACCAGCTGATTAATCTTCTTTGATGATGTCACGCATGATGGCAGCAGTACAACGAACTCAGACATCTACAGAAACCTTTTGTCTGTCAATTTATATAAACTAACCAAAACGATTAGGAGAGCCTTCCTTAGGCAGCAAGATAATGACCCAAAACACACTGCGACGACTTCAAGAGTTCATCAGGGGTCAGAAGTGGAAGGTTTTAGACTGGCCTTGTCAATCGCCAGATTTAAAACCTATAAATCTACACATTTACCTACTGAAAGAGCAGACTGAGAGTAGCTCTAAAACAAGCATCAAATTGAAAGAGGCTGCAGTAAAAGCCTGAAAAAGCATCACAAAAGAAAAGAATGCAGAAGTTGGTGATGTCCAAGGGCATGGAAGCGATGAAGTTTAATTATATTTAAATAAATATTTGATAAGTTTATATATTTAAATATTGAGTCTTATTCCCTTTAATCTATATAGGTTTATCTGTTCCAATACTTTTGCTCACAGGAAAAATGGGTGGGTTCAGGCAAAATGTGCTATCTTCTGAACTGCGTATCAGAACCAGACGAAAATAAATGAAAATAAAAGGAAATAATAAAATAAAAGCTGAAATATTGATCTTTTGTCTCATATTCATCTTTTAATGTCAAACACAAATGTTTTCAGTCTATAGCAACAAAATAATGGGCCTCACTGTTCCAATACTTTTAGAGGAGTGTATCTGCAATATATATTATGATATTAAAAGGAGTTCTCGAAATTCAATGATCCAGTGAGTCCTTGACATTAATAATGCACATCAAACACTGGGCCGAAAAACACATTTTCTCATCTACTTCTGATAGAAATTATTGAATTACATGTTGTTACAAAATGAGAAAAAATAAACAAGTAAAAACACTACATTTATCCATCCACTACAGTTTCTGTGGAAAACTTCAAATAGCACAGTCTTCGCTTTTAGCACAATCATCTTTTAGAGCAACTTATATTGAGGTTAGGAAATCTGTAGCCGATCTGGAGCTCAAATAGTTCAGCAGTGAACAGAGGAGCCACTGACAAAGGCATTTTTCCAGATGAGCGGATTCAGCATTTCACAGCAACCATTGAATGTGTGTCAGTAGAGATCAATTATTTGTCCAGTCTTCGGCCACCCATACCAACTGATAAGAGAGAGAGTCACCATTTCTTTAACTCTTAAAACCTCAAATAGAGTAACCTACAGCCATGACAGATACACTGCCTGGGCCAAAAAAATTCACCACCTGGATTTAACTATGCAAATCGTGGCAATCGTGGCCTGGTGGTTAGGGAACCTGCCTTGTCACCGGAAGGTTGCCAGCTTGCAGGTCAGGACTGAAGTGTCCTTGAGCAAGACACTTAACTTCCCAGCTGCTCCCCGAGGTGCTGTGGTAGGGCTTCCTGTAGGAATTCAACATGTGGATGGGTTAAATGTGGAGGACAAATTCTCCTGTGTGCAAGAAAGCACAGTGGGTCTATGAAAAGAGCATCATTTTCAAAATAAGTAAGACACTCCTTCTTTTCATCAGTTTGTATATGATTATTATTAAGTTATGTAGCATAACTGATGCAATGAGCAGATTCTCATTTGTAACAACCATGTCCAAAAGGGGCCACATCCTGTGGTTAAGGAAAAGATGTTAATCTGTTTCCAGAAGATTCAAATGGCTTGGTTTGCTTCAAGCACAGAATATATCTACAGAGATTTCTGAAACTACCTAACATCTTCGAGGAAGGAATGTGGCAAGGAAAAATCTTGAATGATGGTGAGCACTTAAAAGAAAAACAGCAGTAGAACTCAGGGATGTGTTTAATAGTGACGGTAAGAGCATTTTAAACATGCAAAGGATCGGATTGAGGCTAAACAGCTGTGTAGCCTCAAAGAAAACCCTTATCAGTCTGGTTCCTTCAGCAAAAAAGGGCTTCAATTTACTCACGGAGCATAAAGATTGGACTTTGGAGCAATGATGGGTCATGTGTCAGCACAGTGAGTCAGATTTACCCTGTTTACGAAATGATGGTCAAGAGTGCCTACTGTACAAGCCTGTGGGGGCAGTGCTATGATCTGGGGTTGCTGCAGTTGGTCAGGTCTAGGTTCAGCAATGTCAAATGTTTTGAGGTCAGCTGACTACCTGAATATTCTAAATGAACTAGTGATTCCATCAATGGATGTTTTGTACCGCCAGAGTCAGACCTGAGACCCCGTGATAATCTTTTGGGTTCTGCTGGAGAAGACTTTGCAGTGTGGTCCGGGGGGGGGGGGGGGGGGAAGAATGTAACTATGGAAACGATAGTTGAAACGATGCCACACTGAACGCATCAAATGTAATCAAAGCTAAAGACAGTCCAATTAAATATATAAATATACAATATATGAAATGTATATAAAAAAACAAACTACAAGACATCCTATCTATCCACTAGTTTCCAACTAACTTAAATCCCAGTTTATGTGCCAGTGCATGTTTACTGCTCTGTCCATGTGTACATGGTCAACCTGCATGCAGACTCCTACTGATCAGTGAGACAGGGCAGGGCTGATGACATCACTGATGCATGAAGTGACGCACATGAACACAGAAGTCAAACAGTCAGTGGTGTTCAAGCCGTGATTGATTGGTATTAATGGCTCAAAATGGGCCCAGAAAACATTCCCCACAACATTTCACACCCTCCAGCAGCCTGGACTGTTCAGTTCCAGGCCACATCATCTCAAACCATTCCATCTTAACAAATCTTATCCAATTATCTCAGACCAACCACTGAATGTTTTAATGCCACCACTTTGAGTAACTCTAGAGACTGTTGTGCTTGAAATGTCAGTAGATCAGCAAAAAAAGGCCTACCTTCATCATCATTTCATAGACTGATAGAGGAAATCAGAGTATGCTGTTTAGATGACAATTTGAATAATCAGATAACTGAAGAAATCAGATTAGCATTAGGCAAATGTTTCAGGGTGTTTTCATAGTTTGATATATTTTTATTTGCCAAAAATAGAAGATTATGTGTTGTTTTGCTTTCAAAGACTTAAATTCACTTGACATATCAGGAATGCTGTTAGGAATTGATCATCTAGTGTGTTTTTGAGCTGTGAATGCAATAATTTTGGTGAGGAGTTATTTGTAATGATTAGATATGTATAATTAAAATACTTGACAGTGGTCCAAGTAAAATAAAATAAAAAACCCTGAATGTTCTTTATTTTTTTAAATTATTCATGAATACATTAGTCTTATCCATTCTCAGGACTTTATTCTGAAATTAGAACACTCTGTGAGCAAAGAAAAGAGAGCAAACCTGCAACCCAATATCTGTATCAGTGACATCAGGCAGAGTCTGTTTGCAGGTTGAGCATGTAGCCATAACCAGAGCAGTAAACATGCACTGCTGGCATTTAAATTGGGATTTAATTCAGTTGGAAATGAATGAAAGTTGCACTTTCAGTTCCCGGTTCTGAGTGGGGGCTAAGTCTCATTATAAAGTCCAGACAATGCATCTGCTCATATTGGCATGATTTTATCCATTCTACTACTACCATACGATTGGCTGATAAGAGGTTGAGCATAAACGAGAAGTTCTACAGGACTTCTAAATAAATTGCTTGGTAAGTGTGTATAGACACATTCTTTTGCAGTCGACTCCAATTCCATGTACGGCTCTGTTTAGATGTAGCCATTTGAATTAGTGTGAGCCCCATCCACTTGTTGCTCATCGTTTCCTGCTGTTCCTTCTCCATTCACATGTGCACTTTAGAATAAATGGGTCTTTTGTTTAGCGCTAAACAGCTCTGAATGCCATCAGTCGATACGCCGGCAGTGACTAATTACACACGTTTTTTGCAGCAAGCTTTCTTTATTAAGAGAATATGCACGTGTTTAAACTGCATACAAAGCAGATGATCTGTCATTTCAGCTGAACCACAAGCCCAGCTCTGTGTAGCCTAAAGGATGAATGGATGGAATCTTCTAAAGTTCAGAAAAGATTAGGCCTACATGTACAAAACACACTTACTGACCAGCCTGTACAGGACTTTCACAGTTGATAGGGTCACTGAGAAACCTAGCTTGGCATAATTGGTCCTGAACTGACAGCTTAGACTTCATGAACTAACCACAAATATGACATGAGGGATGAAGTACGTGCATGGTAAAGAACAGCATTTCAAGTGAACTTAAACGTTTCCAAACATGGCTTTACTGGTGGTGACTGGTAAGCATATACTATATGTCCAAATGTTTGTGGACTCCCCATCTAAGGAATACATTCAGCTACTTCATGTTGCTCCTAGACAGATGTTTAAATGCACACACACAGCTTGTCAAGTACAGAAGTACTGCCAATAGAACAGGACTCTCTGGAACACGTATATACATGTACACATACATGACCAGAGCAAGTCTGATTATTCACAATATTCAGTCCAAGATTATTCTAATTATAAGTGCTGATTAGAGTCTAATTACAAATTTATCTGTGGAGCAGATAAACAAACATGAATTTACTGACACCGTGTCTAATCTCAGGCATGGACAAGGGAATAAAGCCCCCCAGTACTGAAATGTGGATCAGTGGAACTATTTTCTCTTGAAGGAAGGTGGTCCATTTAGTACTTATTGAATTAGGGAGTTGTGGAACGAAGTGGGATGGTGACATCTGCAAAGCCACCGGCCCAGATGGCATTCCAAGGTGTGTGTTTAAAGTGCAGACAATGCAGACATTTTCAACACCTCTCTCCCTTTCAGTCATGCCGGCATTCTTCACACTGGCCACCTCCGTCCCTGTTCCAGAAACATCCAGCATCACTAGTTTAAATGACTGGCGCTTTGAGAGGCTGGTCAGAGACTTCATCTGCTCCTCATAGCATGCCACCCTGGACCCACTGCTATTTGCATAAAGGCAGAACAGATCCAGTGATGATGCAACTGCCCTCACTTTGCATACTGCCCTCTCCCACCTGGACAAGAAGTACATGAATGTCCCCGGAGGCTCGACATGAAGCTCCAGGATCTCTATGCAGTTAGATCTGAAACTTCCTAACAGGCCATCAGCAGGTGGTGAAGATGGGCAGAAAAAAATCCTCCTCACTGACCGTCAACACTGGAGCCCCTCACATACAGCCTACTCCTGTACTCCTTGTACATCCATGTCTCCACAGCCAAACACAGCTCCAATGCAATCATTAAATTTACTGATGACACAACCATCATAGGCCTGATCTCCAACAATGACAAGACAGCCTACAGAGAGGAGGTCAGCCTCCTGAAATACTGGTGCCAGGAAAGCAACCTCTCTCTAAACATCAGCAAGACCAAGGAGTTGTGGACTTCAGGAAGCAGGATAGAGAGAGAACTCCCTTGCCAATATCATTGAGGCCACTGTGGAGAGGGTCAGCATCATCTCTGAGGAGCTTACATGGTCAGAACACACCACACGGGTGGTGCAGAAGGCACAACAGCACCTCTTCTACCTCAGAAGGCTGAAGAGGTTTGGTCTGAATCCCCACATCCTGAGGATGTTCTACAATACCTGCACTGTGGAGCGCATCGCGGGCTGCGTCACCACCTAGCATGGGAACTACATGGCTCTCAGACGGAAAGCTCTGCAGAGGATGGTGCACACCACCCCGCGTACATTTTTAAATAGATTTTTTTTTTTGCTTTTTCTTCTCCTGTAATTTAATACATCTGTTGAATTATCATTGTATTGACATATTACTGTGATGTGATTTAATTTGCTTCAATCCTACCTTTGTTGTAGAGTGACACACTGGCCCAACTGCTGGTCTGATGACCTGGATAGCCATTGTAGCTTCTGCAACTGCAACGAGTGTGCAGGATCTACAGGTCAAGCTGTAACATCTGTGGGCAAACGTGCTGCAGGATGCCATATGGAACCTGCATTCGCAGGGTACTAGAGCCTTCTTTGAATTATACAATAAACGTCTTTGAAATTTCTTACCTGAATCATCATGACTTAGAATATTTAGGATGTTTCATTCCAGTCCAGCAACTCCTTCTTGGTGTGTTATTTTGTCCATGAGTGTATTTTTACCTTCAACAGCAGCTCAAGATTGCAGTGTTATTTAATTAATTTAGGTCAGAAACAAACATGAAGGGGTTAATGTTTAGTTCTGACACAGTGTTAGACTCCCATAGGGGACTAGCAGAAATTAGTGTTATGATAACCGTGGATGTTTTCCCTTTTCTTTGACCACATATAAGCCTAAACAGAAGGTCTAATAGTCATGGTTCGCAGCTGGTACCTGCTCACAAATACACAAATACATTATGAAGTTTAGTATATTAGCAGGGAGGTAATTTTGAAAACTGTATACATTCTCTTTAAGGGAAGACCTTCAATAAGTAATAAGTAACTTTGTAATAAGAGTAGTTAGGAGAGTGAATGTGTCAAAGAAGCATTGTGCCGTGATATTTCACACTCCAGAGCGTATTCTGTCCTTGATAAATTCCGACCCTGTGGAACTCTGAAAATGCATTCAGGCTTGTTTCATTACGCACATCTTTTGTTCACCATGGACAGCTTTTCTCCTCATGAAAAGGACTGAATTTCTGATAGGGGTGATTAAATACAGCACTTTTCAACAGCAGTCACGTTCGTTCAGTAAGTCACAGGCTTTTTAAGGCACTTTTGTTTGCCTTTCACCCATAATTACCATGGTATTGTATGCTTTGTATCTCTGGAACTGGACTGGAAGCTTATAGGCTTTGGAACTGTATGTGCAGGATTAGATTTTTGTGGTGCATGTGAAGTACGATTCCGAGGTTTTTGGGATGGGGAAAAAGTGGAAAATACAGAAAAATCGTGTGTGGCAAAGTAAAGGCAAACGTAACTCCACTTTTGACAGTATGTCTAATAATGCTTTTAAAGCATTTTATTGTGTTGTTATTAAAGGTGCACTCTCCTTTAGGCCAATAGATGTCACACTTGAGCACCAGCATCTCGTGATGCCTTCAGGTCCTCCTCATATATTTCTAGTTCTGAGCTTAGAAGTCGTAATTACAACATGATATGTGTTCACTAGACACCGTGAGAACTGTACTTTTGTTATTTTTTTGCTTTAGTATCATCAAAAACTGGAAGTTTATTTTGCGGAACTGAAAGAAAATGGAATGAGTCACACACGCAGCCAGTTTACAGTGCAATCAGTTTACATCAACTATTTATTTAAATTACAACACATACTGTAGGAGCTGCATCTATTCCAGTGACATTTAACATTTAACACTGAAGCACAAGGTGCTCCTGTATGGTCACTGGAGTGTACAAAGAGTAGAAAGAAAGAGGTGGTCATTTTGGTTTGGTGTATACAGTAGCTGATTGGTGTATATCTGTGTGTCTAGTACATTTTGATGGGGGGGGGGGCTACAAGTACATGTAATTCAAAGCTGTTCACAGGGCTCTGCAGCATTTGTTGCATTGCGTTTTAATGAGAATAAAATGAAAAGAAAGCACAATTAATAAAGCCAGCTCGAGCGCGCCACGGCTTCTGATGTTATTAAGTGTTCTTTATGTGATTCCACTCCACTGCCATGGTTCTCTTTAAGCAGAAATGGCTCTGGGAATCTGCTCCCCTGAAAAGGTTCCTGCAATACCGCTCATAGCACAGCGGCAAACACACAGAATAAATTATGAAAAGCTTTTTAACACTGCCCTGAGTAGACGGTGTCCGGATTTAGACAGGGTGCTTTTAAATATGAGAAATAAATTTGGCATAAAAGCGATAAGGCCTCGAATGTGTGATGCAATTTTTTGATTAGCATCTATAGGCCCTCTATAAGAGGGCGATGCTGCCACACACTCATTGAGGCAGAGGGGAAGACAGCCGCCTCTATCTGTTGTCGCTGAGGAAGAAGCCGGGGCTGACAAACATGGCCATCAAAATGATGCTCTTAAAGCAAAAAGCTGAGGTTAAAAGTGATGAGCATTGAGGCCAAACTCGGCATAAAGGAAGGGGGTGGTGGGGGGCAGTTGTGACAAACAGAGCTATTAGCCTTTCTTTTAAATGTGGTTGAAATTGGTTGTGCTGATGGCTGAGGCTCCCATGGTGGAGGCTGAGTGTGTTTATACCTTTCATACCGTGTTTGTATTTTTGCTTGTATCTGCAGAGTGAATTCATAAATAGACTGCACAGGATTTCACAGCCTTCACAAATATTGGAATTTGTTCTAGGATTTCTACGACTTGTTTTGGTAGTAACTCTCTTCATTTAGTTAGTATATTTCTCAAGTGCTAAAAATGTGACAATTACGGTCTGAACAACAGCTACAAAATAGCAGGCCATCATGAAAACATCTGTCCTAAATGTCCCCCACAAACACAAGCAGCAAATACACAAACTTCTTAAATTCTGTCTAAAAGCTATAATTTGCCTTTTCGTGCCATCACAACATATCTGATGTAGCATGTGTCATACCAGACATTCCATTTTTTGAGGAACAGTGTCAGCTTTCTTCATTAAAGAAATGCCTCTTGTAATCTAATTGTCTGCATCAGGCACCCATGGCTGCATTGTCTCAAACTGATAACATTTAATTTGACTTGCTTTATTCTGTGATGTTATTACTTGTTTCTATTAATGCTCATATTATTTGTCATTTGAACTCTATTGACCCCTAATTTTTTTACTTATTTTTTCACACAGACTTTTATGATTTAAATTGGCATTACCGGCCCATTATGGACTACTGCCTCCCCCTGAGCATGGACCTGCAGACCACCAGAGAGTGCTTCATGTCCTGCTGGTGGTCCCCTGTTTTTGGTAGTGCTGTGACTTGTTTTGGACTATTAATTTACCTCTATATTACTATTTGTACTATTTGGACTTTTCTTACATTCAAATCTATGTGGACCCATATTTAAAAAGCCCACAGGACACTTTTGGCTGGACATTTCTGGTTGTTGGACTGTTCTCAGTCCAGCAGTGACACTGAGGGGTCTAAACACTCCAGCAGCACCTCTGTGTCTTCCACTCATACCAGTGAAATACATACTAATACATCCCCACCATGTCAGTGTCACTGCAGTGCTGAGAAACACCCCTTAGACACATAATACCAGTGCGGTCCTGAGTTTACAGAGTTCAAATGTAGTGTAGAAAAAAGGTGGTGGTCATAATGTTATGGCTGATTGTGTATTTATGTATAAATCTGATGCTCCATTATTTATAGTGTATCAGTTTTTAGCATTCAGTTAAATGGATTTGCCTTCCTGGCATCACGTTCCTCGCTGACCCATTAGATTTTTACATCACGCTAAAGTTTTATTATGGGATGGTTTATTTCAGAACTGCAGGGTGTGTGTGTGTGTGTGTGTGTGTGTGTGTGTGTGTGTGTGTGTGTGAAAAAGGACAATGATCCAGAGAGAGAATGTGGGCTCAGGTTACGTTAAAAACTTCTTATCGCATGTTATGTGACACGTCGGTTCCTCCTGCTCCATCACGCTCAGGGTTCAGTGCCAGTGGTCGATGGAAAAAAGCCCTTATGGTTATTTAACCTCCTCCCATCTCTCTAATCGGCATCATTTGATCTGCTCTGTGTACGTCTTGTCTCCATCTCACTCGGTCCATCGCTCCATCTCCCTTTCTCCCTCTGCTCAGTGCATCACATTCTCTTGTTTGGTGCATTGCTTCTTCTTGCACATCTGTGAAATGTTTTCTCTCTCTCTCTCTCTCTCTCTCTCTCTCTCTCTCTCTCTCTCTTTCTCTCTTTGTTTGTTTGTTGTTTAAAAAATTGTGCTCCTACAAATGATTACATTTCGTTATCGGTTTAGTGCTCCATATTTGGTAGTACCAATCAACCCACCCACTCACTAAGACTCTCCCCATCACCTCTAGCACTAGGAGGGTGAGAACAAGCATGACTCCTCTGATGGTGAAGCAGCATGACCCAACATTTGAACTCATGATCTTCAGGCCATAGTGTCAGCACTGACCCAATTGGAGCTAGAATTTGTCCTGCTTCCATTCCTGCTAAAAATCATTAATGTTTGTCCCACTCTCTCCCAACTTACATCAGTTAACAGATACCCCTGGTGACCAATATCACAGTGGGTGTGACGGAAGTAAGCACCATCTACCCACTCAGAGAGGCATGGCCAACAGTGCAGGCTCTGACTGCTTATGGTGAAGCAGCATGACCCAGGATTTAAACTTGCAATCCTTGGGCCATAGTATCAGTTGAGTCTGCTAAGCCACTCACAGCCCTGCTACTAGAATTTACCCCACTCCCACCAAAAGTTGGTAACATTTATCACACTTGGACCTACATAAGCATCAATTACTCCTGGACACCATGGCCCTCTCACCACTTCACTGCTTGTCCATCCTTGGAGCAGGTTTGGTAAGTACTGACTAATGCATACCAGGAACACCCATCACTTGATATTCTGACCCAGTCGCCTGGAACATCACAGTTTGGTTCTTGGCAAAGTATCTCAGAATCTTAAAGATGTCCATTTACCCTGCTTCATCACATCAACTTCAACAACTGAACTTGCTACCTAAAACGTCCACCTCTTGACAGGAACCACTGGAACCAGATCATTAATTTTACACACTTCAGTAGTTTTACTGTTATGGCTGAACAATTGCAATTCACTCACTGTGTAATTATGTTAGGAGCATGGTGTGATGGAATAACATTGAAGCTTGAACCTTGAGGCTCTCCGTGACATTGCACCTACAGGAGAGTTACCAAGTGATGACAGATCCAGTCAAGGTTTCTGTTTCTTTAAGATATACCTCCAGCATCTTGGGTCTCATCTCTGTGGGACAAACAGACCTCAGAGGTGCAGGTTGGTTAGCAGGGTTTGATGCAGTTCAGTGTGTAAAGAGGACAGTGTTCAGAGGCAGAGATGAAAAGGTGGGTACTCTGTGAGGGGCCGACATGACGGGTTACGATGGGTTACTCAGATTAAAAGGTGAAAAATGAAGGAATGAGTTCAGAGGGTGAGACCACAGGGCTTTCTCTCTAAACCTAAGTGTTATCTGTGATGTTCTGGAGCTTTCACTCCAGATGCAGGCCACTTGTTCTGTCTCCTGCATGTGATCTCTCTCTCTCTCTCTCTCTCTCTCTCTCTCTCTCTCTCTCTCTCTTCCTTTACTCATTTAGAAAACCTGAATGTAATAGCATTTTACAGTAGGTCCTCCGTGGCTCTGGGCAGCGGAAAAAAAATGGTGCAAATTGGGTCGTGATGGACTTCTCTTGGGCTTTTTTTGGGGTCACCCACATTCCCGGATGATGAGATGACATTTATCCACCACTAACAACTGGCAATTCTCGGTTCTGATTCTCCATCTCTGTGCGAAGTAGCTGCCAGGAAAATCTGAACAGGTGACCTGCGCTTTGTCCCACGGGTACCCTAACTCAAATTAAGCCTCGTCTGTGGCTCCAGAAGTGACACAAAGTCTTTACCACCATGCCCGCGGACAGCACTTTGCTGCAGGGCGTTAGCATGTGTTCAGAGCCGGTCCCCGAGCATTGCTCTAATTGATGGCTAATAATAGATAATGGTTTGGCCCTGGGCAGCCCTTTGGCTGGGCCTCGTCCCTGCGGGCTGAGGCTAATGCAGTAAAATGAGGAGTGCTCTAATTCTCCAGCGATTGGTTCCCTGTGCTAATGGATAGCCAGTGAGTCTTCAGTCCTCTCTAAATGTGACTCTGAGGGTGCCTTCATCTTACAACCTTTCAAGACCTTTGAATGCATTCTTCACAGCCTTCCTGTCACATTACAATGAGATCTATTGGAGAAGTGGGACAGGAAAATAGAGAAACAGACAGAATGAAGGAACAGAAGGAGAGAGAAAGAGAGAGAGACAGTCAGAGAGATGGCCCACCACAGGGACATCCATCTCTGCAACAGCCCCTGAGACAGTAATTGGCCTGCCGGATTTGGAGCGTATATCATTTCTGAAGCAACGGAGGCAGGAGCATGTACCATGGTAGCTCTCAACATGCCATCATCTTTTAGGAGCCATTTAGGAGCACAGCTGCCTGTCTGCTAGATTCCACCAGTACCTGTTCACCCAACCAAATGGGATGGCAGACAGCAGTGGATTTAACCCATAGACCATTGAAAAATATGCCCACAGGAGTGAGGAGAAGCAATGTTATAGAACTGCTCCATATCAGGTATACCAGTATGTTACACAATATGGGGACACCTGCTCATTCATTGGTTCTTCTGAAATCAAAAATACTTAAGAGTTTATCCTGCTTTTGTTAGAGTATCTGTGTCTACTGTCCAGGACATGCTTTCTACTAGATTTTTGAGTACTGCTGTGAGGATTTGATTGCATTTAGTGACAAATCCATCCCCAATCATCCTCACTCATCCTCAAACACAGAGCAAATACAGATGCCAATAGGAGCTGCACAGAACCTACAGCTTACTTGTGGTTTAGGGTGCTTTCACATTTGCCTTGTTTGGTCTGTACTTTTGGAACTTTCAGTTTAGAGGTGATCTCTGTCAGGACTAACTGAACCACAGTTTGGTTTATCTGCAGTGTGAAAACACTTTTTTTGGATGGTTTGGACCAATTACAGGCAAGTAAACAATAGAAATTGATAAAGAACAGTCGCTGAACCCAAATCAGACTCACATTAAAACATATGCATCTCAGAGCAGTAAAAAAGTCCTTTAAAATTCCTGCATCTACTGTAATTCTTATTTATAAACAGAAACTAAAGGAATCCAAGGGAAATTCACTCCACTGGGTGAAGCATATACCCAAAGTAAGTAAGTGGAAAAAGTAAAAGTAAGTGGAATTCTCACAAGAAAGTGAAATATTGCAAAACATCTGGAAATTCAGCTCGCACATTGACAAAATGCAAATGCAAAGCCCTCTATAAACCAACTGGTGTCAAGCATACGGAGACACAGTCCACATAGGTGATGACGACAGGACAGGACGGAGTAAAGAGTAAAAGAGTAAAAGATTAAACTAACCACAACAAATGAACATAATGTACCAAAAAGACCTCCAGATTATTGTAAACTCTATTCACTTGTGGATGTCTGAGTCCAGTGAACCTGTCTAGTCCCTGTAGAGAAGTACTGCCTAGGATTCTTAACAGGACTCTCTGGAGCAGAAAAAACTAACTTGAACATGTTGGCATCATGCTTAATGCTAGGCGTGGGGTAAAGGGGTAAAAAGCCCCCCACTATTGAAACTGTGTTGGAACTGTATTCTCTGGAATGATGGTGTTCCATCCAATACTTTTGGGATGGGTATTATATGAGATGAGGTAAGGTATTGATCATTCAACATCCTGACCTCAGTAATCTAGCCAAAAGCCATGCCTTGACAGTGGAGACCATGTTGTTACATCCATGTATACAAATTGTATACTTAATTACACGTTTTGTGACCTGCAGTTTATGCACTTGAAGAATGCTGCCATCCATGTGGTGCTGGACCTTATGAAAAGTAGTTAATAAGCAGACAGTCATGCACACACTGCGAGAAGGTTAACGTTAGGGTTAGGATAAGGGTTAGGTTTACTGTAGCATGAGATGTAGCTTCCATCCATATATTTGCACTGCTTACTTCCTAACACAGTGTTTCCCAACCCTGTTTCTGGAGGCACACCTGCCCTACACATTTTAGCTTTAACACACCCCTTGCAACTCTGAAGGGCTTGTTAACGAGCTGATTAGTTGAATCAGGTGTGTGGGGAGCAGGGTTAGCTCTAAAACATGCAGAGCAGGTGTGCCTCCAGGAACAGGGTTGGGAAACACTGTCCTAACATAACTAACATAATGTATGACATCTGAATTCCCATTGGGTGAGGTGGCCTATCTTTTAGGCTATCTCTGGAACATGGCCACCATCTAAAAAGCTGCCATCAGATGCCAACTGGATCGGAATGAATTTGTCCAATGGGAAGGTCATCATGTAGCATATCAGAGAAGACAAGAATTGTATCAGAAATTGATTGCCACCATCTGATTTGCAATATCTCTGGCAAATATCTCTTCAAAGATATCAAGACAGAAAGTTTTAAACTTTTGTTGCTCATCACAGGTAACTGAAGATTGATGAAAGGAGAGAGGATTGAGGTAAATATAATGTCCAGGGAATGCAGCTGCCATGTCATAGCTGATTTCAACAACTGACACTCAGAAAGACCACCAATTTGACACAGCTCTGTTGCATCTTTAATAGACAAATTCCAAAAAAACTGGACTATGGACAACAAGCTACACTGTGCTCATCTGAAGACCACTACTGGTGAAGAAACCTCAAGAATCATTTTGCAAAAGTCTTTGTAAAAGTCCATGACGCAGCATGCAATGTCTCACAGCAGAATGTGGTGTCAGCCAGTCATCCATTGAATGGATTCTTTGTACCAATAAGTGCCACCCCTTCAAGATTTTTGTCCATGCAGTGTATAATTTATGTCCATGTTTCTTCACTTAGTGTCTATCAGCTCCTCTTATCATACAGGAGCACTTTATAGCTCTACAATTACAGACTGTATTCTGTCTGTTTCTCTGCATATTTGGCACAGTTATCCTTGGCACAGTTTTGGTTGGTCATCCTCAAGTTCATCAGTGCTCTGGATATGCACTGTGATGCTACTGGGAGATCCAGACTACTGAAGAACAGGGTGATGGGAGGCAAAGTATGTAGAGAAACAGATGGACTACAAATAAGACTACAAGGTGCTCCTGTATGGTCAGTGGAGGTGATAAAATGTACAATGAGTGTAGAAACAGGATGTGGTCATAATGTTATGTCTGATTGGTGTATAAGAGAGTAAACTTTAAGGATTCTTTGCAGTTATGCTGAAGAAGGAGCACTTGGAATACTCATTTTCTTTAAGTCAATAGTTCTTTTAACTATTTAGCTTTTAAATGAGCTGCAGGAATGCTTTTCAAGTTTGAAGACTCTTCATGGAAAGTAACAGTTCAAATCCAAATGTTTTTCCCTGAAGCCAGGAATCATTCAGATCTTTACTTTGAATTGCTTTAAGCACAACTTCCTCTAAAGGCGCAGTCTACAGAACACTCCACTGAACATTTTGAAAACCTGTGTTCAGGTAATTTTATGAAGGAATTACATAAATGAGAGAGAGAGAGAGAGAGAGAGAGAGAGAGACTGTGACTTCATTTCAGGAAGATGATACAAGCATCAATACAACAGTTCAACTTAATGCAGCACCACAGTGGTTAGCGCATTCTCCTCCCAGCGCTGTGGTCTTGGGTTCAACTCCCTCTGTGGGTGGAGCTGAATTGGCTCTAAATAGGCCTGGTGTGAGTGAGTATGTTTGTGTGTTTGTATAGCATACAATGAAGGCTACACATGGAGTATATGTACATAGCAATGTATAGAATGGATGTCTGTATAACTGTTTTGCATTATATATAGAATGTATGTCTGTATATTAAGACAGTGCTGCTGCCGCCGCCACTTCTCACTCATGTGTGTTGGTTGAGTGTGAACTGGGAAATGAATGTAACTTCATTTATTCATAAAGTGCCCTGTCTTCTCAACATGTTTGCGTTTTTCAAAGCTTCATCACTCTGGATCTGTTGTCTACTTGGTTTTGACTTCCCTCTTGTTTTTTTCCCTTTTCTCATTTTCTCCTGTTGTTGGCCTGGTTTCTCCCGTGAACTAGGATTTTGTACTACAGTGTCCTTATTACACCTTTTTCATTTCCTCTGCAGCATTACACAAATATTCTGAAATGTCCAAATCAGTAATGAAATCAATGTCCTGTCTGTAGCTCAGACCATGAGGACTGAACAGTGTTCAATGAAAATGGTGGATTTTGAAGGGAATACAGCTGTTAAGGTTATTTACTGGTATATGTTAATGTACTGATGTAGCTGCATGTTTTTTAAAAGGTATTTAAACCCCTCCCTCACATACATGTTTAAACAATTTAGGCATATCTGAAGCCCCAGACATCCACAACATGTTGTTAACTGTGGACACCCATGTGTCCTCAGTATCCTCTTAAAAAAACAAAAAAACAAAAACAAAAAAACCCCTAAGTATCAGGAAATGGAAATGATTTAGTTGTAGAGAATACTGGGACACAGCTAACCTTTCACCAGGACTAATTGCCAGTAAGTGTTGCAATTTACTGCAGAAGCCACCTACTCCTATCTAATCTATGATAACTCAGATAGTAAAGTTCTAAATTAACATTCTAATGTTTGAAGCAATAGTTTGGATGAGGGCTGCACCTAAACTTTGCAGAAATATAAATCTCCAGTGGCTTCAGCTGATCTCTGCAGGAGGGTCGGTCTCCCAGAGCAGGACTGGACCTCAGCTCAGCAGGAGGGTCATTTTCAATGAGCAGTTTTTGAATCCTTGTATTATTCAGTTCACCTTTACATTATTGAGAGACATCTTTCACTTTTGTTCTCTTTTGAAATGACTGCAGAAATGATGCATCCACTCCGAGAACCATCTAGAATCATTCCAAGAGACATTTTGAGCCTTGCGCTCTCTTAGCCAAGGTGATGCTGCAGGTTATTAAATTCAGGTTTTAACTTTCTTTTTCTAGCTTGGATGTTTACTCATTGTGCTCAATTAAAAAAAAAAAGAACAGAATCCAACTGTGATTTATAGTTTAATTAGATTATGGTTGTTTATTAGATAATAATCAGACCACATTTGAAGAGTAATCAGTGCAGAACTCATGTGGTCCCAAAGGGTTCACTAAATCCATGCTTCTCGTAATGGGATCTGGGGATCACAGAGGACAGGGACATATTGTCAGCATGATGCATAGTCCCAGGTGGTCGGTAGGAGTTGCTATGTGGATGCTAGGATTTTTTGCAGTGTGCATAAACTAACATATCTGTATGAGGAACTGTGTAGTAAATGCCGCAATGGATGATGTATGGATTTTATATGCACTCAACTTTGAGTTTCTGTACAATACCATATTGTGGCTGAGCTGTTGTTGCATTTCCATCCATTTCACAATAATAGCCCTAACAATTGACTGGGGCAACACTAGCAGGTCAGAAATAAAAAAAAATGGACTTATTAAATCAAAGAGAAGCCTAAAAATTGGACATTTCCCTCTGTTTTTGTGTAGAGCTTCCATAGCTGGCTTGGAACTCTGTAGTGAACGATGCAGTAGAGGAAGTGCTATTTATTCCAATATTTGTTCAGCTTTGTGAGTTTGTTTGGTCTTCTGATTCTAGCTAAGCTCATGCAGCTGCTGGAAAAGTGCTCCCTCAGATTCAGCTAAAAGGTTCATAACTAGCTTGCATTTCTTTTTGACAATTTCTACTTTTAAGTACAAAAATATTCATGTTTATGTTTATATTTTTGTTTCCCCATGTGCTTCTCAGACTTTTGTTGTGTTCAATTTCTTGCCTCCATCTTTGCCCTGTCTTGTCATTAGAGTTCCCACATATGCCTCCTGTGTAGCCCTGCCCTCCTGTTATCTTCACCAAGTGTTTTTAGTCAGTGTATGTGTAGGCCATTTGTTCTGGTCTCCATTTATCTGTCATTGTGCGTGTTTTATGCCCCTTCATGTTACACTCATTGTTTGTTGTTTCTTAGATTCCTATTATTTTGGTTTGGATTGTTTCCAGTCTTTTTGTACTTGTGTTTTGATTCATGGTTGCTTTGTCCTCATGCTTTGTATTTTATTTCATTATTAATGTCAGCCTCCTGGCCCCTAAATGTGACAAACAGTCCTTTTTGTTGCAGAAAAGTCCAGTTTTCTTCGCTGTACATATCAAGTACAACTTTTTAGAAATGTAGAAGAGTTAGCCAAGTATAATACCTCACTAGTAAAAGTTACTGCACTTCAGTAAACTTCTGAGCAGTGACCACCTCTGCCTAATATCCACCCCTGCCTCTATCTGTATCTGTATCCCTGTGTCTGGGAAGCAGTCCACAGAGGGCTGACCATGACTCTGACCTTGAATACAAATTGGTCCACTTCCCACTGGGAGCTCCCTGCTCGCGGCCACCAAGTGATTGGTGATTTTTAGTCCAGTAAAAGGTCAGGCAGTGGTATTATAAGTCCTACCAGAAGACTCCAGAGGTAAGTCTATGAGGCGGAAAAAACTTTAACAATGACTCTGATTAACAGTGTCATAGAAGACATTATTTAAAGAAAATGTTCTTGCTGTAGGCCTTCAGCAAGATGGGTCATCATCCCATCAGAAACACACACTCACATATTTGTTGTTTGTCTGCAACAAGACTCCAAGAAAGCAGGATTCAGAAAATGACCCACTGCCATTCTGGGTGACTCTTTGATGATGCTGACATGATGTAAGGGCAGTCGGTGTAATGCAGGCATATAGTCTTGCATGGAATGGAAAGTACACACAACTGGATGACCTAATATAGTCAGTTGGGTACAGAGTGTGAAACCTGAACCATTTGCATGTCTCACAATCTCAAACCTACCCTCCAAGTTTCATTCCTGTCATTATAAAGACTCTGGATCTAGAAGGGTTGGTGATGAAGTGGGGTGGTGATTCAACATTCTAACCTCTTGTCAATGAAATCTCTCAAATCCTCAAAACAATGCTTCAAAATCTCATAGAAAGTCTTCTCTTGACAGTAGAGACAGTTACTCCAAATCCAAAAGCTGGATAAACTCTTTTGATGTAGTTGATTTCAGAAGAAACTGCGAATAAGCAGATGTCCCAATACTTTTGTCCATATAATGTGATGTAAACTGCATGAACTATCTGTTTATATATCTGTCTCTCTCACTCTCACTCTCAAATAATTTCACTCTCAATCTTTTGACACACTGGGTGCGTAAGTACAATTACCCAGAGTGCTCCACTCATGTGGCCAGCTAATTGCGGCTTCAGACAGAGACGTGTGTCTCTTCTTGTTCAGATGAATGTTGTTGTTTCTGGCCCAGCTATTCTTCAATGCCTTACAGTTCCACACAGTCCCCCCAGAGTAACTGCAGAATAAGAGTCTCAACTAAACCATTCAGAGTCTGCACTCATTCTCTTAGTTACACAATACTGTCATAGAAGATACTGAATACTTCATAGTAGATCATGAATATCTCATAGTTGACACTGAATATTTCATACTGGATACTGAAAAATTTATAGTAGATACTGAATAAGTCATAGTGGATACTGATAATTCAGAATGGATACTGAATCTGAAGTCATAGATTATGCTGAATATTTAATAGTAGATACTATGACTGTTGAGTGGACAGGGAATATAAAGTCTTTCTGGTAGAAGAAGCTGGGTAGACTCTGTAATTACCTGCTCAATGAGTTAAAGGCACGCTTTTCTAATAAGATGGACAGGCAGTGTGCTGTGTGCTCTAGGACTGAAAGAGATTTGGAATAGATGTTTCCCTTGGAGGAGCAATTTAGTTCAAAATGTAGTCCTAATCTAAGGAAAAATACCTGGAAGCCGCCTCACCCACCCTGCACTCCAAAAGCTACACTTAACTACCGTAGTGCTTCTTTTCAAACCATGCATTTCTGTCCAAAAATCAGCCCCGTTTAGCCCCAGTGTTTTCCCAGATCCGGCTGCACTTTATATCGCTGCTCCCTGTTAGACTAATCATCAAAAACCATGATTGCAGCAGTAATTATTTTAATGGCCACATGAATCAGAGGGCCCAGTGGACACAAGTACCAGCAGTGGATGCTTTTCGGTAAGAGACTAACCAAATAAAAAGAAGAAAAAGGAAAGTGCAGAGCCAAGAATGGAGGTTGTTTAAGATATTAAGAACTGCTGTGGCACTGCATTTGCTTTTCAAGTGAAAGCTCCTTTCCAGACCTCCTTCCATTGTCTATGGGACTGTTACACTGTGGGTCTGAAGGATGTTTACCAGGGACTGGAAGAGAAAAAGTGGGAGAAAGGTGCTCAGATCAAGGCTGGCACAAAAGCTTTTGATTGAAAGTTGAAATTTGAAAGGCAAATGCAGCCTTGCAAGAACATAAGCACTCTCAACACCAACCTTCTGGAAAGTTTTCATACAGAAATGTCTGTGGAAATTGATGTTTTGCTGATAGTTCCCCAGAACTATTATTCCAGAGAGTTCTCCTGTAGTTGATAAGTGAGGCTTAGAGAAGTAGTAAACTGGTTGTAGGCATTCATCTTTCTTTTTGTTGATAACAATGGAGGGGCCATCTTTGTTTACTTTGTGTAGAACATCCAGTATGGCGGTGAATTAGTAGAGGATGAGGAGACAAGCCTGGTTCATTGGTAGGTGTGTGAGGATGAGGAGACAGGGCTGGTTAATTGGTAGGGTCAAGGGCGTAGACATTGGCGGGGACCCATGAATTGCAATTCATAAATTAATTCATGAATTATAATGATAAATTAATGTTAAACTAATGACTGTAAAAGTAGTTTAGATTTCAGTTTACTTCAGCCACAGCACAAAGGAAACAGGTCTCATAGATCAGCAATAATAAATGTAGATGGATCTGCATCATTGGCACAAAACCAACACAGTAACAATTAAACGATTTGAGCCTGCTGTATACTGTGCACCAAAGCCTAGCATTGCCATTAATGTTTTTATGATGGACTGTTACGGTGGACATTTTTTGCTGCCATCCTCTCTTGCTTTTGACACCCGCATCACCCACGTTGTACCTGGGTCTTGCATAGTCAAACTTGCATATGACTGAAGATCAGGGTTGCTAGGTGCAGTAATATATATATATATATATATATATAATACTTCTTGTTGAGCACATACAGTGTAAAGAATTTAGATTTGGTGGTAGAAGGATGGGGATATGGGGAAGAGATGATGGGGCTGGTTCATTGGTATGTGTGGTAGGGTTGTGGGGATAAGAAGAGAGAGCTGGTTCCTTGTTAGGGGTGTGGGTATGATTAGACTGCCCTGGTTTATTGTTAGGCATGTGGGGATGAGGAGACTGGACTTGTTCATTGGTAGGGTTGTGGGGATAAGGAGAGAGGGCTGGTTTATTGGTAAGGGTGTGGCAATGAGGAGAGAGGGCCTTGTTTATTGGTAGGGGTGTGGGGATAAGGAGAGAGGGCTGGTTTATTGGTAAGGGTGTGGGAATGAAGAGAAAGGGCTGGTTCACTGTTATGGATACAGGGACTGGGATACAGGGCTGATTTATTGATAAAGGTGTAGGAAGAGAAGACAGGGCTGGTTTATTGGTAGTGGTATGGGGATGAGTAGGCTGGGCTGGTTAATTGTTAAGCATGTGGGGATGAAGAGACCAGGTTCAATGGTAAGATTGTGAGGCTGAGGAGACAGGGCTGGTTCATTGGTAGGGTTGATGAAATGATGAAAATACAGTGAAGGATTCACAAGCACCAGCAGAAAATGAATGACTAACACTTGGCAAGCTTGGTAAAAAATTAGGCTGATTTTGGACATTTAGCAAATATTCATGTTTAATCTCTGCTCTTTTTCACAAACAACATATTAAAATCTCTGAAAATACATTTTCTAAATCTTGGTGGAAGAGAGAATAAACTATGATCACTATCTTCCATTTTCCTGAGTACACTGACCAGAAAAAGCTGAAATTTACATTCTGAAATGAGTCCCACTTTACTTAAACACTACTGTTTCTGTTTCACTTCATCTGTGCTCGGGAGGATGTTTCCTTGCAGGGAAAAAATTATCTATAAAATCATCACAAATGGCCAATTCACAATGGCTGTCCATTGGCATAGCAACAGGCCATTATCCATAATTAAAATCTGATTTTTGCCTCGATCTGGTTGATGCTGGCAGCGGGACATCAATTTGAACTTGGCACTGAAATCCAAGAGCTGGGCTTTTAAATCTGAATGAAAGCAGAATATTGATAAACACTTGAAATGCAAGAGAGTGGGAGTAAGTGAGAGAGAGAGAGTGAGAGAGGGTACAGTCTCAGGCAGTCACATAATTGTTTTATCTGTTTTATTTATTTATTTATTTTTGTGAAATGAAACGTGCAACCGCTAAACATTTAGCACTATCCGTTGTCACGATTCCCATTAAGCATAACTGGCTTCACTTTCTTTGGGTGGGTAGGATGGCTTTCCTTCACTCTATCAGTTAATGTGAAATTGATTTTAGTATGGAATTGTGGATAAACAACTATATTGTTATCTGATTTATATTATCATCTGAATAGACTGAATTTTGCATTTATTATTTATTATTTTTTGTGCACACTGAGCACAAACATTTGTACACCAGACCACTTCCCTGGCAATTTTTCCTGCTCTCATTTATTTGTCGTTTCTCCCACCCCGGGTTACTTCCATTCACTCCTGACAAATCCCAGTCTAACAGCCACCAAACTGCATGTAGATCTATAGGGCAGGTCTCCAAGCTCTAATCCACTGACCCACATTCATCTGTGTTTTCATCACTTGTTCCTCAATTTCACTCCCATTCTTGTGCAACAACACCAGGCAACCACTCGGAACACACCTGAAACCACTCACTAAACTCGATCAAATATGGCCACAGTGGGCACAGGAAGGAATAAATTCCACAGAATGCCATCAAATTGTTGCAAATGCTGAAAAGAGGATGGCTTTTACCTCATGGTCAGGATCAACAACATTCCTCAAAACCACCAACGGCTACCTGGAGAGGCACAAACTGAAGCTTTAGGTATAACTGTCACAGTCTCCTGCTCAAATGTTAATCAAACAGAAATACATCCTATTATATCACACACAGTGTTGTCTATCCTAGAACCCATGTCTTCAACTCTTGACCTTGAATCCAGACATGGATTTTGTTCTTGTTAATGTAGTAATTGATTTACTCCATAGTATCACAACTCAAAAAAGATTACAAAGTGCATGCGGGACTGAAAACTGGATTTGAGGCACAGATCTTTAGACCTCTGTCCTAGAGTCTTGGTAGTATAGCTTATCATGGTATGGTGACACCCACTGAAGTTCTGTTAACGGTCCCAATTGACCCCGCTGCCATGTCTGGTGCTCAACTATACAGAGTAATGCCCAAAAGGTGCCAGAGAGTTTATTTCAACACCAAGCTCTGGTGCCACAATGCTGGTCTCCTGTCTCTTTGCTTCATGCTTAAGAATTCAGAAGCCTTTGGAATGAAGTGTGAAGTGTGAATATGAAGTGACCATATTTAGTTTTAAAAGGGGACACTGGGGACACATGGATGTCCATTGTGATTAAAGTCTTGTACGCCTAAGTTGTCAGAATGTGGCTGTGTGTGTGTCTGTGAGAGAGAGAGAGAGAGAGAGAGAGAGAGAGAGAGAATTCCTTTATTAGGTAGGTGATGTAATCAAGTTCAATACTATAAGGTTGTCCCCTTGCACTTGCTTTCCATTCTGATTCATAGTGTTATGTCGGTAATGAAGTATGCCTCAGTGAAGAGTTCAAAAGCTACACAACCCATGGAGAGGAGTGCACAGAGTGACCCAACAGCCATGATTGTTGATATTCAGCAAGCAATGATGAGTCATCCTGTTAGTGCCAGCACCGCTGGCAGATGGCTGCATGATGCAGGACTACACAGATTGTTAGGATCATTTCAACATTATGAAAGATTGTACTGGTGTCGTGCCAGAGTTTCATCGACCAACAAATTGAATCCATATTGCCTGACCTATCACCAATTGAAAATGTGTTGGATGTCCTATCAACACTCCACCCCTACCACAAAATCTGCAGAAAATGAGTGAGAACATTCAAGATGCATGGGAGGAATTATCACAGGACACCATTAGGATCCTCTACAACTCCATTCCAAAATATCTGGCATGTTGCGTTATGCTATTGTATGTGTAGTTAAATAAACATTAACAATAACAATAACATTCATTTATCATTTATTGTTCCTGATAACCTTTATCATTGCAATTCTACACTTCCTTCTGTGTAAAACATTTTTTAAGATATATATACAGATAGATAGATAAATAGATTTTTGCCTCTATAAAAGATAGGTTTTGCCTCTGGCTCTGATGGACAGAAGGTGATTTGGGGCCTGTGTTTGGCCTTTCCTGATGATCATATGCTGCATGCTCAAATGCTGACATTATCACTGCCCCTGCAGGCAAAACCCTCACACACAGGCAATGTGTGTGTGTGTGTGTGTGTGTGTGTGTGTGTGTGTGTGTGTGTGTGTGTGTGTGTGTGTGTGTGTGTGTGTGTACAAACAGTTGTGAGCTAGAGTATATTGATGTTTAGAGCTGACCTTTCTTTCAAAGGGAGGCAGGGCAGAAAAGCTTGATGGGAAATCACCTGATCCCAGGTGGTGAGGTGGGTAGGGTTTTTGCAGTCACTCTGTGAGGGTCAGTGGATATTTTCCCACCCAGTAAGCCATCTCTGATAAGCCTGGAATTGAACTGGGAAAACAGCTCTCACTGGTGGTCCTGCAGTAAGGGGTTAAATACAGTCTATTTAGATTGGTCTGAGAATACTGAACTAAATATAGACAGGCATGCAAGTTTGGACACCCATGGTCAAAATGGGTGGTACTTTACAAACTGGATAATAATTAATTGACCCCAAAAAGACATAGATAAAAGATGACAGTCATCATTTTAAGCAATATTTGTGTATTGTTTTTTTAGCTGTGCCATTTAGAATGAACAAAAAGGAAATATGCTGTGGCTTAGCTGTGGCTTCACAGTCATCCTTAGGAAAGACTCTGCCAAGCACTCTGAATATTAACATAACTGCACCTGTTCACGTGGTTAAGGAGGGCAACAGGCACATGACAAGCGTCAGTTTTGGGTGTGGGCCAATGGAAAACAGGAACTTGACTACAGACAATTTAATAAATTCAATGTTACCTGATGAGTGTGCATTAATCAAGTGAGGTCTCAGCATTTCGGACCATATCAAGGCATGAACGAACTGGCCATAACACAGTCTGATGTCATTATATAACAAGATTATTGTTCAGTAATGACACGAAAACAATGCAAACTGCCCAAGTTAATCCTCAGTTAGGAGCAGAGGATCCAAGCCAGGACTACTAGTGCTTCCATAGAACATAAGAGATTAATATTTATACAATATTATGTATACAAAAGTTATTACTCTTTGAAATATTATTTGAAAACAATATAATATAATTTAATTTAATTTAATGTATATTGCTTCCATTTATTCAGAGATGACTGAAGTTTATTTCTCTTTTTTCTACACTGTTTTAATGACAGTTATTATATTTATTAACACCCCACACCATGAGAGGGGTTGCCATGCCAACACAGTGTAGACACACTCTCACAAAATAAAAGGTTTGTGATATAAAAACGAGTAGAGGATTTAGAGACAAGGGCCAAATTTATAATGAGTGCTGTAGTCTTCAAATCAGATCTTGGTCTCAAGACTGGTAGACAGACAGTATATTAATGAGCTTGATCTTGGTCTTGAGAGTACACTGACTTGTCTTTGAGGTAAGGAGGTAATGTCATTGTCTTTACTCAGGCTTGACTACAACAAATTCTTGGTCTGGACAAACTCAGGTCTCAGTCTTGAGTCAGACTTGGCTACTTCATAGTCTTAGTGTTGACTCTGACATGGCTAGTCCAAAGACTTGAAAAACAATTGTGGTGTTCAGTCAGACTCAATACATCCAGGTCTCCACCCAGACTCAGACTAAAAATATCTGCAGATATTTTAAAGATTGCACATGGGGAGGGCCTCAAAACCAGAAGTGCTGAGGCAGAAGGAGTATTGTTGGAAGAAGTATTGATAGAAGAAGAATTGCAAAACTATTATTGTAAAACTTGAATAGTGTGTGGAGTTTAAGTGTGTGTTCACAGTCTGCTGAAACCACTGCTGGTTGTAGAGTCTACCAGCAGCAGGCAGGGAGGACCTGTGATACTGCTCCTTCACACACTTAGGGTGAAGCAGTCTGTCATTGAAGGACCTATCTAGTGATTCCAGAGTCTCATGCATGGGGTGGGAGTCATTCTACAGCAGGGATGCCAGCTTGGTGAGCATCCTTCTATCTCTTACCACCTGCACGGTGTCTAAGGGAGTTCCCAGGACAGAACTGGCCTTCTTAATGAGTCTGTTTAGTCTCTTCATGTCTGCTGTCAAAATACTATTGTCCCAGTAGACCACACCATAAAAGATTCCACAGCTGTGTCAAAGAAGGTCCTCAGAAGGTCCTGGTCTCTTTTGAAAAGTGCAGTAGTGTTAACTGACCAGTCCAGTTTGGTGTTTAAGTGAACAACCAGGTACTTATGAGAGTGGAATCACTGTTGTTCACTGAAGGAGTGTCGTGTTTGCACCTTCGGAAGTCCACCATCTGTTTCGATAAATCAAATTTTACTTATATAGTGCATTTTACAACAAAGGCATTCTCACAATGCAGATTTACAAAAATATGGGTCCAAACTTCTTATGAGCAAGCCAGTGGACAACAGTGGCAAGGACAAACTCCCTTAGACTAAGAGGAAGAAACATTAGGAGGAACCAAGGCTCAAAAGGCGAACTCATCCTCCTCTGCTCAATACCGTATAGCACAGATAAAGCACAAAAGAACAAAAAGAATGGGACAAAAGTATTAAAAACAAAATAGTTAAAAAAAACTTTATTATTGGACATGGACATTATTATGAATGTCCATGGATGTTATACAATCACAAGCTGGTAATGCAGTCTCTAATGTGGTGATGTGGTGTGAGTGAGCCAAAGTGAAGATCCTAATGAAGACAGCATCACAGAGGACACTGGGGTAGTGAGAGGCTGGGGTGGATAACATCAGGTTACATCAGTCAGGACAGGATATCTTGATACACGAGAAAGAGATAGAAAGAGAAACAGAAGGAAAGGGGGGGGGGGGCAAAGGGTTAGGAAGCTTTAAATAAATGTTAGGGGGGGAGTAGGTAGTAGCATCCAACCATAAACAGATATGATCCAACATTAGCCAGGCAGCAGGGGAAGCTCAGGACATGGGACGGGAGAGAGATAGAGAGAGAAACAAAAATGTGATTACATTAGGAGTAAAGATAATGTGGTGACGTAAGAACTGCAGTAATGAAGAGTTCTTTGGTCTTCACCATGTTTATCTGGAGGTGGTTCTGGAGAGACGCTGAGCTGCAATCAGTGTTCTTAAGAGTTCTTTACGTTCTGCAGACACCAGTCCACAAAGTCCTGAATCAGTTCTCTGTTCTTCTTTCAATGTTTTTTACAGCAGATTTGATCTTTAACAGTGATGTGTCCAGAATTACACCATCTATCATTCATAAACACTGACAGTTCACCTCCTTTTCTAATACCGCTGTCCACTGTCCTGTCTGCCTGAATGAGGTGAAAGGTGTCCATAGATACCAGTGTGTTAGCACGGTTAGCCATGACTCCATAAACGTCATGATGGTATACTCCCCGTATTCCTTGTGATGCCACTTTTACCATCCCTGATGCACCCAACTATGGCTGTATCATCAGTAAACATCTGGATGTGACACAGCTCTGAGTTGTAGCAGAAGTTTGCTGTGTACAGCGTGAAGAGAAGAGGGATCAGCACTGTGCCCTGGGGTGCTCCAGTGCTGCTGATCACAGTGTCAGACGTGACGTCGTTCAGCCTGACATACTGCAGCATGTCCGTGAGGTAGCTGGAGATCCAGGTGACCAGGCAGGGGTCCACTCACATTCCATTTAGTTTGATCTGCAGCATAAGGGACTGGATGGTGTTGAAAGCACTTGAGAAGTCCAGAAACAGGATCCTCACTGTGACATTCCTCTTATCCAGGTGCAAGTGGGCTCTGTGTAGCAGGTAGATGATTGCGTCTTCCACGCCAACTCCTGCCCGGTATGTGAACTGCAGACCATCCTGGGCATGTTGCACCTGGGGTCTGAGGAGACAGAGGAAGAGCCGCTCCAACATCTTCATCAGATGGGAGGTGAGTGCCAACGGTCGGAAGTCATTCAGCTCACTTGGCCAGTTCTGTTTGGAAACTGGAACAATACAGAAGAGAGTAGGAGCTACTGCAGCAGGTTGCCACCTCTGTGGCACCATCTTGGAAATATGACCTTGATATGAACTTGAAATGGCTTCTGCAAAATCTCTTCATTCAAACTGAGTATGTCAAAATGTCAGTATTGACTCAGATTTGATCACTGCAAAGTCTTAGTCTTGACTCAAACTCTGTGTGTCTCGATCTTGACTCAGAATTTGTTACAAAGTAGTGGTATTGACTTTTCTTCTTGGGATGAGGTTGAGTTTCTCAAACCAGAAACTTATCCTTGACTCTGACTCTGCCACAACAAAGTCTCTCACTAAGTTACTCCCAAGTTACCCAAACTCTACTTTTCTATTACATATAATCTTGATATTGACTTGGACTTCAGGGGTTCAGGACTATGTGTTCAGGTGTCATTCTTGACTCGGCTACTTCACTTCACAACTTGTTGTTGAAGCTGACTTTGCCACAAAGCCATAGTACAACATCTTAGTTATAGCTTAGACTTTGCAACTGGAACGTCTTGATTATGACTCCGACTTGTCTAATACAAAGACTTAGACTTGACTTGTCTACTTCAGTCTCACGAAGGTGCTGTGAGAGTGTAAATATTTCTAAGCTAAGGAAGTTGATGAACTGAAAATAACTACATTTAAACTGCTGTGTTTTGCGAAGACTGGAGTGTGATTGTTGTGTTTGTAGTCTCCATAAAGATGTTAATTTTCTGTACACCCTAAAACTTTTATTAGCGAAGATAAATTAGGCCAAAGCTCAGATTTTGGTTGCCAAAGTTAAGAGTTCAAAAAACAACATTGGAAATACCACCCGTGCTAATGCACACTAGTGCGAGGGTGTATATTTGTGTGTCAGAACACTCACATTTGCTGCTCTCTTCACATCCCTGAATGCAATTATCTGTCTGAGTGATTTCACATTATCCAAGCCTCCTTCAGTCTGATAGAGCTTCTCCCTTTATGTGATGTCATTTGCATGTTTTTTCATTCACTTGAAATGGATGTTAAATTGTTTCCCATCCACCTCATCTCCAATCAATCACATAATCGGACGCCTTCGCTCTGGCTTTGTCATACCAAGTCAGAAAGGAGAACAAATCGAAAAGCTGCTTTTATTTTCTCCTGGATTGTGCTCTCAGAACAAATCATTTTTGAACCTCTATCAAAATGTACGAGACATTGCTGAGCATTCATTAGCAACAACCTAAAAAGGGGAGCGTGGGGGAAAAAAAAGCTGTTTTCACAACTGCATTGCATGTGCCTTTATGGCCATGCATCTTTGAACCTCTTAGATCTTCTGAGACTCGACTGAGCACTGAGCACACTGACATTTAAAGCAGAACAACCAAAGCAGTAGACACTTGTGGCATAAATTATATGGACAAATCTATTGGGTTACCAGCTTATTTATATTTTCCTCTGAAATCAAGGATATTAGAAAGAATTTATCCTGCTTTCATTGGAGTAACTGTCCAGGCAAGACTTTCTACTACTGTGAGGATCTGATTGCAGTCAGTGACAAAAGCATTAGAGAGCTCAGGATGTTGGATAATCACCAGCTCACCTCATCCCCAAGAAGAATCAAGGCTCATAATCAGAAACTCCCTATGAGCATGGACAAACAAATACTCAAAATGACAACCTTTCTAAAGCATAAGGACGAATCACTGAGAGGCACCAAGACTCAAAATCACAAACTTCCTAAGAGCACGAGGAAGAACAACTGAGAAGAACTAAGACTCCAAAAAATCTTCTGATTAGTCTGAACCTGTTCATCTTTACACTACAGAAACTTGACTTTAGTTATCCCTGAATGTTCATTTCCTAGTTTCATTCCACAAAAGACTAAGACTAAGAAACTGCTCTGGAATGAAACATTCATGGACGCATATCATTGACACAATGTTTTGTTTTCCTGAGCATTGATTGCCAGGCAACTATCCAAACATGCCTATTTACTGTTCTAAGCTGTGTAGCTTCAGCCTTTTCTGTGTCTTACTATTGTAACCCTCATCTTTAAGTCAGTGTTGGCGCACCTATACACTGTATGTATGTATACATTTGCATAGAATGATGCTAGGGGTCGGTGGAGAGCATGCTGTCATGCAGGAGGCTGTTCTATGTTCTGTTCATACCAATCTTATATTTTACTCCTGTGTTCAGAGTGCAGGTTGAATTGCTTTGTCAGAGATAGAATAAAATGTGAGTAATAGGTGACGTATCAAATCAATTAAGAGTTTATGTGCCATATCCTCAGCCATACACTGTGGCCAGTCACATCACCCGACCAATCCCAGATCGAAAATGTGTGGGATGCTATTGGACTCGGTATCATCACTCCACCCCACCGCAACATCTGAATGATAATATTCAAGCTGGGATTGATTATCATAAGATACAATTAGGAACCTCTGCAACTCTATGACATGTTGTGTTAAACCTGATGACAAACACAAAATAAATATTGCCCACATTAACCTACATTTTTAATAATTTATTGTTCCTGACAACCTTCATCCTCCATCCTAATGGCATTGCAATCCCACCCTTCCTTCTGGATGGAACTCTTTTTTGGCAATGAGTGTATTTGTAGTTGCTGTGAACACATTCTCAGTGTGGACTACCAACCACAGTATAAAGCCTTTATAGGCATGTCTGCTACATGCTTCAAATACAAATGTAAGTGTTTGAGAGCACTGAAAGGGAGCCTTCATGAACTAATAACCTCGCAAGGTTACTCTTAACATAGTTGCACTGTACACTCAAAGTCTGTTATTGGAAGATTCCTTGAACAATGGCAGTAGACGCAGTGGCCAGATGGAGATATATACATCTCAATCATGTGCTCAAAGAATATTTTCCAGAAAACTAGTTCAGCACAATAAACAGTTCCTGTGGGCAGTACAATGGTGATGCAGGTTCTGTGAAGAGTTGGGTCTGTTGGCCTGTGTGTATTTTTTCTCCCACTGCTGACTGGCAATGTTCAGTTGCCACTAGGTCTGAGTGTTTGAGCAAAGGGTTGCATTTGGGACACTTTGATGTACTACCTTCACAGCTCCATGGGTTTGTAGGTGTGATCCTCGCTCTGATCACTGTCTATAAGGAGTGTGGTTCTCCTTGTGTCCATATGGGTTTCCTGTAGGTGCTCCAGTTTCCTCACTCTCCCACCTCCCAAACACACCGTTGGTTTCTCCCAAAAATTTCTTTTTATTTTATGTATTTTTGTTGTAGCCTTGTGCTAAAAAAAAAACTGTACTCAAAACCCAATAATGAAAAGGAAAAACAGATATTCAAGTTTGATATGACACTTGAAATTTGGCTTTGGGGTCCAAATTCTACTAATTATGTTTGAAATGTTTATTTACCTTGATTCCAAGTATGGTCAATGCAGTAGATTGCAAGTGAACTTGCAAAGTTCAAAGTTCAAAGGCAAACATATATAAAGTCTCACAGCTAAGAATACATATTAGAGCCAAACCCAAGCCATGAGGATGATAGAACTGCCTGTAGAGCTCAGACACAAGACTATGTGGAGGTACAGAGTTGGAGAATGCCACAACACCAAAAATAACGAAGAGCACAGTGGCTTCTTCATTACTGAATTGAAGACGTTTGGAACAACCAGGGCTCTTCCTGGAGCTGCCACCCCCTAACCCCTAACTAACCTTGGTAAGAGTTACAGACACAATCTGTAACTGTATCAAGGGTGCGGTGTGGTTGAAAAGCCCACAAGACAGAAACCCTTCTTATATACCTCCACAAAGTCTTCTTTCATTCTCATATTAATGCTGTGGTCTCTCTCAATGAGCTTGTTCTTAGGACCCATTTACCACTATGACTTTAAATGCGTTTGACAAACAGGCAGTCAACTGAGTTTACAAAAAGAATTTAACAGCTTCCCCATAAAGCTACGCCAGGGCCATTTTATTACCATGTCACAAAGGAGAGAACAGATGCCTTTCTCTTCCACACTTTTTCCTTCTCTCTCTGTTGAGCTGTGGATTTAAGACTCGGTTTCCTATTCTTAGCTTGTGTTGACACACAGATTAAATAGACACACAGTTTGTGAAAACAGAGTGCAAGACTTCGCAATATGAGTAATAAACAAGCAGGACAATTTTTATGGGCTGTGTTATGATCATTCTGTGCACTCACTGGTCACTTTATTAAAAACACCTGCCTTGTGCTTACAATCACTGGCCACTTTGTTAGAAGAGCTGTGAAAATTATAGTAGTCAAAGAGCCCCCCGTGCTTCAGGCCGTCTTTGATAAAACAGTCATAAGTCAAGCCCAGAAAAAGTCCTTCATTCTGAGTGCAAACTCCTTCCATCAGGCAGACACTTTAGGGTCCCCCAGTGCAGACTCCGTTTTAAGAACTCTTTCATTCCTCTGTCCATTAAAGCTTTAAACAAGAAGCTTACAGGAGATAAACTCTTATAATGCTGTCCAAAATGTTAAGATTTTGCTTACTTTTCCCCCCTCCCTTCTTTCTGTGTGTATACTAAGCATGTCTTACGTGTTTATCGTTGCTCGTCTCAGAACTGCATGTGTCCAAAACAAATATCCTTTGGGACAATAAAGTCTAATCTAATCTAGAAACACCACTTTCTGCTTCCACTCACTCGCAACTTTATTAAAAACACCTTGTGCTTCCATTCACTGGCCAATTTATTAGCAACACCTACATTAATGCAGATTTGATGTAGTCTTTCTCTTTCTCTCTCTCTCTCTCTCTCTCTCTCTCTCTCTCTCACTCACTCACTCACTCACTCACTCACTCTCTTAGGTTATCTATTAGTTGTGATTATTAGGAACTTCAGATTAAATGACAGTATTAAATGTCTCTAGATGTCACATTATAACAACAATTCATTGTAAGTCTTCAAGTCTTTGACTGTAAAAAAAATAATCACATTTATCACATATGCTGTCAGATGTCCCTAATCCCTTTGGTCATAGGCATATACAATGCACGCATATACCTGAGTTACTGTGATATGGAAGTTCAGCTGAGAATAACAAATGTATTCTTGGTGCTTTGGCAGTACAATGCCAATTTACCACCTTTAAGGAAACTGCCTGGCTTGGACAGAGGATCATGGTGGAACTCTTATTAATTTGCTTCTTTGAGACCAGGGGTGTCCAGTTGGCTGAAATTGCATCACTCCTTTGTATACGGCTTTTTTCATTTGTGCAGCGTGTGTCTGCCCTGGAAGACCAGGGGAATTGCTTTGCTTTGGAGAGCAGAAAAGAGAAATGGGAAAACTGTGATGCCTAACATGCTACTGGACTTTTTCATAAAGCCAAACGACAGCCTCTTCAAGCTAACACCACCCTGTTAACACCAGCAAGCAGCTTTGTAATGCAAATATCCAATTAAAGAGTTCCTTGGCTCGGTTGTGCCCTGGGTTTTGTGTGACACCAAACTCTGGGATGTGAAGAAAGAGACCAGTATCGTTTCAACAAGCCACAATGGTATCGAAGAGCAAAGCCTTCCCTCTCTTGTCTACCCTCCTCAAGAACTCTCTGCAGTCCTTTGAAGCAGTGCCACATCTGCTTGAAGATATTGTTGCCTATTTTCCTCCTGTGTACTAGAGATTTCCATGCAGGAATCACAGAAGCCTCTGGGACTCTCAACCAGTGAGGGCCAGGAATTAAAGTGAAAGATTCCAGACATTTGTTTAATTAGCCCTTGAGATAAGAAGCTTGATGCTTCTTTGGCTTTCTCTTGGAATCTCCAATGTGCTGATCACTGCAGTAAACTGCAATGCCTTAATTATGAAATGGGCTGATAGAGATAAGGCTCTCTGTGGCCCTCAGAAAGAAAGTACTTAGGAACGTGTGGCATGCTGAGGCAATGTGAGAACAAGGTGAAGCAGATATTTCCCTGCAGTAAGCTGAGTGAGAGAAGATGGCTGCGCTGGCCCATGAGGCAGGAAAGTGAATCACTTGCCACAGGAATGATTTCAATTACGCGGTCTTAACTCCATAAATCACCCCCCTCTATCTTAATCACCTCTTGAGTGGCCTGCAGATGCAAACATCTCTCCACACAAGCGTTATCTGCCTCATCATGCACACCTAGCAGTCGCTGGCTTCTTTTTTTTATCAGACAGTCTGACCTCATATGTACAGAGGTGGGTAGTAACACACTACCTGTTACATGTACTTATGTGTAACTGCTTTGAACATATTATATAGTTAAGCATTGTTTTTAAAGAGGGTACCTTTAACTCCTGTCTATCTATCTATCTATCTATCTATCTATCTATCTATCTATCTATCTATCTATCTATCTATCTATCTATCTATCTATCTATCTATCTATCTATATGTTGGTGATCATCTTATTTTTAATTTTGGTAAAGCTTGATATGCAAGATTGCCATGAAACACAACTTCTGTGAAATTGGAAAATCTTAGATAGATTGGACAGACCCGAGCCTTTTGGAATGTGGGAATACAGTGGGATTTATTGAAAACTTTCACTTTACAGTGAACTGGTGGATACCTGGTTTCAAGAAAAAGGGTGTCATAGCAATAGTAGATATTGAGTGTGAGGGCCAAAGTGTCACCAAAGGTTTACAGAAGCTTTAGGCTCTACATTTAATACTCTCATAGGCAAAGAAATGAGAGTGAGAGAGGAGGCTGAGAGTGCAGGAGATGGGTACAGGGGGTTGGTCATGGAGAAGAGGAGGGCATTAAGAGGAGGCTAAGTGTCAGGGAAAGATTGGTGCAATGGAGAGTGGATTTATTAGAGAAAGAGAGAGACCGAGGGCAGAGCAGGTGAAAGAATGAGGAGAGGCTAAGGTTGACAGGGACTCTTCACTTAGAAACCCAAGGGATCTTCTCTGTCTCGTAGAGGCAATAAATTAAATTCCCTGTGTGTGTGCTGGTTTTTATATCTCCATTGTGGACCATACTTGTGAAATAATGTCTGGTCCTGACTTCCATTACCATCAGTTGAACCGTTATAATCAGTCAAGCTTTCTGCCCATAATTCATTATCTACAGTAGATGCCTGCTCGAAATATTCATGGAACTTTGAAAGCATTCTGAATTCTTCATGATTCAAGACTGGTCCCAATTTACAAGTGCAAATGTGTTACACTTTCTGAGATGTCATCAGTGATTAGCACCCATTTATGAAGCTAAGGCTTTGGCTTTAGTCAGGTTTTTTGGTCCAGGCTGGAACATACATACTGATTAGCCCATACTATCTAAAATGAGGTTCATAAGGGTCTTTGGGACTGATTGAGTCTGCTGTCACTCAACAGAGAATTTACTATACATGCAGAAACAGGCAGGAGGCAGAAATCTCGTCAGAGACCCGAATCTGTACAGAGGATTACTCCCCTGATCAGAGTATTCTAAGGGGAATCAGGGGAGGACCTGGGATTTCTTTAATATATGAGGTTCTCAAAGACAGGAAGATAGATGACCTTGGGTGAAGGAAGAGAGGGAGACTCTATGAGTAGAGACTAGGTTAGATTCAATTTAATTTTAATTGTCAATAATATAGTTGAAAAAATAGTTGCACCTAGAAGGAAGTGTGGGATAGCAATGCTATTGGGAAGGAAGCAATACCTGGAGCAATAAATGGTTAAAAAGGTGGCCTGATATAAGCAATATTCATTGAGCTACACATACAGGAGTAGAGTCTCCCAGTATGGCGCTGGGTATAAATGCTGGGTATAAACATGCCAGATGTCTCAGAAAGGATGTAGAAGTCTCTTATGGTGCCCTGTGATAACCCATCCCATGCAGCTTGAATATTCTTACTCAGTTCCTGCAGATTGTGTGGTAGGGGTGGAGTGTTGATATAGCATCCCACACATTTTCAATCAGCAACTGGCAAAGGCATAGTATCTGTGTCTTCACGTTAAGCTCCTAAAGCTCTTGAGATGGGAAAAGTATGCAAACATTGTCCTATTGGAATAGCACACCAGAGTGTGTGTTCAGAAAAGGTAGGACCACCGGTTGTAGGACCTCATTAACGTAACAGTGGGCTGTCAAAGTGCCTGTAATGAAGACCAAAGGTGATTTGGCATCATATGAAATTGCACCCCACACCATGACACCAGGCCTTCTGGACGTGTGATGCATGACAGCAATCCATTGACCACAGAGTCTACACATGGATTCGTTGGTTGTCCCCAACAAGACAAAAGTGGGATTCGACACTGAATATGACCTGCTGCCATTCTGAATGAATTTCAGAATGACTAAATGACATTGCAGCTATGCACGCCGTTGTCTGCATTCTTGTCATTCTGTTGCTCCAGAGATTCTTGATTCCTCAACCTGATTGTAGCTTTTATTATCAGCCACACCCCGTATATCTCTGTCCAGTCATAATGAGGTCAGATTTTACTAGACGTTGTTTCAGCTGATCGCTGTAGAAAGCATTGACAGCAAACCTCTCAAAAGTCACCACCTGTTTAGTGTCTCTATTGGCTGGCTGCTGCATGATGTGTAGCTTCACCCAAACAGCTTAATATCCAAACGTTAGTCTTCCTTATGGTAATTCTGGCACATTTCATCCAGACAAAAATGTTAAAATAAAGTTTTTTCTTTATTTTGTGTTGAAAGTACATGCCGGGAAATTGCATGTCAAGAGCATGTACTCACAAAGATCCTTTTTCTCTCACACAGAAAAACAGAGCAGAGATGCACAACAAACCCAGTTACAGTCAATGCTGAAGGGCAGTCACACAATCTCTATGAATGAGCAGAAGAACTGAAGGTGAAATTTCCAAAACAATGAAATTAAATCACTGATAATATCTGACAAAACCCTGGTGAACAGTTTGTGCTGTTTAGCTGAATAATGCAGATAACATTGCATGTTCTGTCCATTGAGCTTGTGCAGATCCCCACTAGCACTGCAACCTCCTCCATATCCACCAGCAAACTGATTGGCTCTTATTATTAAAGGGCTGGACAGTATCTGCATAGCCATGTTGACAATTAACAATGGAATGGAATAATAGGAAAAAAAAACAACAACAATATATGAAGTTTGCAGTCTGGTCTCTGGAATTCTTACATACTGTATGCGACTAAAAATATTTCAGAATTTGTAGTGTGTACTAAATATAGTGCGAACCTTGTGTATATGCAAGTTTTACAGATGCAACCTAGACACAGAAATTTTCACAGGAAATATCACAAAGCATCAAGTGTATAACTTAATCTAAACCTACATTTAAATAAACCAATATTAACTACTCTAATTAAACTTAACCTGAACCATACCCTAACCCGGGGATGTCAGACTGTCTCCACAATGGGCCGGTGTGGCTGTTCTGAACAGCCAGCAAACGATGCCTTATTTGACTTAATTCACTGGAAAGCCTTCAAACAACTGATCACGTGCTTCCATTTGCACATAACCATAACCTAAACTTAAGCTAACCCTTACCATAACCTTAACCTAACCTTAACCTTACCTGTAATGTAATCTTAACCTAAACCTAACCTAACCTCTACACTACCTCTAGTTCCTTTTCAAGAAGCTCCATAATGGAGAATAACAACATGCGGTGCCAATGTTGGATTTTCAATTTGTCTTTGAATATGTGGCAGTCTGGCTTGTATGTATGTGCCACCATTGGACAGGATGTCCTTGTCAGTCTAAATATGTATGTGTATTATATATAATATATATTTTATAAATATTTTTTGGGACACTTAAGTTTAGGGAGGTGGGGGGTTCATGGAGACTTTAAATATACTATATTATTTAAAACAAAGAGGATGAAAAGGCTAAGTGTGACATAAAATACATATGTCTGTTTGTATGTGTGTGTGTATGTGTGTGTGTGTGTGTGTGTGTGTGTGTGTGTGTGTGTGTGTGTGCGTGTGCGTGTGTGTGTGTGTGTTTGGCAGGTTTTGTTCCTCCCATAACGCTTTGATGAAGGCAAAGGTGTGAATGGGAGTCATTTGAAAGTGAATGACGCAGTGAAATTGGACTTTCTTTTGCAGATGGATACTGTCGGTGTTCCAGACATAAATCTGCTTGCAGCCGCTCGCCCCGCACCGCCCTGGCAGTAAATGTCACATTGTGGAGAGAGGCGCGCTCCAAAACGCAATATGACAGCGAATGCCAAATGTGTCTTTGATGTGAGTTCATTTAATTCTGAGTGCAGAGAAAGAGATGGGTGAATAGAAATGCAAAGGGAAAAAAGGTGGCTGAGAAAGAGAGGGTGCACAGTGGGTGAACTGAGGTGAGCAGAATATTGTTCTTAATTGTAATGAATAAAATAGCAGAATTCAATGTATTTTATGATTCTTGCTTTTTCCATGTCTTTCTACGCTGCCTGTTCACCTCGTCTGCTTCAACTGTATATCCCAGCTTGGAAACCTGTGGTCATAGTGCATGGTCAGCCATACTATGCCACCCATGGAGGAGAGAAGGTTAAGGGCCTTGCTCAAAGGCTCAATGGGGTCAGTTTCGCAGCCTTGTTATCAACACAACCTTGTGAAAAACAAAGGACAAAGGGTTCCTTAATCACTGTACAGCATGTAATAAATGCTCCCGTCATCAGGAGATTCCTGGTGATACCACAGTAATCCATGTCCAGGAGTCCTAGAGATCATAAACTTCTTTGCTCTCTCTGGGGGTGTAGGATTGTCCATATTTGTTGTTGTTTTGGTGTTGTTTATTTGTTTGATGATGCTGTGAAGAAGTCTGAAGAAATCTCCGCTGACAGTCTTGATTGAATAATAAGTTTTATTACAAAGAAGACAATGTCATAGAGGAAGCCCCCAGTCTCTTCCCGGAGAAACCCTCTTGGCCGAATGCAGGATTTTGGTAAGAAATGTTCTGTTTTTATACCCCTGAAGTTCACACAAACCTAGGGGCCCCCAAATAGGGAACCCATTTTCATCTTGAGCAGTATGTGATGGATATGCACGGAGAGGACCCCATATGATCCCATATGACCCCTTTAACCAAAACATATGAACCCGTGGCAGCATATCACTCAGAGAGAGGTACATTCCATTCATTCCTCTCCCACAGTCACTAGACTATTATAAAAAACACTAGTAAACTAAAGATTAGGTTTTAGCCTATGTTTGGTTACAAATTCACCTCATTAACCCTCCAATCACTGCTTAGCAACAGTGATTGGACAGCGGTTGATTTGAGCTGACAGCGTGTTGGATATACACTATATGTCCGAATGTTTGTGGACCCCCTTTCTAATCGATACATACAGCTACATTCAGTTCCACCCATTGATGTCCTCACAGCAATGTCTAGTGGAAAGTCTTCCCTAGAAAGTAGAGACAGGTGCTCCAATAAAAGCAGGATAAACTCTTGAATACCCATGGTTTTGAAAGAAATGAAAAAAAGAAAATAAATAAATAAATAAATAAATAATAGCAGCAATAACATGTAATACCTGACCTTCCCACTTTCCAGAGTCTTACAATGCAACCCCCTCTCAAACGTTTCCAGCTGCTGGAATTGCTTTTGAACTCTTATCCGAGGCACACTTCATTTGCATAGAGTGCTACCAACACAACCAGAATCAGAAGTATGAGCAACAGGATGACTTTATACAATCAGTCAGGTGCAGCCCTTGCTTAAGTGCCATGAAACTTGAATCATTCACATTTCTCACAATGTCAAACCTACCCACTAACTTTCATTCCTGTTAGCTGATTTTTTTCTGGGAGCAGCTATTTGTTTTGATGAGCGTGTGTATATATGCATTTAGTTTTATTCATCCTGGCATATAAACCTGATGTGAATGTGTCACGTCAACCAATGACACATTACTTATGATATCAGTGCTGCCTGTCTGAGTAGGTCTATATTATATACATATATTATACATATATTGCTGAATAATAAGATTGAGGTCTAATGTTTTTCAGCTGCTGTAAATCTTCCTTTCAGTGTCAAATGGTTTTATTTATGAGTGCAACACTATGCTTCCACAATCCCCCATCACCCCCCCAACCCCCCTTATAATTTTTGCACGAATGAATGAGGTGATAATTTAAAACAAGAATATACAGTTATTTATAACAGAAGCTACATTTCACTTGAATGTTAAAAGGCTGCGTGAAAGACGTCAAAAGGAAATTCAAATTAGCTTTACCATCATCAGTGTCAACTCGTTGCTGCAAATGCTCATTAGCAATTTACACACAATTTAACTTGCAGTGTTGACTATTCAGGTGGATTTATTTCCATATTTTCTAATTCTATTTTGGGCTAAAAACCCTCAGCCATCATGAGCATATAAAAACCTTCACTCAGTGTTGTACTGTTGTTGAAGGCCATCTGTCCTTTACAGTGTGGACATTATGAATAGATCAATCCAGAAGTTCCAAAATGACCTGTAATTAAAGGAAAAAAATAATTAAATTAACACACATTAAGAACTTTCCAGAACTTTCCAAGAACCACAGATGAGGTGGACCTGGGAGGAGAAAGAGGAGGCGATGAACCTGGAAGGCAGAAAACCTGGTGGTGCTGGTGAGAAAAGGGATGGACCTGGAAGACTGAGGGAATGAGGGGGATCTAATAGGAAGTGAAGATAGTGCTGTGAGGCAAAGGGAGGAGGTGTATCTGTAAAGCAGACAATGTGGATGTGGGAGGTGAAGAGGAGTAGGTGGAGCTGAATGGCAGTGGAATTCAACCTGGAAGATGAAAGAAGGAAGTGGAGGTGGGAAGCAGAGGGCCAATTATGGATCTGAAAAGCATTGGAGGTAGAGCTGTGAGGCAAAAGGGGAGGAGGTATATCTAGAATCTGGTAGATGAAAGAAGAGGTTGACCTCAAAGGCATTGGAGGTGGCTCTGGGAGGCAATGGGGAAGAGGCAAAAAAGCAGATCTGGAAGGTGGGAGGCTAAGGGGAAGAGGTAGGAAAGGCATTGGAGATGTTGCTGGGATGCAAATGGGAGAAGAAGGGGCAGGAAAGTGGACTGAGGTGGACCTGGGATGCAAAGAGGAGAGGTGGATTTGGAAGGTGGGGCAGAGGAGGTGAGAATGGAGAGCAGGAAATTTAGCTTCTCAGTGGAACAGAGCTGAAGGTGAAGGGTAGGAGGTGGGAGGCAGAGGGGAGGCGGTAACCCTTACCTTCACCTTTAGGAATCTACACCTATATTTGTACTGGACCACAGCTATGTCCTGTCATGTTTTCATGTCATTGTGAGGACATTTGAATGTAGTTTTATACATGGATCAGTGAAAGTCAGGGTGTACAAGCCTTTCTAGCAAAGGAATGCTGGAATGGCTCTGGTAAGGAGGGACAGCAGATGTGTTCGTTTCATTAGGCTTCCACACTCGTAAGGCTGAGCGCAATTACCATTTCGTCTAGCCCTCATGATGACAGTAATTACTCTGCACCAAATCAACCCAGAACCGGCTGCATCTTCAGCTAAGTGCTGGGTATGGTCAGTGTAGCATTTTAAGTTGTTAAGAATCAAATGTGTTTGAAAATATCAGAAGGAGCTTGGTCACAAGGCTAAAGACTTGGGTCAAATCAAACTCTAGACCTCGAATAATGCTTCCAGTTCTGGAAATTGGGGGGAAAAAAACTGCAAACTGCAGGTACAATCAGCCTAAAAGTTGAGTAGTACGTGCCCAGTTTAAAATGAACCAAAAATGTAATGACAGTGATAAAGAAATCCATCACACTTTGATCTCCAATGAGTGGGAGCAATTTTCATTCATCTTCTTTTCTGCTTCTTCCAGGTCAGAGTCTATATGTATTTGAAGCCGACCTAGAATCATTGGGTATTAGGCAGGAAGAAATTCCTCCTTGGGGCTGGTCCATTGCAGGGTACCATACAAACAGGTTATTAATCTAAATTATAAAACAGATCATGAATTAGCTGGCACTGAGGCCAACCAAAGCTAAGCAAACAGACTCAAAACTGTTCTAAGTTGTCTCAGCTGTCCAATGCACTAGAACTATGATCACACTTTTGAATCCCAGGTGCTGCTTGCCATTGGCAGCCAGAGCCAGAGAGAGAAAAATGTGGGATGTGTGATGCTGGTTTGCACAGGCATCTGCTAGCCTTTATCAGAGCTGTGGACCACATGGGTAGAAAACCTCTTGTAGGTGGTTCTTTAGATCCTATAAGACACTTTTCACTACTTTATACATCTTTTTTTGTTTAGACACTCATTGTTAAAAAAAATAGATGCATCCAGAAGGAAGTATGGGATTACCAGGCTATTATTATTTATTAAATCATAAAGTATTTAAATTTTAGAATGATATGGGCAATAGTAGTGAAGTAGTGTCTCTCAGTATGGTGTCAGGCATAAGGCAGAGGACGACCTCAGTGATAAGATTCTGAGTGTCTCCATGGCAGTCTGTGACATCATTGATGTGGTGTTGGCCAATGGTGCTGGCACTAACAGGGTGACTCATGGAGGGAATCAATGCTCACCAAATGTCCACAATCATGGCTGTTGGGTCACTCTGTGCGTGTCGGACAATCCATTGGTTCTCCTTTTCCGTGGTTTGTGTAGATCTCCCAGATCCTTCAAATTGCTGGTGTTAGAAATAACAGTGTTTGAGGGTTCATGGTTTGTTGTTTCCATGTATTGAACTCTCATTATTCACCAACACAAAGATAAAGAGTTTTCCCGTCTCGGTGCCCTTTAATTAAACTGAAGGGGCAAACTGATGGTATAACTCTGACAGTCACTGTTAACCACTGGCTCAACTTCAATTATGTGAGTATTCCATGCAACGCACAGCAGTGATCTATAAAAAATAAGTAGGCTACATATTTCATGTCTGAAGCGATGAGCCAGAGACTGCGTGGGAGGCATCAAACAAATTTGCGAATATTTGAATTTGATGATCTGGCTATCAATGGATTGGCCTATCAAACATAAGCACCAGGCTCTGTCTATCTTAGTCAGTCTCTGTCATTTACAGTCATTACCCACAGGCCTTCTGAGTGTGATGGATTGCAATAGAATTGAGAGGCAAGACAGAAGCCCCTATGTTCAGCACTGTGAAGAGCTCGTAAAAGGAGGAGGCACTCAAACAGCATTATTAGGTTCAGCAAAGAACACTAGAAGAAAACCAGGAACTAGAATGGAAGGGAAGGACGCAGTTATAACCCGAATGTTTCTGCCCGAGTCCTGCATGGTGTGAGAGTTGTGTGTCTCAAGAGGAACATGAGAAATAAAGCAGTTAAGTGATTTTCTATTGTATTGTGGAAGGTGGTTAGTGAAGTGTATGGACAATAAAATCCCCAGTGCTGAATTCACACTTACACCAATCAACCATAGAATCAAGACAACCTCCTTGTTTCTACTCGCACTGTTCTATCAGTTCCTCTTACCATACAGAAGAACTTTGTAGTTCTGTAGTGCATCTGTTTCTTTGCATTCTTTGTTAGCCTCCTCTCACCCTGATCCCACATATCCACAGAAAAACTGATGTACACTGTCCATTTGTTTTCAGAGCTTAATTGAACAATGACAACTTTGCAGTGTGGTAACACTTTGCGTAATGTTTTCAGCTGCTTTTAACCGATTGAACGTAGTCTTCCGAATGTACATCCAAGGCAACATTTATGCAGCTGAATTCTGCCAGTGTGTTCTGATTGTGGCAAACTGCTTTGCTAGTGAAATCTTACTATGAAAAGCTTCTTTTCTCAGGTTGATTCCTACATATTGAGGCATGAAATGTTGCCTGGATACCAGAAGAAATTTGCTTCCTAGGTCCAATCATCAAACAATTAATCTTGCTCAACACAAATCCAGGTTTCAGCTAAAACCTGGCAAGCTTCAAATCCCAAGGCGTACCTCAGGCTCAGTTCTTGGTCCATTTCTCTTTATAATATATACATGTGAGCCCTTGGCCAAATCATGTCCACAGTCTCAGCTTTCTCTGACGAAAATGCTGACATCCAACTATAGCTAAATACTGCTTTCCACCACAGCTCCTCCAGCCCAAGCACCAGACGCATGTACCTCTGATCTAAACAACCCAATCTAATGACCTAGGCATATTTTTTCGTACAAAAGATGCATGAGCATATGTTCTCATATGGATGCACCACACAGCAGACAAACATCTTGCTTCTATTGAGTTTATGTAAATATTCACCAGAGGGTCCACAGTAACGACTTCCATGCTACACTTACACATTTAAAAGGATCACAGGCTCCTTACAGTATCATAATTCATTGCAAATGAGGCAAAAGGACAGGAACAAGATTACAGATTTGACAAGCATGAGAAGTATGATTGCAGTTTGCAACCATATACTACACACACAGACAGAGAGAGAGAGAGAAAGAGAGAGAGAGAGAGAGAGAGAGAGAGAGAGAGAGAGAGAGAGAGAAAGAGAAAGAACTATGAGTGTTTTAACTTTAAATGAGATCTGCATTTTGTGGGCAGTTACATGCTGTATTCTAGGCTTCTTTTCTAGGATCATAAAGAATCAGCAAGTAATCCAGCTTGGAAAACATCTTAAATTCACTCGTTTCCAACCAAATTAAATCCCAGTTCGAATGTCGTAGGGGGCTTCCAGTGTCTGCTCACTGCTCTGTCCACATGTACATGCTTAACCTGCATGCTGACTCTCACTGATCAAAGGGGGTTGGGTTAATGACATCACTGACCCAGATATAGATATATAGATATATAGATATAGTTGGTCTCACACACAGTGTGTCCTCTGGAACCAATCTCCTCAAGAGGGGCTGGACTGTATTCTATTCTGGAGTTGCCCATGGAGAGAGGCATAAGGCAGAAGTAGACTTACTTATAGCTCACCAGTTCTCTGCCTGTACACTGAGGTTCTCTTCAGAGGATGAGAGGGTTGTTTCTACAGACCAGGGACTGGGATCTAACTGAGGCTGTCAAGTTGAAGAAAAAGTCCTATCGAGCCTGGCTTGTGGGACTCTGGAGGCAGCTGATAGGTATCCAAGAACCAAGTGGGCTGTGGCTTCGGCAATTGCTGAGGCAAAAACTCGGGTGTGGGAGGAGCTGGGTGAGACTATGGAAAGCGACTTTTGGTCAGATCTGTGAAGATTCTGGAAAACTGTCAGGTGGCTCAGATGGGGAAAGTACTTATATGGTGGGGATGGGGGGCTGCTGACCCCAACTGTGGATATAATCAGACAGTGGAAGACATACTTTGAGGATATTCTCAATCCCACCAGCATAGAGGAACATAGCTTGGGGGCTGGGGCAGGGACTCGTTCATCACACAGGGTGAGGTCACCAGGGAAAATAGAAAATGTCTTGGTAGCAGGACATTGGGGTGGATGAGATCCTTGAGGGGGCATGAGAGTTTTGTGGACCTGGAGAAGGCATTCAACCATGTCCCTTGGGGCATTCTGTGGGGGGGTGCATCAGTGGTACTGGGCTCACTGCTATGAGCCACTCAGTTCCCATACAAACAGAGCAGGAGCTTGGTTCACATGGCAGGCAGTAAGTCAGACTGATTCCAAATTGGACTCCATCAGGGCTGCCCTTTGTCACTGATTCTGATCATAATATTCATGGACATAATTTCTCTGTGTAGCCAAATTGCAGAACGTGTCCAATTTGGAGGCCTCAGGATTACATGTGTGCTTTTTGTGGAAGTTGTTTTCCTGTTGGCTTCATTGAGCTGGGACCTCCAGCTCTTGCTGTATCAGTTTGAAGCAGCTGGAATGAGAAAGAATATCTCAAAATCTGAGACCATAGTTCAGTCATCTGGAAGGGGCTTGGAGTAGAGCCACTGCTCCTTCACCTCAAGAGAAGCCAGCTGAGGTGGTTTGGGCATCTTGGTTGCACCCTTGTGAGGTGTTCCAGGCATGTCTGACTGGGAGGAGGGCCCGGGAAGGACCAAGGATATGCTGGAAGCAAAGGCTGGGCTGCTGCCCCTGCGACCTGGACCCCAGATAAGCGGCAGATAATGGATGGATGGATGGATGGATGGATGGATGGATGGATGGATGGATGGAACTTTATTAGAAAATTTACACTAGCAAATATTTAATCAAAACATGGTCAAATTCATATAATTATCTAGATTTTCTTATTATTATTACTATTAATATAACAAATTTGAGTAGCATAGGATCTCCTGACAATGACAACATATTCTATAAATGGGTTTCTAATTTTATGGCAAATAAAAACCCATCAAACTACAATAACATTGGCCTAAGGCTCTAAAGGTCAATTTATTGTAGAATATCTCAATCCCAATGTGTTCATCTATATCACACAGACCTAAAATGCTTTTTCAACTGGAGAGACAGACTCATATCTTTTATAGGTCTATTAGCAACTCCTTCTTGTCCTCTTGAAGATTTTTGATTCGTGTCTCAGGAGATAACGCAGTAGAGACCTGCTGAATCAGTGATTATACATCTTCCCTCCTACTCTTCCACTTTATCCCCTATAATTAATCTCTGCTAATGATAAGTAGCATGACGTTGTGCTCTAATTGTGTTAACAGAAGATGAATTGGTGGAAAAAGGCAGAGCAGTCACAGTGGTGGGACAGGAGATGATGGTGGTTTGGTCAGAAAGGGATAACTAAATTCAGCTAATGGGAATTATACAGCATGGGGTGAGTCACGGTAGGAATAGTTCACCAGTGAAATGTAGCCTGCTCACAGTGTGGCCACCTTTCAGCCACTGGTACAAAGTCTAACTGGAGGGGTAAGAAAGGAACATTGGGCAACCCTGACACACAGTTAATCACATTTACTGATAACAGATGAAATAAAGGACTGTTAGAGGCTATACAACTAAAACTGAGCTATAGCTCTGCCACAGTTTTAATAAGCACTAATTAAGTATGTGTTTGAAAAAGAAACCTCATTATTAATGCAAGTCCCTTGTCAAGAGGTACAATTAGTCTAAAAAATAAGGCGTCCAAGCCCATTGGCTTTTCTTTGAAGATTACCATCAAACTGGAATGATTACAAACTCAAAGGTTTTAAGGGGTAAACAATGAAACCGAAAATAAAATCTTAACTATTGTAAATGCTTGGAATTTGTCAATATTTCATTAATTTAACAAACAACCAAAGTTTACTATAATACTCCACCTACAATATCTGCCTAGATATTTGAACACATGAAACTTTATCACAATTGCATCAGATTAATTCTGGACATTTAATGTTATTAAAGCTTAATTCTGGATATTAACATTTTTTAGAGCTTCATTATAGACAGTAATGTTATTAGTACTTTATTCTGGACATTAATGTTATTAGTACTTTATTCTGGACATGAATGTTATTAGTACTTTATTCTGGATATTAATGTTATTAGAGCTTCATTCTGGATATTAATGTTATTAAAGCTTAATTCTGGATATTAAAGTTATTAGTACTTTATTCTGGATATTAATGTTATTAGAGCTTCATTCTGGATATTAATGTTATTAGTACTTTATTCTGGATATTAAAGTTATTAGTACTTTATTCTGGATATTAATGTTATTAGTAATTTATTCTGGATATTAATGTTATTAGTACTTTATTCTGGATATTAATGTTATTAGAACTTTATTGTTGATGTTTCTCCTGCCTATTCCTGTCTCCGTTCGATCTTGTTTTGTTATGTGTGTTTTGTTAACGGTCCTGTCTCCACACTGTCATTATTGTTGTGCATGTATGTCTTCACCTCCATCAGGTGTGCTTTCTGCTTTAGTCTGGTTTATTCTTTGTCTGATTGGTTTGTTTAGTTTGTCTCCCTAGTCTTTACTGTTTTCTTGTTTTCTTTTTGTATTTTGGTTTGTTGTTGTTAATAAATATTTACCTGCGTTCACCTCCTGATCTCTACACTTGACAATGCTCTAACATACCTCAGTCAGAGTAATTCACATATCGATCTGTCAGTTCAGATGTAACATCCTCAGCTTTACCAACATTCTTTAAAAATCTGGTCATGATTTGCATCGTGTTTGAAGAAATATTTTTCTATAACTAACTATAAATATCATTCTATAACCAAATATTGTGCAAACAATGATGTAACCTTTGGAGTGATGGTCTGTCAGTTTGAGAGCTTCAGTTATGCCGTGCAGAAGTGCAAGGAGCAGAGTAAATCAGTCCAGTGTCATTAACTGGACTGGTTCACTTTCAGCCCTCTATCAGTTTTATTACACCTTTCTAATGTTCTCAAGCTGAGTTCAGTAAGTGAGTAGTGAGCTCAGCTGTGTGTGCTAGTGAGAGAAGTGTGTGAAAGAGTGAGAAAGACCTTGAGGTAAGGTTGGAGGAAAAAACACAGAGCTAAGGGAGGGAAGGTGTGAGGGATCTAATATAAGGATCAACCTTCTTTGGTTCTTCTGTCATTGCCATTATTCTCACATCAGAATGACCACCAGAACTCACCCACTGTCCTGATTCCACAGCTCCTTTCTGTGCCAGAGCAGCTAATTAGGGCAGTCTAGAGATCTCTCAGTGGGATGGCATGTTCAGTGACATTTAAAAACGATATGGTTGGTACAATTTTTTAGAGAACCAAAAAAAGGAGCATCTTGCAAACGTTTGGGCACCCAAAGAAGAAGTTCAAGCTTTTACCAAAGTTTAAACAAGCTCTTAGAGCTTAATTGACTAGTAAGCTAAAATACTTGGGATATCAAGTCAACTGTGTAGGAACACATTAGCATTCATTTGGGGAACCGTAGGAACCACCTGAAATAATAAGATAATTAATATATAATTAATAAAGAAATATTAAGATGGAGGTTTATCCACAACTCTCTCTACACTCCAGGGAAGATTTTGTAGTGGAATTTGATGATGGGTGTATATTTATTAGTTTTCTGTTCAGCTGTCTTTAATGGTACTTCTCTACTAGACAAGGGGTGTGTGTGTGTGTGTGTGCATTTGCACACCTGTGTCAGCAATGGATGCAGCTTAATGTAGTGGAATGCATTCCTTAGAAGGCGCATGAGAAATAGTGATATGTTCAATTTACAAACTTATAAGAAATCAAAGAAATCTTCATGAATGCCACTGGCTCGTTTGTGGAAGAGTTTCAATGGCTCCAATACTCCAGTGACTCACAGGCCAACACGGTTTTTGAACAGACCTTCTGTACTGTAATATATTCATTAAGAGCTAATGGGCTTCCAAGTGTGGAGAAACCCAGTTAAAATGGATTTAATGTGCATGGGCATACCAGTGTGTAATGGTGTAGTACATTTAAATAGCCGAGGACGTAATAGACTGGGAGTAAAAGAGTAATAAAACAGAGAAAATTAGAGGAAGAGAGCTGGGGGCTGAATTTAAGTGTGTATTATAGACTTTTTTTATCTTCAGTGATGAGTCCTGCTTTTGTTTTGGTGGAGACAACCAATAAATCAGTGTGGGGAGGCACCGTGATCAGTGGCAAAAGGAATAGTCTGCTGTCACGTCACACATCCAGAAGGCCTGGTGTCTATGCTGTGGCTATTTGCATTGCCATACATATCCTCTATTGAAAATGTGTGAGATGCTATCGGGCACGCTATCAACACTCCATCCCTTCTGCAAAATCTGGATAATCACACCTCCTTCTGGGTGCATCTATGTGTTTGAGAGTATATTTTCAGTAGTTTTTTGTTACGCTGTCTGTAATGGTAGGTGGACCTCATGTAGGAGATTTCAGTATGCCTTTCTTCCTGCATATCAGAGGCATCTGTATAACATCAAAATAGTATTGACTATTTTGTACTGTGAACCAAAAAGCAAAATTCGTAACTAAGAAATGACATTTTGTAAGTGAGAAGACTGTTATTAATACCAATAATTTATATACAATCATCCACTGCTAAAGCTGTAGGGAGAGTATGAGGTGCAGGTTTTTAGGGTCAGAGTCTTGGCTATCTCACATGAGGAGACTTTGAACTGTGAGACTGCAGCCTATATAGCATTACAACACTTTCTCACACACACACACACACACACACACACACACACACACACACACACACACACACACACACACACACACACACCTAAAAGCCTTTTTGTGCACAGATTCCTCTGCAGCATCTTGCACTCACCCTCTATCTTTGCTTCACTTCTCAGACACACTCGTGAGATTTTGTGGGATCTGAAGGATAAAAACACTCTCTCTCTCTCTCACTCTCAACTGTCTATTGCTCTTTTTTGTGCTCTCTACAGCTCCCCTCTTGGTCCTTCTCTTCTCCCATAAAACCCTTTTAATAAAAGTGCACTCTCATCCTCCAGCTCATCACCTGGCATTAAGCACATCATCTTTCAATACTCTCTCTCTCTCTCTCTCTCTCTCTCTCTCTCTCTTCCTCTCTCATTCTGTCCTTTTCACCCATTCTTTTTTCTGTAATGTACCATTTAAAGCCTGTGTCTGACATCTGGACTGTGAAATTACAGACAGAAGATGTTTTGTGGACAGGTTAGGACTGTACATTATAATCAATAAAAACAATTTGGTAACAAAATTGGTAAAAAAATATGGTGAAAGCACTGCTTGTACTCACCTGTTTGTAGGAATTCCTAAGGATGTTTCGAAGAACTGAACAGAAAAGTGAAATGAACTGAATGAACTGAACTGAATGAATACAGTAAGGTGAAGAGTAAAATTCAAAGTGAAGTGAACAGTATAAAGGCACGTGAAGAAAATGTGTAAAGAGTGTAAAGAGAAGAGTAAAGTGAAAGTGAAAGTATATAGGTGATATGAATATTACAATGAAGAGTAAAATTAAGTAAAATCTGAAGTGAAACGTAAAGTGAAGAGTGAAGATTACGGTGAAGTTAATTTAAATTGAAAAGTAGAGTAAAAAGTATACTACAGTGAAAATAGAGTGCAGAGTAAATAATATACTACAGTGAGAAGGAGAGTGGAGAGTAAAGAGTACACTACATTTAAAAGTAAAGTGAACAGTGAAGAGTACAGAGTATACTACAGTGAAAAAAGAGTGAAAAGTGTAAAGAGTATGCTAGAGTGAAAAGTAGAGTGAAGTGTAAAGAGTACGTAAGACTGAAAAGTAGGTGGAGAGTAAAGAGTATACTACAGAGAAAAGTGAAAAGCTAAAAGAAGAGTAAAGGTCATGTTATAGAAACATCATCATTCAAATACATTTTTAATTTTAAATCATTATTAAAAAATACAAATCAGCACATATTTATTCCTTCCTTTATCCTGTATTATATTATTATTATTATTATTATTATATTATTATTATTATTATTATTATATTATTATTATTATTATTATTATTATTATTATAATATTGTTATTATTATTATTATTATTATTATTATTATATTGTTATTATTATTATTATTATTATTATTATTATTATTATTATTATATTGTTATTATTATATTATTATTTTTATTATTATTGTTATTATATTATTATGATTATTTTTATTATTATTATCTGTCAGAGTAATAAAAACTCTGAATATGAAGGAACTGGAATTCCATTCATGTCTTTATGGCTTATAAACATCCTCAGATCTGTGGATGTGTTTGTAAATCCACAGCTGTAAAGACAAAGCATCAAAGTGATTTGGGTGCAATTAAATGTAATTAAAATGTAATAATTACATTTCTTCCTTATACCACTATTATACATGAAACACAAGAAGACAGCTTTATACCCAATCACAACAGTTTTATTAAAGCATATGATCTGTTCTTTATTATAGCCAATAATGACATAATCAGTCACACTGTGCCATGTAATCAAATCCTCCCAAGCTAACAAGCCCATGTAGGGGTTGTAAACAAATGAATGCTCACACAAATAGGTGAAGCACCATTTAGTCTCCATCCAATTAGGGATCATCTGTCTTTATCGCTGTATATTTTTCTCTCATTAACTTGACGCACAAAGTCATTACGAGGCTGTTGTTTTTCATCCATCAGCCACCAATCCTGACTGCGTTGCTGTATGATGGATGGGAGATAATGAGATAAGCAATTAGGGTGAGCAATGTTTTCGGGGGCTACTTTTAAGTGGCTTTAATTTTTATATATGCCAATCATCCATAATATTATGACCACCTTCATGTTTCTCTATTCACTGTCCTCTTACCATACAGGAGAACTTTGTATTTCTTTAATTACAGACTGTAGTCCATTTGTTTCTCTGCATAGTTTGTTTGCCTCCTTTCACTTCAATGGTCAGGTGTGTTAGCATGTTGTTAGCTGGTATGAGTGCATCAGACACTGCTGGAGTATTTGAACCCTGTGTCCACTTACTTTCCACTGTTAGACACTGCTAGTTGGTCCATGTTGCTAGTAGGACATTTTTGAGATGCTTTTCTGCTCTCCATAGTTGTACAGAGTGGTTCTTGGAGTTAGTTGATGCCTCACATCTACAAGGCATCACTGGATCACTGGATGTTTTAATTACATCATTCTTAGTCTAGATGTTCGGAAGGCTCTCCAGATTCTGATGCTAAAAATGATCTGGGAGATCATGTGAACACAGCAAAATGATATGACTTTCATTGTCTTGCCTCATTAGCTGAGTCCAGCTTGAATTCGACTTGAATTTAGCGGCAGTGCCTCCTGATGCTCTGTAACATACATCATGTTCAACTCCAGACAGCATGACCAGAGGCAGAGATGAAACAGCACTGTGGCTGGGTCTGCACAGTGCTGCACAGGGAGCCAGTACAGACACTGTATAATTACCCTGCTGTTTGCTCTGTTTATGCCACTCTCATAGAGGCTATTTACTACATCTGCATGAAGTGTTATAACTGTGTTGGTTCCAGAATATTCAAATATATCATAATAACAGAGAAAAAACAGTAAATTAACTTCTGGGTGAATAACTGTACCCACAGTTTCCATGATATCCAGTGTTTCGGTGGTGTCTGCGGTATGTGTGTTTCTATGGTATATGTGTTTCTGCTGTATCTGCATTTCTGTGGTACCTCTGTTTCTGTTGTCTCGGTGTTTCTGTGGTATCTGTGTTTCTGTGGTGTTTCTGTGGTATCTGGTATCTGTGTTTCCTTGCTATCAGTGTTTCAGTGGTATCAGTGTGAGTGTGACTACACAGTACAAGAGGAATGTATCATTGCTCAATGCGCCTGTACAACTAGAAACGGCCACAACGATTCACGCTGCTAATCTTTGGTTCCTGTTGTGAATGAACTTTTCAGTTTCCAGACACTATTTTTTTTGCCGAATGATTCAAAATTCGGCTTGCAAACTGGAACAGAACATTGGTGGAAAAGTGCCTTGATCTGAAGTACCTAAAAAAGAGTCCCAATAAATCCTCATGAGCTGCAGCTGTTGTTGATGAGATGGGTGTCAGGTGAGGGGCGGGGCTTAGCCAAAGCCCAGAGGAGCACAACTTGTGCTTGTGCTGTCCCACCTGAGGCAAGAAGAATTACAAATGTATTGTAATTAACTTGGACATTCAGTTGTTGACGACTTAAAATGGTGATACAACTGTGGCACTGAATCATAGACGCTATGATGTTCCAGACCAGAGCCAGCTCTGACCAAAGAGCTAAAGAAGCTAAAGCTAAAGAACTAAACAAATTAATACACTCATCATAGTGAGTGTAGTAGTAACCAGAAGGAAGTGTGGGATTGCAAAGCAATTGGAAAGGAAGATAAATGTTACCAGAATGATAAATGATTAAAAATGTACATATATAGGTCTAATATTTTTTGAGCTACACATACTGAAGTAGTGTCTGTCAGTATGGCGTCAGGTATAACACAACAGGCCAGAAATGGTGTCCATCCCTTCATCTTGAATAATCTCACTCAGTTCCTGCAGATTGTGCAGTAGGTGTGTGTGTCCAATAGCATCCCAAACATTTTCAGCTGGGGGCAGGTCTAGCGATGTGACTGGCCACAACATAGTATCTGTGTCTTTAAGGCAAGACGGCAGCAGTATGTGGATGAGCGTTGTCCTTGGAATCGCACACTGGAGTGTGTGTCCAGAAAAGGTAGGACCACTAGTTGCAAAACATCATTAACATAACGCTGGGCTGACAAAAGTGCCTGTAATGAAGACCAAAGGTGATCTGGAATTGTACGAAATGGTATACCACACCACGACACCAGGTCTTCTGGATGAGTGATGTGTGACAACAAACTATTAATCTTGGTGCTGACCACAGTGCGTTATTTGTGCATTCCTTCTGGGAGCAGCTATTATTTGCCCTCCCCGTTGGATGGACGGTACTCCTAGCATTTGTCGATACCACCTATGCCACTGTTTCTGATCTGGACCTTTGCTTCAGGAAATATAACACCTGGGCCTTATTTAATCCTGATTAAATAGTCTGTTTTAGAGGTTAAGACACCTGTATCCACCACCTCAGTGAACAACCCTGACAAAGCCTTTAATGCTCTTACCATATGATTCCTGGCACCAGATCAGATGCTCTGGGACTCAAGTAATAGGCAGTGTGTGTGTGTGTGTGTGTGTGTGTGTGTGTGTGTGTGTGTGTGTGTGTGTCCCAAGCATTTGATATTTATTTCAGGAGGTTATGAGAAAATCAAACTGAGAGATGGACAGCTGACATTCAGCTCAACACAGCCACTGACCTTTACACACACACACACACGCACACACACACACACACACACACACACACACACACACACACACACACAAACACACTATCAGGTGCACAGCCATTGTGGTAGCAGGTGTTTCCCATTTCCTGGAAATGTACGGGAAAATAACATCAGCAGTGAAAGTTGCAAGCATGCACGCACACATATACACACAGCACGCATGGCACACACACGCACATGTGCACACACAAAAAGACACACACACACACACACACACACACACACACACACACACACACACACACACACACACAGAAAGAAAAATAAGGCTGTATGTTGATGCTTTATGGCCCTGTTATATTCTTTCAAATATACCACTCAGCAAAAGTGACAGCCAGCAAGAGAAACACACACACACACACACACACACACACACACACACACACACACACACACACACACATTCCATTTCCAAAGTTCTGTGGGTATTTAACATTCCCTGATCTACAGTGTCACATGTGTACCAGGAATACACCATAGAAGTCATTATGACTGACAGTGGACAGTGCAGTGGCCACCCATGAGTGCTTAATGATGGTGACCAGCAACTCCCTCTGAATAAAATGCAGGAGCCCCACACACATACATGGGTATTTTAAATGCTAAAATGCTGGTTTGAGGTGTGTTTTGATTATAGTTGGGCAATGCAAACCATCTTGGATACCACAGCAACCACCAAGGCAACCACCTAGCAACCTGATGGTAACACCACATGGTAACACCATAACAATCACTTGGCAACAGCACAGCAACCACCTAGGATACCATAGCAATCTCTTAGCAGCCACAAATTTGAAACCAACTGCAAACTACGTAGCATCATCAGTGCTGGGTGTAGAAGTGTTTAATGATCTCTAATGGACTCATTGTTTCTGAAACTGAAAGTCTCATTGTTATCTATAAACATGGACAAAAGTCCAGTAGCATAAAGAAGAGTAGTAAACATTTTATTCATATTATTAACTTTTAACTACATTACTCACTTTAAACCATTTGCTGGTATTTAATAATCTCTAACAGACTGGCTTATTTAGTTTCTGACAGTGAACATCTCACTATTGTCTACAAACATGGACTGAAGAACATTAACAGCAAACTAAATTTTTACTCTTATTATTACTCTTTACATTAGTCTCGTCACTCCAATGCTAAAACTGAAGAAATCAAAAGTTCAGAGAACATTTTAACCTAAACTGTCCAATAACCAGTGACAACTGTGTCCGACTATTGGCCAATTCATTCCTTTAATGACCGTCCTCTTCCTCACCTCATTTCTGTGGAATCATCCAGGCTGGCCTTGAGATTAGCCCAGCATTCAGTGACGGATACTCAACCCGTGCCAGTCGTTCATTTTCCCGCAGAACCACTCACACGGATCTGAAATTACACCTTGATGGAAAAGGCTTGACCTGCTGCCATGGAAGCCGCAGCGGCGGCAGCGGTAGTGGTGGTTGGGGAGGAGGTTGGGAGATGTTATTAATGAAAAGAGAGACAGAGTGAGAAAGAGAGCAATAGAAAGAAGAAAAAAGGGGAAATGAATCGGCGAAAATGAAGGATAATTAGAGCCAGGTACAAAAATGTCCCATTGTTCGCTTTTTACCAACCTTGCCTAGTGCTAATGCGAATATGATTGTGTTCAGATTCTTTTCGCTTTCTCCGTCCTCCACAAAATGATTATTTCCACTCCTCTTATGAAAGTTCTTTTGTGTAATTCCATCAGTATGTCAGAGAGCACAATGTGCTCTGAATGGGGCTTTTAAACGAGGCGGATGGGAAGCCGGCTGGATTTGACCGGCTCTGTGAAACAGCTTGACCCCCCAACCGTAGACTTTCACTCGATCTCTGGTTCGTCCTTTTGCCACACTCACAAAAGCCACTCAGGGGGCTATACATCGAAGGGCATCTTTCAGAGTTCAGCAGATTTGGTTCTTTCTCATTTACCATTCACATCGAGAACCTGTTTGTTCATCCTTAATCGTTCATGAGGCATATGCCTAGATACAGTACAGAGAGGTCAGGGGATCAGCAGTGCTTTTGACCAAGGGTGGAAGCTGCTCTGAAGCCCAGGAGTGGTGCAGAGAATGATACATAGACAAGGAGCAGGTTGTGAAGACTTGATCCTCTGCCTTTTTGGCTGCACCAATGTTCTGGGAGATTTTCTCTAGACTTTGGTCCATTTCTGCCAAGAGTTTTTTTAGTAGAACCCAGCCCAGGTTTTACCCATGTGAAACCCACATGGGCGTACTGACTTGGTTCATTTATGAAACATCTCTGTCAATATATACCAGTGCCATTTCCATTATGGCTGGTGTACTTGATGCCAGGTGAGAACAGGGACTTGGACTACACTAGGCCTGTCACAATAAATATTTTTGGGGACAAAAAATTGTCCAAGAAATAATTGCACTAAATGATCATATTTAAGATCATTTATGCCATGAAAATAGCATAGTAATGAAATTCTACCCTTTTAAAGTGCAAATAAATTTTGATTAATAAGAATATTTGAGCACACTATTGAAAGAAGTCCATTTGGAATCCCTATTCCAAATGTTCTGCATGGAATTGTGCAGACTTTGGGAAAAACAGCTATTAGCTGACAGACATTGATTACATATTTTCTATCAGAGCTCGCAGTAAAATGCAGCTACTTGAAGGTCGGGAGCTTTGTAAACCTCTCGCAGTGTGTTTTTGTTCTATTGTGGACAGCACACACAGGCTATAAATGCTCTTGTATCTTGAATAAGTGATGTGAAAGACTACAGCAGCAGTCATCTATAGAAGGCTTCAACATCTGTACTCAAGACTACCACGGTAAAATGTGGGAGTTTATCCACAATTCACTTGTTTGCAGCTTGGGATGGGGGCCTGGAGGGATGGGGAAGTTAGTCCGTTCTTCCTTTAAGGAGAGATGCACTGCATTAGCTTCCTACTCATAGATAGATTGCTGTTGACATATTTTAGCTCACCTTAGAGGCCAGTCAAGAGAACAGAACAGTGCAAAATCACTACTCAAAATGAGTGTAAAGGCAGTTCTACCTATGAACCAGAACAAATCCCATTGGTTCAGAGAATATCCAATATAAATAACCAGTAGATGGAACTTCAGAAACATGAATCTGTTCCTCAGAACGTGGAGGAAAAGTGTGTGATTCACTTTGAGATTTTGTTGTTTGTGCTGAAATGAGTTTTGTATATTTTCTCCTTTTGGAAGGCCCTGTCTCCCTTCCTCTGCCATGATGCTCCTTCTGTTACTGGTCATTGTAATTGATTATTGTCTGAACCAACTGAATTTGTTCTTCCTCAGAGGCAGAGCTGCCTCCAGAACCATTTTGAGTAGTGATTTTGCACACAAGTGAACAGAATATTGGGACTAGGTTAAATACACACAAATAAACATACTGGGAATGGCTGCGCTCAGTGTCCTCCATTTCGGTTCAGCAGTTTTACGTTTGAAGAGCACTTGTGTT
>CM067516.1:8495788-8545788 GCA_034509495.1 Acestrorhynchus altus | reverse complement strand
CCTTCCATGCAGGTATGAACTGAACCATGACTTCCTGAGACTTCCAACCCAGTTCTCAACTCTATCTATGAGAATTTTGTGGTCAACAATATCAAATGCAGCACTGTGATCTAGTTTTCCAGAGTCTGTATTTAAATAAACGTCATTAACAACTTTGATTAGAGACGTCTCATTGCTGTAATTTGGTTGGAATCCTGACTGAAATTTGTAGAGATGGCTCTAACATTAAGATCCAAAATGAAGTTCTTATAACATTAATGTGAAGAATGAAGCTCTAACAATGTTAATGTCAAGAATGAAACTCTAACAATGTTAATGTCAAGAATGAAGCTCTAACAATGTTAATGTCAAGAATGAAGCTCTAACAGCATGAAGTTGTAATAATATCAGCGTGGATTATATCTCAACAGCTCAACACCAGAACACCATGACAGCACCTTGACAAATCAACACTGTAATGACACTTTAACAACATAATAACTCTGTAACATTGTCATAACACCACAACACCACAATAAAATATGAAACAAAATAAAACCAAAACATCAATTTAATATTATCCCGTAACAGTGACACCATAACAAACACATTAACAACTCAACACTGTAACAGTTGAATAACATCATTACATAAAACAATATAATTACAATAATATCATGACACTATAACACCTTAATAAGAACATAGGAGTGCAATAATACAATTCCATTTCCTTCACTCTTTTCTTTTGTCTTGTTTCTGTTTTCTCTCTTTCCTTCAGTCCTTTGTTCTAACGTTCTCTTCTCTGAATCGTTGCTCAGAAATATGATCATATTTTTTGTGATGAGCTATGATTATTGTTATGTCTATTAATCATATCATGCTAATTTAAAGCCATCCCACACTATAGCATCTGTCATCCCAGTTTACTGAAAACAACACAAACTGTTAATGCTGTGTGCTCACTGTTTTATTACTAATGATTTGTGTATGGATGTTTAATTATTGTTATGAGATTATGATGTCAGGGCTTGGTTCTCTCTCTTACTACAACAATGAGACGGGTAAGCCATGCTTATGGTACCACTGCAGAACAGGATATTTCAGCATTAAAGTCTGGAGAGCAGCACCTTTCGTCTTTTTATCACCTACCAAAATTATAGTGTCCATCAACCAATCACTTAACAACACCAGAGTAATCAGCCTGGACAACATAGCAACTGTCTACTAATCACATGACAAGTCTATATCATTTATATACCAACCGCATAGTAACATCAAATAACCACATAGTAACCCCGTTGCAACCAGCTTGGATAAAACAGTAGCGGCCTAGCAACCACCAAGTAACACCCAATCATCATTATACCCACAGCTTAGAAACACCAAATAACCAATGGGGCAAGTCAGCAATCTCCTAACAACCACCAGAGATACCATAGTAACTGTGGACACAGGACACAGAACGAGTGTGTGTGTGTGTGTGTGTGTGTGTGTGTGTGTGTGTGTGTGTGTGTGTGTGTGTGTGTGTGTGTGTGTGTGTGAGAGAGAGAGAGATGTTTTTAGCTGTTGGCTGACCACCGGATGCTGTGATGTGACTTATCACTGTTTGCAAATAGCACACACACCCACGCACACCCACACCCCCTTTAAGCTGTATCCCATTAACCCCTCCATGGTGGTGATAGCTGGAGGTGTTTAGATAAAGAAGTCTCTCTCTCTCTCTCTCTCTCTCTCTCTCTCTCACATCTCACACATCCATCAGTTAAAGGAAGCAGAAGGTCAGGCTAGGACACGGGATAAGCCTTAAGAATAATATGGCTCAGGATTTGCCGACCACACACACACACACCTGCGATGACTCTATACACACTGACGTCCAGACAATCACCCTGATTACTATTCCTCTCCACGGTTGGGTCAGTACAGAACCGAGGAGGTTCAGAGCTGTTCTCACACTCACCTCACACTGTTTAGAGTACACACACACACACACACACACACACACAGAAACATGCCCCACAACCTCATTATCCCACTGCTTATCAGCACACACACAGTCACACCTGGCTTCTGGAGGCCGGCGCATGGCCCACGCCTGCATATGTGAAATTATAAAATATCATAAAGTAAGGGGTGGAGGGGCAGAGTCTGTTACAGTGGAGTTTTCAGAGAAATGGCACACACACACACGCACACACACACACACACACACACACACATACACACACACAGCCTTGGCATTGGTATGTTTTTCTTGCTTGTATTGTTAACAATTGCAAAGGCCTTGGTTTAGTCATACAATCGGCCCTGATTGCGCACAGGAATGGTATTCACCCATGAAAACACACACACACACACACACACACACACACACACACACACACACACACACACACACATATCGCTTGTTCATTAATGTCTTCCCGCTTCCACGAGGGACTCACACTCCTGCTGTTCACCCTGATCTTATTTCTGTTACTTTGAATAGATAATTGAGTAAAAGATGAACTGATCTCCAATATGACGATAAAGATGAAAAATTCCTTTCAATATTTTAAATAAAGTGTACATTAACTCTAAACATAGGTATTTTATGTCTACAACCATTTTCACACACATAGTCCTCAACTACCTGGAATACCATAGCATCTGCTTAGCCTACAACTGTAACAAGAACAAATTTTGTAATCAGTGTGGTGTGCTAATTAGACACTGGTTCTTGTCGCTGCCCTATAAATATGATCTCAGGGGCTACTTTTGGGTAGTGTACCTCTTGGTGAGAGATTGCTGGCTGCAAGACATGCCTCTACAATGCACTCAAACACATTGTACCCAGCTGCCAGACTATGAGACGGGGCACATCATTTGACTGAGAGGAGCAGGATGGTTGTTTTGGCAAATTGTAACTATCTGGGCCGTTCTGACCAAGCCTTAGTGTGCTGTGATTGTGAATGAGAAACGTGGACTGCTACACACTGGGACCATATTTGTCTTCAGTGATGAGTCCAGGTTGTGTTTGAGTAAGGGGGCCTTATGGTGAGTGCTTCAATCCTGACCTTGCTGTATCAGACACACTGCCAAAAAAGCTGGTATGATGATCTGGGCCAATACATACAACGTTCGATAACCCCTAGTAGTGATACAAGGGACACTAACATCTCAATGAAATGTGGAGGACGTTGTGTGACCTGATTTCTTCATTAATTGATGCAAAGTTACAGACACTGCAGAGTTTAATTTTCAATTACTGAGGGGCACACTGACTAGGTTTGGAACAGTAAGTGTAACCCCATTTGTTATTTGGTGTCACTAATGGTTAGTATAAGTATGCTGTAGAGTTACGTGGTGGTTTCTAAGCAGATGCTAGGCCTTTGTAACATTAACCAACCAATGAAAGCAGAGCTCATCATTTTATATATGAAAATCATTCAATTTCATCATGTTATTTATATTTATTTACAGGCCTGTTTCTTGTATCTTTAATGGTTAAAAAAAAATCCTAGATAGCGTGACTATATGGGGCACACCAGGGTCTCTAATGGGAATAGGAGGGGTTAACCTTGGGCCATCTGGTATTTAAACTACACATTGGGCCTAGATGGGACCCATTTTTGAATCCCAAGATCCCAGTAAAAACATGGGCCCCATGTGATCATGCTGGCTAGATAAATTCTCAATAAATGCATTATGTGGCAACTTGAAGGCTTGGGGAAGGCAGGGGTTGGCACTGACAGTAGGTATTGATAAATTAGAATTCAGTCTTTCCCGTTTCTCTGCTTCTGTCAGTGAGATGCGAGTTATACTCCACTAGGAGAATTCCCACATCCACAAATTAAACATGAGAAAACAAAGCAATCTGAGCTGCGAGAGGTAAAGTCCATGCAGCCTCTCAAGAGCAAACTTGACCTGTTGACTGGGGATTTGTCCTGAAGTCTACATTTTCTTAAGTGATGGGCTGCGTGTTGCTGTGCTTTTTCATTTATAAAAGAAGCGTCGCTGGTGAGAAGCTGAAAGAAAGGCAGGGAAAAAAGAAAAAAGAGTAAAATAGTGATTGATTTTATTCATGGTGTCAAAAAAAGCCTCACTGCCTGAGGTGCTTCTAGCCTGAATGCTAATAGCACCTGTGCGTTTTTAGCACAGCAGGGTCACGACCCCAGAAATCCCAGTCAAAGCGTGAATCAATTCCAATTTGTCACAGGGATGTCGGTGGATCGTGTTCAGCAGTATGAAATTGGGGGACAATTTGTTTAGGACACAGAACGAGAGTGTGTGTGTGTGTGTGTGGGAGCTTAGGTCACCAGAGATCAATGTTCAGTAGTTTTGTTGCTACATTTTGATAGAGCACCATTTAGCCACCTGGGGTTGTACTGGGAGTCAAGGATAAAGAATAATGCCGTACTCAACCAGAAACCAATTCCATATTTGTTCTCAGTTTTGTTTTGTACTCTATATTACTCGTATGTGGACATGGTCTTGGGAGTATTTGGGCTCAGACCTGTCTTGAACTCCATAATAGTAGTACTAGGATTTGTTTTGGATTGGAAACACATTTGGAAATGTTTTGATCTCAACAGTTTTTGTGCTCAGACTTGTCTTATTCTTAACTTTTAGAACCTGAGATACACACTCCTATGTTTATCTTAGATACACATATAAATATTTCAAGACTTACCCTGTCTAACAATGGCAGTCTCATTGTGTGATGAATTATCCTTGAGTAATCCAGCTCAGAAAGTGAGAATTCACTTGTGTCCATCTGAATTAAATCCCAGTTTAAATGTCAAAGGAGCTTTCCATTCATGTTTACTGCTCTATCCATGTGTACATGCCCAACCTGCATGCACACTCCAACAGTTTAGCAAGAGGGGTGGCGCGAAAGACATCACTGACCCAGAAATTGTGTTAAAAAGGAAAATGAGAAGGGACAGGCTGGTTGTTCCCTTTCTTTGCTCAGTGTTCCAATTTCAGAATAAGAAGAAGGGATAATACAGATAAATATATAATAATAATAAATAATAGGACATTCCAGACTTTTCATTTGTTTTATTTGAACCCCTGTTAATATCTTAGTCAATCTAATCGTTACAAATAACCCATCAAAACTCTCCAGTTTTCAGGTCAAAAAGACTCTGGATGATCAATTTCCAACAGGATTTCTATGATATTGTTTCAGTTCTTAGGAAAAATCAAAGTGAAAGTAAAACAGAATTGAATTCATACAATTACCTACATTTTTACAACTCATATGAAGAGAAATGTAAGTAGTCTAGAAGCTTCTAAATATAATATCTGACGTGTGACTGTCTCCTATAAATATTTGTCTAATTGTTTGGCAAATAAAAGCATGTCAAACAACAAAAACAGCCCACAAAATTGGGTCAATAGTATTTAACACTTGTTTCTTTCTTGACAATGTTTATACTGGGACAGTTTCTGTACTCACATTTGCCTTGAGGTAAATGTTCCAGTCACCCCAGTAGTTCCCTGTAATGTGGACTATGCAGGAGGTTCTGCCCTGTTCAGTGCATTTCCAAACCAAAGAGTGAAGATGTTCAGTTGGAAGGGGTCTTCAAATTGCATACGGAGTAGTGAACAGTTTATCATTTCACAGGAAGTAGACGGTAAGTTTACCCATCAATCACTGCATCATGCGGGTAAAACAGCTGGCACTCATTATGGGCAGTACAACATAAAGTCTAAACACAACACAAAAATCTGTCAAATGTCCATAAATTCACATTTATTCCCATATTATATACATCATTTGATGTATGACTGCAGTTCATTAGTTAGCAAGTTACTTTAGAAGCAAATGAGCAGCCAAATATTGTGATGTCCATGTGCTTTCATTTACATGATGATGCTGTTTAGTATCCTGAATCCATGTGTTTACGGTGTATGGAATACAAAGGCACTGCTTAAGACAGTATTTGTACTAAGATTAGTTGGTCTTCACAATATTTGGACAGTTCTCATTCTCAGTTTTGGTCTTGACTGTTTGTACTCAGACCTTACTCAGTACTTACTCTGTACTCAGTCTTAAACTCCATTGTACTTGTACTGGAGTTTGTTATGGACTCAGTACTTGTAATTGGACTTGTATGGGTCTCAACCATTTTTGTACTTGTACATGTTTTGCACTTGATAGTATTTGTACTGACACTTGTTTTGGACTGACTAGCTTTTTGTACTCAAGCTTGTTTTAGTCTTGATAGCATCTGTACTTGGATTTCTCTTGGTCTCAGGAGTTGGTCTAAATCACAGGTCGGCAATGGGGACTGCAGTCCAGCACAGCTTGTTGATTTTCCAACTCGAACAGTCCTAATAAACCTTGTAATTACCGTATTTTCCAGACTATATGCAGCTACTTTTTTTCCACGCTTTAAACCATGCGGCTTATAATGAGGTGCAGTTTTTTCTACTTATATATGTTATTTTCCAGGTTGTTTTTTTTTTTTTAAACTTTGCGGGTGCAGCTTATATTCCGGTGCGGCTTATAGTCCAGAAAATACGGTAACAGGAGAGGTCAAACAGGTGTGCTTGAGCAGGAAAAGCACAAAAGTGGGCGGAAATCCACAGATTGCATTGAATGCTTGGCCCAAGTTTGAGGCAAAAGTGGGTTCGATTTGGACTAAATGTCTCTGCTATCTGAGTTTGGCCCTCCAGGACTAGAATTGTCCACAACTTAAGTCTAAATTTGACTTCTAGTTCTTGTGTTATTCATCCCTAACTTTATACCTGGACCGTCTTGAGAGGTGTGTGCATTAGTTTACATATTATTTGTCTTATGTCTAATTCCTTTGTGCTGCTGCAACACACCTCAGTGTCACAGCCATGTTAGTGTCACTTCAGCTCAGAGAAAGCTTCACCACAACCTGCATAAGTCCTGTTCTTTAAAAATGTCCTGCCCATCTTACAAAGCATAAGAAGTCGGTTGCCCTGCTGCTGACAAGCAGGGTATACCTGTGGGAAAGGCAGAAGGAATGATGGCTACACAGGAAAGTTTTGAAGGATTATGGAGATCCTCTCCAGGTGGCTTTTTTCCCCACCGATGTCCTAATTATGCCTTAACCCTAATTAACCTGCCGGGACAGGAAGCAGGCTTAATTAAGGCTTTTACAGCTCTGAACTCAGCATGGGCTTGAGAAGCAACTTTCTGAGAGACGACAACTTCCGTAATCTCCTGTTGCCTTTCCTGAATGTTCTCTTCCAGTGTGAGCAATCACAGCTTACCAGATTTGTTAATTAAGAAGTGTGCTGAGAGGATGAGAGAGAGAGAGAGAGAGAGAGAGAGAGAGAGAGAGAGAGAAGGGAGGGAGGGATTTCAGCATGACATTTGGAGTCATACTTAAACCATAAAGCATACCTGTTAAACATGTACCAGGGCAAAGGTTTTAAATTCCAGTTCTATTTGAGAGATTCTGTACTTGTGTGCATGAGGGAGACCATTGAATACATATGCCTTCATGAATTCACTCTACTGCTTGAACTTCTGACCGCTCTGACCGGAGGGCAGCAAAATTCCAAACTCGCAAAACTGCAATTCCAAATGAAGTCCCCCTCAGGCAAAAATCCCATAACAACAGCAGTGAGAACATACACCAGGCCTTAGAGGAGGAGTCAAATACAAAGCCCAGAAAAGTTAAAGCATGCCACCTTGTTGCCATACCAGCCACAGAGGGATAACAGACCACCTAAGGGCCTAAAGTGACTCAATACCTTTATTAGGTTCTAACAAAAGATGGGTTGAAAATGTTCTAAATTAAATAACACAACATCTCAACATTTAACTCTTGTTTTTGTCTTGACAATATTTGTACAATATTTCCTCAACAATGTCTGATAACTGTCTAAATTCCTAAACTCTCTGAATTACTCAAGTCTGACAACCGTAAATGTCTGAACACAGTTTGATCACTGTCTGAAGGACTGAACACAAACTGTCAAAATTACTGAATACAATCAAACAACTTTCTGAATTACTGAACATAGTCTGGCTCCTGTCTGAATTACTGAACATAGTCTGGCTCCTGTCTGAATTACTGAACCGTCTGATAACAGTCTGTATTCCTGAACGCAGTCTGTCTCCATTACTGAACACAGTCTGATACATGTCTAAATTACTCTCTGATATTTGCCTGATATATGTCTCACTTAGTGAACAGTCCGACACCTGAACAGAGTTTCATATCCAGCTGAAGTATTTTGTGAGTTCTTGATATTGAGTGTTTCATGAACAATCTCCACGCATGTTCTCATCCTGGCCGGAGTGAACAGATGCAAATGATATTTGCTTTGGTTCTGGGAGGAGGTGATTGGAGAGTGCTGGGTGTGTATTTATGTGGAGGTGTGTGTTTTTTTAATGTGGACTGTTGTGTATTTTTCTAATATTGGGGTAGGATTGTAAAACAGCAAGAGATGGAAAGTCAACACAAAACTATGTCACATCGGTGAGAGTAAAAGGATGAAAGAGAGACACACGACCACAGTCATTTTTTTGTTTTGTTTTGTTTTTTTGTTTGTTTGTTTGTTTTTTTAACTTGTGCTAATAATGAATATATTAGTACAGTATACTGGACACTATCTGATATCCCTGTGCATTACTTCACACATTCTGATACCTGATTGAATTACTGAACGCAGTCTCATATCCCTCTGAGTTACTGAACACAGTCTCATATCCCTCTGAGTTACTGAACACAGTCTCATATCCCTCTGAGTTACTGAACACAGTCTCATATCCCTCTGAGTTACTGAACACAGTCTCATATCCCTCTGAGTTACTGAACACAGTCTCATATCCCTCTGAGTTACTGAACACAGTCTCATATCCCTCTGAGTTACTGAACACAGTCTCATATCCCTCTGAGTTACTGAACACAGTCTCATATCCCTCTGAGTTACTGAACACAGTCTCATATCCCTCTGAGTTACTGAACACAGTCTCATATCCCTCTGAGTTACTGAACACAGTCTCATATCCCTCTGAGTTACTGAACACAGTCTCATATCCCTCTGAGTTACTGAACACAGTCTCATATCCCTCTGAGTTACTGAACACAGTCTCATATCCCTCTGAGTTACTGAACACAGTCTCATATCCCTCTGAGTTACTGAACACAGTCTCATATCCCTCTGAGTTACTGAACACAGTCTCATATCCCTCTGAGTTACTGAACACAGTCTCATATCCCTCTGAGTTACTGAACACAGTCTCATATCCCTCTGAGTTACTGAACACAGTCTCATATCCCTCTGAGTTACTGAACACAGTCTCATATCCCTCTGAGTTACTGAACACAGTCTCATATCCCTCTGAGTTACTGAACACAGTCTCATATCCCTCTGAGTTACTGAACACAGTCTCATATCCCTCTGAGTTACTGAACACAGTCTCATATCCCTCTGAGTTACTGAACACAGTCTCATATCCCTCTGAGTTACTGAACACAGTCTCATATCCCTCTGAGTTACTGAACACAGTCTCATATCCCTCTGAGTTACTGAACACAGTCTCATATCCCTCTGAGTTACTGAACACAGTCTCATATCCCTCTGAGTTACTGAACACAGTCTCATATCCCTCTGAGTTACTGAACACAGTCTCATATCCCTCTGAGTTACTGAACACAGTCTCATATCCCTCTGAGTTACTGAACACAGTCTCATATCCCTCTGAGTTACTGAACACAGTCTCATATCCCTCTGAGTTACTGAACACAGTCTCATATCCCTCTGAGTTACTGAACACAGTCTCATATCCCTCTGAGTTACTGAACACAGTCTCATATCCCTCTGAGTTACTGAACACAGTCTCATATCCCTCTGAGTTACTGAACACAGTCTCATATCCCTCTGAGTTACTGAACACAGTCTCATATCCCTCTGAGTTACTGAACACAGTCTCATATCCCTCTGAGTTACTGAACACAGTCTCATATCCCTCTGAGTTACTGAACACAGTCTCATATCCCTCTGAGTTACTGAACACAGTCTCATATCCCTCTGAGTTACTGAACACAGTCTCATATCCCTCTGAGTTACTGAACACAGTCTCATATCCCTCTGAGTTACTGAACACAGTCTCATATCCCTCTGAGTTACTGAACACAGTCTCATATCCCTCTGAGTCACTGAACACAGTCTCATATCCCTCTGAGTTACTGAACACAGTCTCATATCCCTCTGAGTTACTGAACACAGTCTCATATCCCTCTGAGTCACTGAACACAGTCTCATATCCCTCTGAGTTACTGAACACAGTCTCATATCCCTCTGAGTCACTGAACACAGTCTCATATCCCTCTGAGTTACTGAACACAGTCTCATATCCCTCTGAGTCACTGAACACAGTCTCATATCCCCCTGAGTCACTGAACACAGTCTCATATCCCTCTGAGTCACTGAACACAGTCTCATATCCCTCTGAGTTCCTGAACACAGTCTCATATCCCTCTGGGTCACTGAACACAGTCTCATATCTCTCTGAGTTACTGAACACAGTCTCATATCCCTCTGAGTCACTGAACACAGTCTCATATCCCCCTGAGTTCCTGAACACAGTCTCATATCCCCCTGAGTTACTGAACACAGTCTCATATCCCTCTGAGTCACTGAACACAGTCTCATATTCCCCTGAGTTCCTGAACACAGTCTCATATCCCTCTGAGTTCCTGAACACAGTCTCATATCCCTCTGAGTCACTGAACACAGTCTTATATCCCTCTGAGTCACTGAACACAGTGGTATATATCTTTGAATTATTGAACACATTCTTATACTTGACAAAATTACTGAACACACAGTGACATTAATTTTTATACAGCATTGGGGTGGGAGTGAATGGGTTTACAGAGGTAGTTTCTGACTTAAAACCTCTCTCTCTCTCTCTCTCTCTCTCTCTCTCTCTCTCTCACTCTCTCGCTCTCTCGCTCTCGCTCTTGCTCTCTCTCTCTCAGCATGTGTATTGTCACTACCTACCGAACCAGAAAGGAAGCCAATAGACAGATTTTGGCTTGTAGCTCTTCTTGTTTTGACATTTCCTGAGACACTAACAAAGAACAATTGAATTAAACTTTAACCAACTTGTACTGGGAGATGGCATGGCTCCTCAGATGCTGCCACGTCATTGTACTCTTGGTAATGGAGTTTTTGAGATGGAAATTACTGCTGAGTCACAAAAAGAAACCAATGCACAGATCCATTCAAGCAAATGACTCAATCTTTTTCCTTTTCATACCTGCTCTTTTTACCCAGAGGGCTTTTCATTCAGTGTGTCATTCTCTGACTCCCATAAACATGCTCATGTTCTAACAGTAGATAGATGAGGACACAATTGAGGACTAGATTTAGATGTATTAGAGCCTCCCCTCCTTGCTGTTATTTAGTTGGAGACTGTAGCTCATCTGTTCATGCACAGTTAGTGTTAGTCATTCTCAAGCCCTTAATTGGTCACTGGTCAGTTTCTGACCAGAGAGCCACTCTCCATCTCCTGCTATGTTTGGACTGTGGAAATGCTTTCAAACTAGCAATGATATACTCGATGCACTGCATACACCAGCACCACACACTACCATGAACACAGCCATACCAATTACATGGCCCAGTGAAAAGTCCAAGGTGATTTTAATAAAGTGGCCAGTGACTGGAAATACAAGGTATGTGTTTCTAATAAAGTGACCAGTGAGTGGAAACACAAGGTAGGTGTTTCTTATAAAATAGTAAATCAGTCAAAGCAAAAGGTAGGTGTTTCCAATAAAGAGGCCAATGAATCAAGCCCAAGGTAGGTGTTTCTAATAAAGTGGCCGCTGAAAGAAAGCACAAGCACAACAATTCTCTATTCCTGTAAAAGCACCAGAAAAGCTTCCAGATCCACATTTCATTAATTAGTGAGTGGAAAATGAGCCCTCAGGAGTGGGGTGCAAAAAACAGATATGGAATTTCCCCCATCTTCTGTAACCAATAGTTTTGTTGTAGAAGAAAATTCACCACACTGATCCTTAAACGAGTGTCAGTACTCTGACGCAGAGCAGTTAGGGTTTAAAAAGATCTCAGAACTATTATAAATTAGCCGTTCCACTGTCCAGAAAACAATTTAGAAATACAGAATATTTAAAATAACTGCCAATATGGCCAGGTCAAGCCATCCTAGCACGTCCAGCCCAAGAGCTGACCGCATTATGCATAAAGAAGTCTCCAACAATCCTAAATGGTCATCACATGACCTATAGACAGCTCTCACACAGCTGAGGTCAACATGTAGCATCTACTGTCAGAAAGACAGATTGAGATAGAATTTTATAACCATGTACATTGTTTATTATACTGTACCTGTCTCTGACTGTCTCCAGCAATGTGAGGCTACAAAGGGAGGGGATTTAACCATGAGACAGAGTTATGATGTCATTGAGCTCTTGCTCAATGGGAACATGTGAAGGCTGAATGCACTCCTATCATTCCATGAACTGAAATTTCAATTTTCCCCAACTGTCAACCAACTCCCCCATCCCTATTCTTATTTCATTCTCCTTTATTCATTCTTACAACTCTCTCTCTCTCTCACTCTCTTTACCTTCCTACCTCCCTCCATCTCCATGTTCCCTCCCCTCCCCTCCCCGCCCAGCGCCTCATATTCATCTGTTATAATGGAGATTTTCTTATTTTCCTGCTCTCCCATGCAGAACGAATTCACTAAAGGTTATCTGCTCACCTTTATCTAGCGCCACCCTGATTATCTCCCGCTGTCTGCTATGCATATGTTTCCTCCAGCTGAGTCTGGCCTCAGCTCTACAGCTGTCAACATGACAGTGAATGCAGCTAGGCTTGTTTGCCTGAGCTCGTGTACGTGTGTATGAAATGCACAGGAACTGACAAACTGAAAATTGAATTGTTCTGTGCTGGACAATCACATGTAAATCTGTTGGCTTGGAAAACTAGGAGAAGATCTAAGAGCAAAACCATCTCCCACCATTTAAACTCACTACCTAGTGCTCTGTGAACAGTACAGGATTACTGGACCAATATAAAAATGAGCTGAAATTAAATCTTGTTACCTGAAAGGTAAATTTTGTATTTTAGGTTTTTCTTTGATCTACACCCATCAGCCATAACATTTTGACCACCTGCTTGTTTCTACATTCACTGTCCATCCTTTTACATCCTCCTACCATAAAGGAGAACATTGTAATTCTATAATTACGGACTATAGTCCATTTGTTTATCTCCATACTTTGTTAACTTCCTTTCACCCTGATCTTTAATAAAACACCACTGGACCACCACAGAGCAGGTTCTACAGTGGGGAAAATAAGTATTTGATACACTGCCAATTTTGCAAGCATTCTGGCCTAAAAAGACTGGAGAAGTCTGTAATTTTTTTATCATAGGAAGGTGAGAGACAGAATCTAAAATAATTGTATTGCATGAACTTAATATTTGATAAAATAGAAAACCAAAATATAATATTTGGTACAGAAACCTTTGCTTGCAATTACAGAGGTCAGATGTTTCATGTAGTTTTTTGTAGCTTGAAAACCTGACTCTAATTTCACCTTCAAGTGATCTTATCCTAAAGGTGCACATACATTTGTCACTCACAGATATGTTATGTTGCATACTTTTCCTCAATGATTTTGTTGAATTGTTTCTCCTTTCTAATTTAAGAATTGTAAAATAACAGAAACAGAACCCTGGAGTGTAATAGTGGAGTGTTATGGCAGAAACCACTAGCTTTTCAAGAAACTAAACGGTAAGCTTCTTAGTGTCAAACCTTGGTTCTCTGTATGTTAGGTCTCAATCTAAATTAGCTTCATGCCTGAATTTGCTTTCTTTCACACAAGGAACCCTGGAGGAAGAATGGATGTGCACGCACAAGAACATTCCACTTCAGCAAATCATGATCATCCAGATGGTCATTGCTGAAATTCAAATGAGCTTGTACATGTGCTGGCGTGAGCAGGGGGACCTTGCGTGCCCTGCAGGACTTTAATCTATGACAGCGTAGTGTGTTACTAATGGTAATCATTGAGACTGTGGTCCCAGGTCTCATTAACAAGAACCTCCTGTGTAGTTCTGGGCTGATTCCAGACCTTTTTCAGAATCATCCTTGCCCCATGAGGCGGGATCTTACATGGAGCCCCTAACCAAGGAAGATTGATAGTCATATTGTGTTTCTTTCATTTTCTAAAAAATGCTCCAACAGTTGTTTCCTTCTCACCAAGCTTCATACAATAAAATCAAAAATGTATCATTTAAAAATAATACAAAATGATTTTTAGGTTTTTTTTTAGATTCTGTCTCTCACAGTTAAAGTGTAACTATGATAAAAAAAATTACAGACCTCTCCATTCTTTGTAGGTGGAAAAACTTGCAAAATTGGCAGAGTATCAAATACTTATTTTCCCCGCTGTCGGTAGGAGGTGGGTTATTCTCAGCACTGCAGCGACACTGACATAGTCTTGGTGCATTAGTGTGCGTTGTACGAGTAGATCAGACACAGTAGTGCTGCTGGAGTGTTGAAACCCCTCAGTGTCACTGCTGGACTGAGAACAGTCCACCAACCAGAAATATCCAGCCAACAGCATTCTGTGGGCAGTTGTCCTGTGAGCACTGAAAAAGGATTAGGATGACCAGCACAAACTGCAAAAACAGATGAGCTTCTTTCTCTGGTGGAGCAACTAGACAGGAGTGTTTAATAGAATGGACAGTGAGTGGACATCGTGTTTAGACAAGGGGTGACCAATTATATGGCGGCAGGGTGTGGCTGCAGGGTTTCATTCCAAAAAGCTGAAGCAGAGCCTGATTGTACTTGTTTAATCAGTTGGTCTCAGTCTTCAGGTAAGCTCCTGCATTGCTGGTTCGAGAACTTGGGGATAAAACTGTACCAGCACAACAAACACTAACACACCACCACTGTCAGCATTACTGCACTGCTGATAATAACCCACCACCCACATAATACCTGTGGTGGGGTCCTGACCATTGAAGAATAGGGTGAATGGAGGATAATAAAGTATGCAGAGAAGCAGATGAACTATAGTCTGTAATACAGAATTACAGATTATTATTATGGAAAGAAGAGCTGATAAAATGGACAGTCAATGTAGAAACAACAAGGTGGTTATAATGTTACGCTGATCTGTGTATTTATAAATACAATAAATTCTCCCACTTACAAATCACACTTTTAGTCCTGTTCTTTCATCCCTCCATTGGCTTCCCATTAAATTCTGAATCAACTATAAAATATTGCTATTAACGTACAAGTCGCTAAATGATTTAGCCCCACATTACCTAAAAGACCTTTTAATACCTTACAACCCGTCATATAGAATGCGTTCTCAGGACACAGGCCTATTGATAGTCCCTAGGATTAAAAAGAACACTGTTGGGGGACAAGCTTTCTCTTATAAAGCCCCCCGGCTCTGGAACAGCCTTCCTCCTACTGTTCGGGACTCAGACACACTATCTTTAAATCACGACTAAAAACCTTTCTCTTTACGCAGGCTTTAAGGGGGCACTAATCTCTCTCCCTCTCTCCCCCCCATGTCCTGAGCTTCCCTGGACACCTGGCGGACACCGGTCCACCCCTTTACCCCTCCACTGCTAAGTACCAACTGCCAGATTAGACTACTACAATCAAAATTCTTTATCTTCCCTCCGTCTATTTAATATATTTATTTATTCATTTTATTTTATTTTATTTCATTTATTTATTTTTTCTACTTCTCTAAACCCATGTATTTTGCCGTTACTTATGCTCTCCGGTGTCGACCAGAGGAGGATGGGTTCCTCTCTTGAGCCTTGGTTCCTCTCAAGGTTTCTTCCTCCAAGTCTGGCTGCTCATTTGAGGCTTGGACCCAGATCTATGTAAAGCTGCTTTGTGACAACTTCCTGTTGTAAAAAGCGCTATATAAATAAAACATGATTGATTGATTGATTAATTGACACTCCAGTCCACCCGAGGCCTCTCTCAGAGGAACCTGACGTACCCTGGTGGAGGTTACAGAATGTCCTCTTAGAATTAATTACAGACCCCCATGTCTCTGGAGGACACTTAAAGGGAAGATGCTCATGATGCAACTGATTTTCATCCTTCTTGGAGAATGTGATGTCACAGGGGGGCTGCTATCTTGGCGCCACACAGCTGGCGCAGCCGTATGCTTATGGACTGAGAAGAAACAATGCATTGATGGCCCTCCCAAGCTCACAAGATTTTGGGTGAATTCAGGCAGACTGACAACATGGGTAACCCTGGGGAATGTTCTTGTTCAATCCATCCTGCCTCCAGGGTTCCTTGTGTGATGGGCATAAAGCAAACTCAGAGAATGAATTGAGACATACAGAGAACCCAGATTTGACACTAAGAAGCTTACCCATTAGTTTCTTGAAAAGCTAGTGGTATCTGCTATAACACTCCACTATTACACTCCAGGGTTCTGTTTCTGTTCTTTTACAATGCTTAAACTAAAAAGGAGAAACAATTCAACACATTTATTGTGGAAAAGTATTCAATATAACATATCTGTATGTGACAAATGTATGTGCATCTTTAGGATAAGATCATTTGAAGGTGAAATTAGAGTCAGGTGTTTCCAATCAATGGGAGATAATTAGGTGTAAGTGGATGTTTTATTTAAAGAACATAGATCTTTCAAAGTCTGATCTTCACAAGTGGAGTTATATAAAACTTAAGTTTGGGAGATGGTCTATGCCCCTCACACCATTGCATCAAACCGCTCCACATGTTGTCCTGTCTCGTTGCTCCCTACCTTGCTGGTTCCATCATGAATATCAACCTGGTTGCCTCAGATGACAAGCTTTTAATTTGCCTCGGATCTTTCCTCTGCTTGGCTGCGATTTGTGGTTTCCATCCCAGCTGCTTCGGCTGAAGGCGTGGCTTCATCCGGACTTGACTCTCCTCTCACCTCGACGCTACTCCTCGTTGGCTCCCAGCACTGTGCTGCTCTACCTGTCTGGTGCCATAATCCCTGTTACTTTTTGCTGCTGCCACTCTTCATAGCACTCCTCCCTGGATTTGACACCCTCTGTTGGTGCGGCGGACCCCACACCTGGCCTTATTCCTGACGTTCCCATTCCCGGTTTTCCTGGCTGTGTTTTCCAATATCTCTCCTCTTCTCTCTGCCTTTGTCATTCCTTCTGGTTCCCCCATTTTTCCTTTCAGTCGCAGCTGTTTGTTGCTCTTTTCTTCCACCTGGTTGATGTGCCCAGACTGGATGCGTGTCTCTCCCTCAGTGATGTCCCTGCTTTGGTCTGTTGCCTTCTGAATTGTCTCCTTTGGGTTCTCTGTGGGTCTCATTGCCTTGTTTGGCTGCTCCTGCCACCTCTTTTTTGCTGGAAAGCTGTCTCCTGCCTGTTGGCCAAAGAAATTTTGGTTGGTTCTATGGTCTGGCCTTTCTCATTCCCACTTGGTCCTGTCTCATCTCTGGTGTTTCTCTGCATCATTTTGGATTCCATTCATTGTAGGCTTCACTCCCATGTGGCAAGCTGGACCACATTCTGTTCACCCTTTCTGGCTTCTCACTAAGCCCCCCTGCATGAAACAGCAGTTATTGTCTCTTTTGGGGCATTCAAACCATGCTCTGTGCATCACTCCTCAGGGCCATTCATTTATTTCACCTCCTATCTCTCTCTTCCTCCATCTCATGTTGTTTCAGCAAATCTTGCTCGATCACTCCTGCACTTCTGACCTGCAATTCTGGCAGCTTCATCTCAAACACCGGAAAAGCATTTCTCTCCTTCATGAGGAGCTGCACTTACAGGTCCCACAGATGTTCTTGTTTTCAATGTCAGAAATCCTTTTCAGAGTCCTTGTCGCATCATTCAGACCTGGAACCCACTCCCATCTCCCAGAATCTAATCCTCTAAGTCGTTGCTCCATCAACCCTCGTCAATTACTGGATTGACTAGCAATGTTTCAAACATTTCCACACTATCAACTCCATTCCCTTTCCTTCCTGCAATCTCTGTACCTTCACTGTCTTTCTCAGCACTGCCAGCATCCTCTTTTACATATATTTTTCCACCCTCAAAGTTTACATCGCAGCAGTTTATTTCTTATTAACTCATCTTCTGATCACTTCATCCCTTCAGTAATCATCATGAGGTCAACTTACTACTCCGAGCCATCTGGAAGCATTGAACCACTCGTCCCATGACATCTCACATCATGCAACCTGTGTATTCTGCATTCTGGACAACTCACACAGAGCCTTTCCAGTACATTCAAAGCCATGTTTTTTGCTTTTGGCTTTTGTTTTTCCAAATTCACCAGTTTCAACTGCCAACACATTTGTAGAAGTGCATCATGGCAGCAACAAAGGAGATTTCTAAGGAGTTTAGAAGAAGAGTTGTTGATGCTCATCAGGCTGAAAAAGGTTACAAAGAGTAACCTTTAAATAGTTTGGAGTCCACCAATCTGCAGTCAGATAGACTATGTACAAATGGAGGAAATTCAAAACCATTATTACCCTCCAAGGAGAGTAGAACCCAAAGAATTGTCTAAAAAACTAAAGCTCTTTCTTACATTGGCTAACATTCATGAGTCCACCATAAGGAGAACACTGAAAAACAATGCTGTGCATGGCAGGGTTGCAAGGGGAAAGCTGCTGCTCTCCAAAAGAACACTGCTGTCTATCTGCAATTTGCTAAAGATCACATGGATAAACCAGAAGACTGTGTTTAATTACACCATTGTTTCAGTCTTTCATCATGAAGGATGTATATTCTTACATTTATTCAGTGCTCTGTTCCCTTGGCACACATAAATAGCAATAAAATCCTCCAAAAACATGCACCTTGTCTCAGACTATATTTTTTGGTCTGTTGTGTGTAAGAGCAGACTGGTTGCGCCTAATTTAACCTTGCTTTTAAGTTGTGTTTTTGATTTTACATGTTCACTGCAAGTACCTTTTCATCTCTCATCTGTGTTGACAAAAATCCATTTGTATTTAACAATTCTGCTGTTCAGCCTGCATTCTCTGCATCACAAAAATGATATGGCTGAACAGAATTTTTGGTCACTTGTCCTGCATTTTGAGCATTCTCATAAGCCAATTTCTCAACATCATGACCAGTTTTCTCAAAATTCATTGGACATCTACCTCATGAAATTCTACACATGTTATTTCATAATTTTTTATTTCTAGTAGAAATAAAGAACCCATCCAGTGACTTCCAATGACCAGTGGCCCTCACATCCTATGTCATGAAGGTCCTGGAAAGGCTGGTGCTGCTACATCTCAGATCTCAGGTCAGAGCCCCTGCAGTTTGCTTATCAACAACAGGTTGGTGTAGTTCATGCATTAATCTACCTACTGCAGAAGGCACACTTACTGTACATCTGGACCATAACAAGACCACAGATAGAATCACTTCCTTTGATTTCTCTTTTGCATTTAATACCATCCAACCTCTCATGCTTGGATAAAATGCATGTGGATAAATGATAGCCTGGGTCCTGGACTGCCTGTCTCAAAGGCCCCAGTTTGTGCAGATGGGCACCAGCTGGTCTGATCTTTTGCAACACTGGAGCACCTCAGGGAACTGTACTCTCCCCATTCCTCTTCAGCCTGTATATCACAGATCAGCCCTCTGAAATTTTCTGATGACTCTGTAGTGGTCATGTGCATCAGGGATGGACAGAAAGTCAAATACCTAGTTGGGAGCTTTGTGGAGTGGTACGCAACAAAACACCTATTCCTTATTGAGACCAAGACTAAGCAAATGGTGGTGGACTTCAGAAGGAAGAAGACCACTACCAAACCTTTTACCATCATTGGTCAGAATCTTGAGCTTGTTGACACATACAAAAATCTGGGTGCCCTGCAGGATAACAAAATTGGACTTGAGGGCCAACGCTGAGGTTGTGTACAAGAATGAGATGAGCAGACTCTACTTCCTGAGGAGGCTCAGGTCCTTCAATGTGTGCAACAAACTGTTGTCCATCTTCTACCAGTCTGGTGTTGCAGATGTTGTCTTCTTTGCAGCACTCAGTTCTTGGATGCTCACTGGAGAGCTTTGAGGTTGTGGAGGAAAGGAAAACTGTCAACAAACTGATCTATCAAAATTTGACTAGTATATTGGCCAATACTATCACAAAGAGCAACAACGCAGCATTGGATTTAGGTTAAACATATCGTCCGGATTACTCCAGAAACAAATCCCATTTGTGGTGCAGTGGAGCATACGTGCTGGCGCATTAGCGTCTCATACAGCTCTTTTTTTCCCTCCCAGAGTGATTTACTGTGATTAGCTCAGTGTATTGTTCACTGGTTCGGTTTTTATTGGGCTGATTGCTAGCACGCCGTCAGATTAATGAGGCTCTAGGCAAAAGCCCTGAAGGCTCCTGCCATCAGCATGCTCAGCGTAATATATGGACTCTAATCTAATTTGGGTATAATGGCTGCGCTCGGCAGAGTGGTGCGGGCCGCATGCTTCTACCAGCCCACCGCTGCCAGCATCCTGGTGGCTTTCATGCAGATCAGCAGAGCAGCTTTGACTGATTAGCTACAGTTTAGTGAGCAGAGAGGTACAGGTGTAAATAACAGGGCTCAAGATGCTCAAGTTGGAGCAGGAGAAGAATAGCACACAAGATGAGGAAGACACTGTCCCCATTACAACTTTAGCCTTACTAAAGTTGGAATACTGATTATGCATAAAGACCACCTGAATACCTCAAACTCTTAAATTCCTTAAATCAGGAGTCCCTGAAGATACCTGTGCACTACATGTTTACATATTCTTTTTAATGTTCCATAAAAAAAAACACTCATGTGAATTCAAAAAAATGATTGCTCTTTAAATGGCGATTTTGAGTCAGCTGAAAAATTCAGCTCAGCTTCAGACAGTGTCTGTGTTGGTTTCAGACACCCTATATGTAGGCCAGTGGGTTAACCAGCTCACAGAAGGTTTAAATTCATATCTATTTTCAATTTGATTCAATTCAATATTGATTCAATTAGGCGTATTTCACTTACACATTACTTTACTTCACAAACTGCAGAGCCAAAATATGCTACTGAACTTGCTAGTATATAACCTAATCAACGCTATTCACGGTGGCACGGCGGCACGGCAGCGCAGTGGATAGAGCTGTTGCCTCACAGCAGGAAGGACTTGTGTTTGATCCCCGGGTGGGGTGACCTGGGGAGTTTCTGTGTGGAGTTTGCATGTTCTCCCCGTGTTCGCGTGGGTTTCCTCCGGGTACTCCGGTTTCCCCCACAGTCCAAAGACATGCGTGATAGGTGAATTGGTGACTCTAAAGTGGCCCTTAGTGTGTGTGTGTGTGCCCTACAATGGATTAGCGCCTTGTCTAGGGTTGTTTCCTGCCCTCGCGCTCAGAGTTGCTGGCTGAGCACCGGCTCAGCCGTGACCCTATTCAGGAATAAGCGGTTCAGAAAATGGATGGATGGAATGCTATTCACGCTGTTCATTAGAAAATGAGTCTGTTTATTCATACTATCCTCCTCAACATCAACTCAAAATGAAGCTGGGGCCTAATTGTTTTCTCCAGAAGGAAGATCTGTTGAGGAACCTCAGAGGTCAGTGTGAAAATGACCCATAGAGTAGTAACTTGAGCATTTTCACATTTTCACATTTGCTGTAAACATTGCTGGACCATGCTGAATTTGGTATTGGGTGGGCCAGCAAGACTTGCACTGCCTCACAGACTGAAACCATCTTAAAAGTCTTATATTCAGTCTAAGTCAACAGGTATATACATATCTTACAGGCCAATCTCAATAAAATGCCATACATACATCCAAGCATGGACTCTCTTGTTACTTTTGCTTCTCTCAAAGAGTTATTTTAGTGTTTTGGAAATGTCTCTTTTCCCCAATCAGTGGAAATACCAACTGCAGTGGGTTAAAGATCAGTCTTGGCTTTATATGAATTGATATTGGATCACTCAAATGAAGATATATTTCATTTTAAAATCCACTCTTAATAAGTAACAGTAGGGTCAGCTGTCTTCCCCATGATTGTGGTTGCATGTGCTGAACTAGACACAGTATTTATACTGTATGAAGTTATTTTTAATAACATTTCACTGAAACTAAAAAGGAAAGAAATATGTTGACTAGACAAAAAATACTCACCTGACTGAAACTTAACTAATAGCATGTAATACCTGCACAAGAACAAATAAGAGCTGTGATATGATTTGACATGGACTGGACAAGTTTGTGGATTTAGGTGACATCAGTGTTCAGCCAGATTTCGTAGAAGTCTTTCCTGGCTTTTACTCTAAAGGATTCAAGTTTGGGATTTAGTGGGCCAGTCCAAATGTGTGAATGCTCCTGAATGGTTGTTTACATCTGTGAATGCCAGAACTGTTATCCTAGAATGTAAGGATGGGAATGTTCTGTTCTTCATGAAAGATGATGAGCAAAAGCCAAAACGTTGTTGCTGAGCAGCTCAGTGCAGAGTTGTGGTTCAGGCTTACTGTCACCACAATCAAAGAAACCATTTCTGCATAATTAAAACCACACTTCCATGCAATCCTCAGGCTTCCTTAAGTCTAAGATGAACACAACACCCAGCATTGTTCACATACAGGCAGAAACCAGATTCATCTGACCCATTGATGGTCTGCAATTCCCTGTGGACTTTTCTTTCAGCAATTGGTTGCGAAGAACCAACGCTGACTTCTAGAAATACGCTGACCATCTAGTTTTTTTTTTTATCTTATGGCCACAATTCTGAGAATTTCCTATAAATTCAACTACTTGAATACCTGCAAAGTCAGCTACTTCCTTCACATGCCATCACATCCGTATACTGTCCCTATACTGGATAAGCTTGCCTTATTTTTCACTGATATAGGAAGAGTGTGATCACCATTAAATCTATATACTGTCTCTAGACTGGTTCAGTCTTAAACGTAGTAGCTTCTTCCTCAATAAGGCCACAGGTCATCCAGAGCCCACCTGGAGTCATCAAGCGCAAGGCACCAGTCTATCTCAGGGTACCACCGACACACTGTCACACACACATAGGGGGCAATTTAGCATGGTAAATCCATCTACAATGTGCATTTTTGGGAAGCTGGAAGAAAACCAGAGTACCTGGAGGAAACCCACGCCAACATGGGGAGAACGCACCAAACTCCTCGCTGCTGTGTGACACACACACAGTACCATGCACTACAAACTATAGTGATAAGAATAAGTAGTAACGCTTGAATTTAACTTCACTTTTTAAGGTAGAACAGAAAAATGAAATCAGAACCTGGTGAACAACAGCCAGCACTTATTATATAACGGCTGCAGAAGTTAAGGTGGAATAGAAGAAAATGATGCCAACTTACCTGTTTATTCTCTTTGTACTACCTTAAATGTTGCAGCAGTTTCTTCTATGCTCCTGAAATTGCTTGACTTTATAATGAAAATGTAATTTAAACTGATGTCTGTGTGATTGTGTAAAAAACATTTAAAGTGGACTGAAACTTCAAAGAACTCAACTTAGCATTAGTTACAAGTAACTACTTCGCTTTTTAAGGTGGACAGTAAGGAATTTTCAGAGTGTAATTTTGGGGGAGTTTAAATGAGCACTAGACAGTACAAAACTGACAGTTTCTTCACTTTTTGTTGCAAAGGTTGGTTCAAGCATGTTTACTGTGGAGCTGTGAAGCTTTTAACATTGTGGAAAGTCCATCTGCACCCCACCTTTACCCATGACTACTACACTATTATTCATTAACAATCCAAGATTGATCACAAGTTTACTTGACTGCTGTTCCTGAGGAGTCTTTTTTCTGCTAGGTTTTCTGGATAGTTTCATTTCATCTTCAGATTAAGAAGAGACACTGAGACAACTTGAATACTGACATTGATGCAACATTTGTCGCGCTCTACTCAATGCACATAATGAGAATTAATGGTGGTATGGCTCTGAGTAATTGGCACTTACAAATTGTGGTGGAAAATGGTGGAAAATAATAATAACAATAATAATAATATTTAATCACATTTTTAAACCTCAACCAGTATATGGAACCATTCCCTTTAGTACATAACCCTTGAAGATGCTGTGTTTAAATGTGTGTGTGCATGTGTGTGCATGTGTGTGTGTGTGTGTGTGTGTGTGTGTGTGTGTGTGTGTGTGTGTGTGTGTGTGTGTGTAAGGGTCTATTATGGTAAGTGTTAAGTGTTACTGAACCATGTGAATGGAAACTAACTTGAATTAGGAAAAAACATACCACAAATTAACTGAATCGAACTGAATAAGACTGGATGATGTTAGGTTGGGAGTTGCATGAGTATGTGCTATGAACACACACACACACACACACACACACACACACACACACACACACACACACATATACCTACATGACAAAGAAAATCATAAGAGACTAAGTGCTGTACATCACTGTAGGACTAAATGTAGCACTGATGATGCACAGCTACTGTGAATCTCTCTCTCTCTCTCCGTGTGTGTTTGTGCATTGTGTGCGTAGTGCATGAATTGATGTGACAGACATGAAGTGTAAATCTGCTGTGCTGCGTGGAGGTGTACACTGAAGTGTCATGTTATTCCTGTGAGACGGCAAGGAACTGGCAGCCTTTGCCATGCTGATAAATCACTGTGTGCAGCTCTCTCTCTCTGTGTGTGTGTGTGTGTGTGTGTGTGTGTGTGTGTGTGTGCATGTGGTGTGTTTTGACATAAGGGTTAGAAGTATGTCTCTACAAGCGTTGTGCTGAATGGCAGGAAGTCAAATGCACTGTTGTCTGTCATACTTTACACTTCAGTGGCGTTTCTTTGATTAAACATACCCCCACCCCCACACACACATACATCAGTGGGAAGTGCATCATATTTCTGTAGAGCTGTGTTAAAAGTATTACAGTATTTGCTAGAAAGGGTTGTTATTCCCTCCCCTCCAGAATACGGGAAGCTATCACTTGATCAGGCCTGCTTTGCCACCGTTTACGTTCTATAATGCTTAAATAGAGCAGGGGTTCCCAAACTTTTGCAACTCATAGTCCACTTAACCCACCACAAAATGTACTGTAATGTAATCTGACCAGAACATAATTGACCTGTCGTCAATCAGTGAGTAATCCACCTCGGAAATAACATCACAAAAAGAGATGGGCTGTTCTGTGTCTTTCTTTGCTCACACAGATTTTAGAATAAAAGTCCTGAGAACAGATAATACTGATACATACAGTTGCATGGGGAAGTAATCATACTGCTTCACTTTTTCCACATTTTAGTATGTTACAGCCTTATTTAAAAATGGATTACATTTATTTTTCCTCATAATGATTTCCTCAGATTACCTCATAATGACAACATAAAAGTTTATATATATATATATATATATATATATATATATATATATATATATATATATATATATATATATATAAAATCAATCAAATATATAATGTACATATGAATTTACAGACTTTGTTCAATACATTGTTGAAGCACCTTTGGCAGTAAATACAGCTTCAAGATCGTCTGAGTTTGATGCTACAAGCTACAGCTGCTTTTGGGAAGTTTCTCCCATTCTTCTTTGCAGAACCTATCAAGCTCCATCAGATTGGATGGGGCGCATCGAATCTAGCCATTTTACAGGTATTTCAATGTTGTTGAGAATGAGTCAAGTCTGAGCTCTGGCTGGGCCACTCAAGGAAATTCACAGAGTTTCCCCAAAGTTACTCCTTTGTTATCTTGGCTGGGTGCTTAAGGTCATTGTCCTGTTGGAAGATAATCCTTCATCCCAGTGTAAGGTCCAGAGTGCTCTGGAACAGGATGTCTGTACATCACTGCAATTGCATTTTCCCTTGACCCTGACTAGTCTCTCAGTTCCTGCTGCAGAAACACATCCCCACAGCATGATGCTGCCACCATGCTTCACTGTAGGAATTGGTATTGGCTAAGTGATGAGCACTGCCTGGTTTCCTGTAGAAATGATGTTTCGCATTTGGTCCAAAAAGTTCAATCTTTTTGTTTCTCATGGCCTGAGAGTGCTTTAGGTGCCTTTTGGCAAACTCCAGACAGGCTGTCAGATTGCACTGCTGAGGACTGGCTTGCATCTGGCCATAGCTGATCTGACTGATTGGTGGCGTGCTGCAGAAATGGTTGTCTTATTGTAAGGTTCTCCTCTCTCATGCTGAAGCTCTGTCACACCTCTCCGACTATCACAATCACTCAGTTTCGCTGGGTGACCAGCTCAGTCCTGGTGGTTCCAAACTTCTTACGTTTATGGATGATGTAGGCTGCTGTGCTCATTGGGACTTTTGTTGTGGCAGAAATTTTCTTCTTCCCAGATCATATCTCCAATACAGTCCTGTCTCGAGTCTACTGATTATTTTTGGACTTGACATGCACTGTCTGTCTACTTTGAGACCTTAAATAAACACAGTGTGCCTTTCCAAATCATGTCCAATCAACTGAACTTACCACAGGTGCCCAATTAAACTGTAGAAACATCTGAAGGATGATCAGTGGAAACAACATGCAACTGAGCTCATTTTTGAGTATCATGTCAAAGGCTGTGAATACATCTTACATGATGTACTTACATTAGATGTAAGTACATCTTACACTTATGTATATTTTTGGGATTTTATTTATAATACATTTGCAAAATTTTCAAACCAACTTTCACTTTGTCATTGTGGTGTGCATAAGTCTTCTGAAAATTAACTAATCATTTGATAATATAATAAAATAACAATATATAATAATATAATATGAAATAAATAATAAAAAACTAATAAAATTACAGGGTTTTGTTATAAATATGAAGTGTGAACCTGTTTTAGTGTGCTTACAAACAAAAAAGCAATCCTGTCCAATTCATACAAATCTTTAACATTAAATCGTGCTATAATCTTGTGGTGCTCAGGGTGAGATACTGGGCTCGCTGCTGTGAATGCATAAATGGAGCAAGAGCTTGGTTCGTATGGCAGGCAATAAGTCAGACTAATTCACATTTGGGGTTGGATTCCATCAGTGCTGCCCTTTGTCACATAACTTTTATGGATAGAGTTTCATGGCATAGCAAAATGGCAGAAGGTGTCCGGTTCAATTTAGAAGATTACTCATCTGTCTTTACGGATGATGTGGTCCTGTTGGCTTCATTAAGCCGGGACCTCCAGCTCTCACTGGATCAGTTTGTAGCCGAGTGTGAAGCAGCTGGGATAAGAATCAGCGCCTCTAAATCTGAAAGCTATTTGCTTAGGCTGCTGCCCCCTCAACCTGGACCCCAGATAAGCGGCATGATGATGGATGGATGGATGGATGGATGGATGGATGAATGGATTATTGAGCTGAATTGAATTGAATTTAACTAAATTGAACTGAATTTATCTGAATCCACTTCATTCATGTTGGGCACACAGATCTGCTTAATAGACAACAGACAAAAAAGCAATGGAAAATACAGAGAGTTACAAAAACAATTATTTTTAATAATATTGTGTTCCGCAGTGCATATTTATAAATATATATAAATACTATAAAGTATGTCCAACTACGACATCCCATAAAACCTAGAGGCTAGAGTTGATCAACCATTTATTATCCAAGTAAATATGGATGTATGACATTAACTTGTTGCTTTAAAAATGTTTTAAATGGAGCAGTATTTTACCAAACTGAAGGTTGTAGTCAGATGTGTCCCTGTGACTTGATTAAAGATATATATCATATGAATGTTTTACTGTTATGATTTTTAAAGAAAAATGTTTGATGTTTTAACAATGTCCACACTGTATAGATGGTCCCTTAGCATCTTCTGCATCAGGAGGACATTCCTCTGTGGAACCTTGACCTCTGTCTTACCCCTCACTGCTCTCGGACCTCCTAATGACCATTTCAGGGTTAAATGGTAAATTAGCTTCAGAAGGATTATCTGTTCAACCTCCTCTCATCTGCTTGCTTCTCTCACTCATATTCTCTTTCTCATCATTCTTCACTACTCACTCAATGTTATGACCATCTTACCTGAGTACTGCCTCAAAAAAGTGTTTATGCTTTGTTTCATGTGTTGTTGACCGTCTTTTTTTCACATGCTCAATTTCTGTAAAGCTGCTCAGTGACAACGTCAGTTGTAAAAAGTGCTAAACAAATAAATTCGATTTCAGTGTAAAGTGTTACTATCATCTCTCTCTTCTTCTCACTCAGTCTTTTAAATGACTTGACAAATGCCCTCACACTTCCTCAATTAAACTTGGTGGGTAGGTTTGACATTGTGATATAGGCAAAAAAAAAAGAAACAAACAAAAAAACATAGACCCACTGTGTTGCGCATTCAACCCATCCACACACAGTGAAACACTACACACACACACACACACACACACACACACACACACACACACACACACACACACACACACTAGTGAATTCACACACTAGGGGACAGTGAGCATGTGCCTGGAGCAGTGCGAACCCCTATACATTGCACCTAGGGAGCAGCTGCGGAGTTAAGTACCTTGTTCAGTCATGTCCTATGAATTCAGGGAATTGAACTCACATGGCTGGTTCCCTAACCACCAGATATAACACCCCTATAGGATACCCTACGAATGAGCCTTATCACTGTACATGACTAACTATATAAGGTTGTCTTTGTGTAACTGGTGCTGTTGTGTTGTTTGGTCATGTTTAAACACATTAAAATACACACGATTATAGCAAATTCTAAAGTGTTGAATGACAACTGCAAAGTCCTATGTGATGAATGTATCTGACATAGTCCTCAGATAGTGCTTAATGTCTTGGTTCAGGGCCCCTGGCCAGCAGGAAGAATCACCTCCCTACCCATTTTCACCTCATTCTCCTTCAGAATGAGAAAGTGCTTCCTGACTCCAAAAAGAGAAGAGTCCATTGTTGGAATGACTTACACTTTATAAACTAGTTTTATACCCCACTCTCCATTCTATAATCAGTTCCAGCTCCACGATATCCAATGCTATCTTCTAATATCTCTAAATTGCCTCTGAGTATGCTATCCTGCCATCTCAGTTTCCCTGCTATCTCAGCTCCCAGCCTACCTTCTAATTCCCTGTATTGCCTTCAATTTTTGTTGTATTTACTTTCCTCGCTACGTTTCTGTCCTGACACCATGCTTCAGATTCCTTTCTAACCTTTGTCCCACATCCCTGCCTCTGACTTCCCTTCCTCATCATTCCCACCTTTCTGGCCATCATCCTAGTTCCCTGCCCCCAGGTCCATGTCTGGCTACTCTCCTTCTTCTCTGTTTCCCTGCCTTCCAGTTTCCTATCTGGCCATCATCCCAGTTCTGGGCCTCACTGTTCCCACCATTCCCCTCATCATCCCAGGTTCCTGTCTGGCCATCTAGTACACTTTCTTGCCTGGCCATTCTCCCAGTTCCCTACCTCCAGTTCCCTATTTGGACATTGTCCCAGTTCCTCTTAGTGACAGTTCCTTGTCTGGCAATTTGCATAAGTTTGATATCCACAGTTCCCTGTCTGGTCATGCTCCCAGTTCCATCCTCCCAGTTCCCTGTATTGCCTTTCTCTCAGGTGCCTTCTGAGTTAGCCACTTTGTCTCTTCACCCTCATCCTTGTCCATGTCACTATGTTGAAATTTGTTCCTGCTTATATGTTGGGTCACGTATCTATTCATTTCACTTCTCATCAGCTGCATGACATAGAGGGTTCATATTCGTTTCCATTTCCAGCAGAGCTCTTTCTTTCAGTTATCTTGGAGCTACTAGAGACTTTATCGTCTCAGCCATGTTTCCACCTGTGTGGGTTTTGTTCCCTCTTCATTCTTAGATGTTCTTTCATTGCTAGTCAGAATTTCTGGCCCCCATGTCTGTCTTTTGATTTTCATGCTGCTCTGTGCAGAGGGCATTCTCGTTTGCCAGCCAGTGGTTATGGGCAATGGTCCCTGACCATGACCCTGACCATGAAGAAATGGATAAGAAGATGAAAAGATGGATGGATAGATGGTCATTCTACAATTACTATTAACTATTCAACAATTAATATTAACTTTGAAGTAGTATTTAGGCCTTTTATAGTTTAAAGAGCAAGACCAGCAGTAACTAATGCCAACTCTGATCATTCCCTTTGGCGCTGATCATTATTAGCATAATTAGGTCATTTATGGAAGATGCATCCCAAACAGCATAACACTGTTCATTGATTGTGGCCATAATGAAATATCACTACTGTGGCATTATCACGTGCAAAATTACTAGTGCCACATTAGCAAGCTTCATTCCAGATTACTACCATGGTGTAAGCATGCCAGCTAAAGCCCTTGTCCAAATTCAGTAGCATGGAGTTAGCACACTGGCTACTGCCCTCCTCCAACATCACTGCTGCCTTAGCATGCCAGCTACACCCTAGTAGCTCCACTAGTGCAATGTTAGCTCAGCTACTGCCCTCTTCCAAAATTGCTAGCATAGCATTAGTATGCTGTCTTCCAGCCTCCTGCAAGATTGCTATTACGGCACAAGAATACCCACTACAGCCCTCATCCAAATTTGTGGCATTAGCATACACAGCCATTGGCCTCTTCCAGCATCACTGTGACCTTTTCCAACTGCCTTAACCTTCCAGACTTGCTAGCTCAGCATAGCATGCTGTCTTCAGCCCCTCATAATATCACTACTGTAGCATGAATACATCAGCTAATGGCCCTCATCCAAATTACTAGTGTGGCATTATCATTCTGGCTAAGGTCTCACTAACAGTTTTTAAGCCAGCCTGCACTTCCCCACTGATTTAAATCTAATGCTATCCTGCAATTTGTTTCTGAAATTGGGTAAAAAATCAAACATTATCAAAAGTCACAACCAGCTATCAGACTGTGTTTCTGATCCAATCAAATCCTCACATTAGGGCTACAAAATCTGGTCTGAATAGACAGTTACTCCAATAAACCTGGAAAAACTGCCAATAGAAATAATTAGGTGTCCCATAAGTAGGTGTCCCAGTATTTTTGTCCATATAGTATATATAATATTATGAAATACAATAATACAATTCCTTTGTTGATAAATTGATGTAGCAAATAGCGTCAGTCTGATCAGACATTGGTAGTTGATATACCTCTGATGTGTATATTGTTTGCAGTGTTGCTTTTTGTCTCTGTGCCTCTTTAATCATTTCTGCGAAAAGTGCAGCCGCCACCCACCCCTACCTCCATACAAATGAGCTGTACTTTGTTGCTTTAATATGGCCTTGTCTCCCCCAGAGACCCCACGCGTCCCCTGCTGCCCAGAGGTTCACTTTAAGTCCTGCTTTTGAACCTATTGGGGGTTTTTTTATCCCCACAATAAAGAATTGATTGGAAAATAATGAGCAGCTGATGAAAAGGGGTTTTTCTGCCCTGCTAGAGAGAGCCAGTCTGACCCAGTCTCTCTCTCTTTCTCTCACTCTTATTCAGTTCCTCTCACTCTCTCTCTCTGTCTCATGTTCTCTCTCTCTCTCTCTCTCTCTCTCTCTCTCTCTCTCTCTCTCTCACTCTCTCTCATTTTCTCTCTGTTGACAGCTAGGCGTCCCGCATCATTAGTGAGGCTGACCTTGTGGGATCGGGGTGTGAGTGGCAATGGAGGGGGTTGTTTTATTGGGCTACAGTGGAATAGGAGCTGTCATAGGCCGCAGCTTCAGCTAATGGAGCCTGTTCGCTATGTACCATTACCTTTAGACAAGGACACACCCAGAGACAGAACACACCCAGAGACAGAACACACACACACACACACACACACACAGTGTGAGAGGCACGTGTGAATGATAGGCAGACAGTTTCAACTTAATGTTTTTCAGCTTGAGCTGTTTGTGCCAAATCACTGAGACTCTCATGCTGAGCCAAAGACGAATGTTGTCTTACACACTGGGTACTGTTGTCTAGAGCAGTGTTCCCCAACCCTGTTCCTGGAGGCATACCTGCTCTTCATGTTTTAGCTTTAACACACCCCTTGCAACTCTAAAGGCCTGTTAATGAGCTGATTAGTAGAAGATGTGAGGGGAGTAGGGTAAGCTCTAAAATATGCAGAGCAGGTGTGTTTCCAGGCTCAGGCTTGGAAAACACTGTTCTAGTGGTCCTCCAGCACCACCAATGCTACAACATCCCAATTCTGGATCGGCTCCATTACTGAGTATACTTATGAACAGCATCATCTAAGGTCATTTCAAATATTTTTGCCTGGTTTTGGCCTCCTGTCCACATAATCTGTCATTTTCCCTCATTGAAAAACGACTCATTCTGACAACATTACATAGCTGAAAGTCTTCTGCATGGAAGAGTGGGGAAAAATGTTATTCCAGTCAATGTCAGAGACTGGTAGACTGGTATAGAAATGTATATTATTTCAGCCTACCCCTTTCCCCACTCCATGTTGAATTCTTCTCACTATGGGATGCTTCAGTCTTTGTACAGGCAGCCTTACATTTTCCTCAAGACCCCTCAGATACAATTAAGATTTTCTAGTGGTCTCTATGATGTGGTTTCTCCAGGCTCTCCTGCTCCTGCAGCAAAGCAGCCCCAAAACCTGACACTTTCAATCTCATGCTTCACAGTTGGTAGGCTCTTGCACTCAAATGCTGCTTGGTTTGTGTCAAATATATCTTGTTCATGTGCCCAAATATTCCAAATTTTAATTCATCTGTCCAAAGCACAGTTTGGTCTCTTTATGATGGTAGACACACAAACTTGTCTACCAAGACACGGGACTTGCTCTCTGGGACACTTCTTTATGCTTCTTGCAGTCTGCTCTTGGGCAGACTTGCTAACTTGTTAGGACTGTTGTTTTTATATGTTCTCCACTTGTGAATTATTTTACAGACAGTGGAATGGCTGATTTCTGATGGTTTTGACCCTGACTCATTTGCGTCAGCCCATCTTTCTGAAATCCTCGGAGAGCTCTTTTGAACTTGCCACGGTGAATCCTCTCTAATGATGTTCTAATCATTTGCAGCTGCTGAGCTGCATCTGATTCTAAATTTAGGCATTTTAAAATGGAAATAAACGTGGCCATGTCCTGACATTCTTTCTTACAAGAAAATTGAATTCCTAAGATGTGTAAATGTTAAAGACAGGGGTGTACATGAGGTATTGTAACCTGTTCATGTGACTGCTGGTGCTGTTTTGGTTCAGCAGGTTTGGCAGTGATCTGTTCTGGGTACAGTTAGAGAAACTGAACCCAAGTGTCAAATAAATGAAAAGGTATGTGAGGTTTTATGTAACAAACACTAAATCGCTTTTTATTAAACAGCTTGTGTTCCTGTTCTCTCGCTCTCTCTCTGCTACAGGGTGGATTTCTCATTTCAAGTCAGCATTGCTGTGAGTAAACAGCAGGAACGTGGTGTGAAGAAGGTTTGCGTGGGTGTTGCAACATCATTGGGATTTGTTCTACACTGTAAAGGCTTACAGGAGCAAGAGAAACATATACAACTAAGAATCATAACCTGCATCACCTCCTAGATACAAACATACGCATTGGTGAAGTGCTTAGCCTAAATAAGAGCTTATATACGAATTTAAAACACTGTTTTTGCAGCTTGTTCATCCTTGCCGTTCAGCTGTTCACACACACACACAACACTTAAACAAATGTACATGTATACTTGTGAATAAATGGGCAGGACCTTACATAGCTACTTCATTCAAAATAGGAATAAAATGAGGACAAAGATTAGCTGTACGAGAGAGAGAGAGAGAGAGAGAGAGAGAGAGAGAGAGAGAGAGAGAGAGAGAGACAGACACTGACAGCACACTATCTGAAAACAGCAGCTATCCTTAACACCGTGTGAGAGTTAAAGGGGGCCTGGGGTGGTCAGCACCCAACCATTTGTAATCCAGCCCCAATACATTTCCAAAAGATCCAAAAATAAATAAATCATAAAATGAAATCATTGCATAAAAGTGACCACCAGCTCCCCTTTGATCTCCAGGAATTTTGTACTGTTCACACCATATCGTTGAGGAGACTGAGGTGATCTAGCTGGTGCACCCTGATGTCATGTCCTACAATACTAGTCCCCCAAATTTTCTCCTTAGTTTAGTCTTAGTCTTTTTCCACCCTCTAGGACTCCCCCGATCATCCAAACTGTCAGCATCAACTAGATCAACTGAACCATGGTTGTTTGCCTTTTAGACTATAAAGGCTATAGTCACAAATCAAACAATAGAATTTAACAATGGACATTTGACACCTCATCACATGCACGCACAGTACAAGAGAATCTATTGTAACTGTAGACTAACCATAATTTATAAGCGAAAACTAAAGGAATCAAAGGGTGATCTAGTTTGCTCACTCTGTCGTGCAACATGCTTGCACCTGACAGGAGTCGGGTTCTGTCATGAAGGCACAATTCGGTCCAGTGCCTCGAAAGGCAACTGGCTGCACTGACAACACACCAGTATCCTCTACAAATCAATCAATGTCAAGTTTAAGGAGATACAGTGTGTAAGTGATGACAGGATTAGTAATGTTCTTTAGGGAGCTGGTTAAACCAGCATTGTGAAACCAGGACCTACTGGAACAAAATTATACATTGTAGCAAAAACACCATCCTAGGTTTGGACTTTCAGGTTTCAAAACAACCACAGAACCCAACAGATGCACTTCGTGGATGGCTACATGGTGCTTTTCTAGTGATACATATCATAACAAATAGCAAAACTTATAATTTTTTTTATAAAGTGTTATAATTTCTGTATGCATGGAAATATTTAAAAAAATGGAGGGAGGGCAACTTTAATTTTAAAAATGTTCAGATACATGTGGACATTGTCTTAGAGCCTTCACTGTTCTGAGTGTATACATACTCTTACATACAGGTACCAGAAATGTCATAGAAAAACTTTAATTGGTTCTCCGAAGAGCTTTCAATGGATGACTGCATAAAAACTTTATTATTTATTTTTATACTGATCATATAATATCATATATTCATCACATGGGAAATGTACATAAGTGCAAAGACACATTTTCAAAAGTACCTCATCATTATATAAAGGTTCTAGACTAATGAAGATTTTCCGAAACATATGTCAACAGCAGGAACCTTCATTTCCTTGGTTTCAATTGCAATGAAATCATTCTCCTTTTGCTACTCTGAGCTTCTCAGTCAACATTCCTGCTGCTTTCATCAGTCTCTGCTTCACTCAGACCTTTTTTACTCTTTGATCAAAGACAGAGGTTCCAACAGTGGACATAGTGCTGCTTTCTTGGCAAGCAGCTAAATAAAAAATTCTCGTACTCTAAAAAAGCCTCACGTTCACAGCATATCGTTGCCTCTTGCATGCTTAACCCTCATATGGTTAGATAAACGCTCAGTATTTATATGTTAAACACTCCCTCACCACTTTATCAGAAACCCCTCTCCACCTTCAGTTCAAAACTGAGCTCATTGGTTGATTTGTGTTATCCTCCAGACATTCTTCACTGGTTTGTGTTTGATTTGCGGGTTATTGAAAGTACTGCTCACTTTTCCATTCTCTTTAATCTTCTTCGTTTTTAAAAGTCCGGGGTTGTCACATTTTTGTTCTCTCATTTTGCAAAATGTAGCTTTGTTTCCTAAATTAAAAATAAATAAATAAATACATTGTTTTTCAATTTTCAAAATGTAGCTTGTGTCTGCTCACATTTCAAAGATGGTTTGTGTTCTCTCACCTTTCACAGCAAATTCACAGCAAGTTCACAGTTCAGATGTTGTCCCAATATTTTGAAAGACAATTTGTCCCAATACTTTCCAAAAGACATTTTTTTTAAATCTACATTTTCCCCCTTATATTTCTAAGCCTGTTTCCCTGCCACTTTACACAATCGAAAAATCACATTCCTTTTTGAACCTGAACATGGCCACCCATCCCCAGTGGACACCATATGGTCTCTTAAAATGTGACCTCCAACCTGAAATGCTGATTAATCACAATCTACTAACATAACTGCTTAACCTCGGTGTGGAAAAGAGAAGGTCACAGTTATCAAAAGACCATGCAAAGATTAAAACAACATGAACTAAGAGGGATGATCAAGTGTTATTCAAGCTTATTTTTATTCTGTCAATACCACACACACACACACACACACACACACACACACTACCATTTAGCTTTTAGTGCTGTGCTCACTGTGATCGAATTAATGTTTGCTCTTTCAAAACAAACAAACAAACAAACAAGTATAATCTCTCCTCTCTGCCAAGATGAGAAATAAACAAAACTTTGGCAGCTGAATCCGTGAGCGCCGCTTCCCTTGCTGAAAAACAACAATAAATATTAGTCTGGCATCGGAATCTGGCGGTGTGACATTTTTAATAAAACAGAGCTGCTTTCAGAACTAAATAAGCACACCCTAACAGCATGCACACACACACACACACACACACACACACACACACACACACACACACACACACACACACACGTGTACAGTCAGCCTGGTCCCGAGAGGGATTTGCACATATCTAACCTTGATTCTAACCCTAAACTCAAAACCTAACGCTAATTCTTACTCTTACATTAATCTTATCCATAAAACCTAAACATAACCCTTACTCTAATCCTGACCTTAACCTTAAAACCTAAATCTCACCCTTACTCTAATCCTGACCTTAACCTTAAAACCTAAATCTCACCCTTACTCTAATCCTGACCTTAACCTTAAAACCTAAATCTCACCCTTACTCTAATCCTGACCTTAACCTTAAAACCTAAATCTGACCCTTACTCTAATCCTGACCTTAACCTTAAAACCTAAATCTGACCCTTACTCTAATCCTGACCATAACAATAAGACCTAAACCTGACCCTTACTCTAATCCTGACCTTAACAATAAGACCTAAATCTGACCCTTACTCTAATCCTGACCTTAAAAATAAGACCTAAACCTGACCCTTACTCTAATCCTGACCTTAACAATAAGACCTAAATCTGACCCTTACTCTAATCCTGACCTTAACCTTAAAACCTAAATCTGACCCTTACTCTAATCCTGACCTTAACAATAAGACCTAAATCTGACCCTTACTCTAATCCTGACCTTAACAATAAGACCTAAATCTGACCCTTACTCTAACACTGACCTTAACAATAAGACCTAAATCTGACCCTTACTCTAATCCTGACCTTAACAATAAGACCTAATTCTGACCCTTACTCTAATCCTGACCTTAAAAATAAGACCTAATTCTGACCCTTACTCTAATCCTGACATTGACCATAAAACTGAACTGTAACTGAATTCTGAATGTAAGGTAAAGCTAGAAAAAAGAAAAAGTGTAATTAATCACGATTGTGTACGACATTTGAACTTGTTTATTTTGACTGACGGTGTGATTAATTGTTGCATTCCATTTGAAGTAGCTGAATCATTGACACTGTGATCTTTTACGCTTCTAATTAAAACTGGAGCAGTCTGTATATTTGTGTATGGGTGTGTGTTGTGAGTCTTTGGGTGTGTGTGTGTGTGTGTGTGTGTGTGTGTGTGTGTGTGTGTGTGTGTTTGGGTGCTAGTCCAAACCAGATGCTCTCTCCTGTTTGCTACAGTGGCACGATGAAGCTCTAATGGTTTACTGGCAGGTCTATCAGGCGTCGGAGGCTCTTCAGAGAGGCACTAATACAAACCTAATGAGGCCACTACTGACAGTGCACGTTAGTTATAGATTACGCCTCTGCTGCAGCCCACTGTGCTTGCACATTAACCCTGCAGTTAAGCTTGTATGGGGTCATACACGACAAGGTGACAAACGCACGCACTCCTCAATTATGTCTTGCATATCTATACAGCAGAATGAGAATAAGTCTGTTAGATATGCAACCGGTTTGTAATGATACTTATGTACTTACTACATACTAACACCTATGGTTTATGGTTTGGTGAAGAACAAAAATATTTACTCCCAATGGGGACTGCAGTGTGGGATTGCAGTGCTATTGGGAAGGAAGATAAAGTGATTATCGATATGGCCAGTATAAACTGATCTACACATAAAGAAGTATGTATATGTTGTTGTGTATAACGCAACATACCAGATGTATCAGAATGGAGCTGGACAAGTTCGTTATGGTGTCCTGTGATAATCCATCCCATGCAGCTTGTTTTGCCCTTTGTTACTGCTTTGTCCTTTGTGTTCATGTCCAGTACCTTGTCACTGCCTAGCCAGCACGTCAAACAGCTACTGATGATGAAACGTGCACACATGGTCTGGTTACTCTTAACCCTTTTTCACTGTGTAAATCACTAAAACTACTACAACTGCCTAAGTGTGTGTAAAATATTTATAGCTGTTGGTATGAATATTATTTCATGCTGTAAAATTAATATTGGACTAATACAATTAGCTGATATGAAATGAGAACTGCAGAGCAGAATTATATACGACTCCATCTCATAACCATAAATGTCTGTGTTTTGCCTCAAACAGTGTCCTTGACAATGGATGGTAAAATGATGAAAGGAGTAAAATGGTAAAATGAAGGTAATTCGTTTTTTTTTTATTCTGATTCTGACATTCAACAGTGAAACAAGACATTTTCTCTCATTATTTTGTGCATTTCCCCCATTTGCTTCCACTTACTTCTGCCAACACAATGCATGCACAGCTGCCAGTTGCATAAACGTGACATACTTCCCAAAATGGTCTATTAGTGCTCACGCAGAATCACTACTCACAGTGGTTCTGGAGGCAGAGCAAACACATTTGGTTCAGACAATAAAATATTAAAGCTTTAGAAATGAGTTTTAGAAATGCTTCTCAGACCTTTATGATGGATGCACTGTATAAAAGTTGAGCAAAGTTGATTTCTCAGACAATTGCACATTTCACAGCTTCTATCCAATCTTTTCTTCACTGCATGCCAAGATGGACAGTACCATGAGGTTTTAATGTGACAGTGTCGCACATCTTCATTTCCATCATGCTAATATGCAAATATGCAAGCAACCAAAAACAATGCTGCCTTGGAAGCTAGTTCTCCAATCACTTTTCACAGAAACCAACATCATAAAAATAATTTCCTAAAATCTAAGAACATTGCACACATTTCATCTACATATAAAGCTCTGAGGAGCAGATAATCATTTCTAAAGCTCTGCCTGCTGATCATTTTAATTGAATGTTTCCTGAACCAATTGCATTTGCATTTGCATTTTTGCCTCAAAGGTAAAAGCTGCCTCCAGAACAGTTTTGCAAATGAGCATAATGAGTTAGATCATGTGGGTGGATTAAGGTTGAATCTAAAGTCTGCAGAAGCAGAAGAGCTAAAGCATGTAGTTTCTCAACACTGACGGCAAAATTGAAAGTGATTGGAAATACCATCCCACTTGAATTTTGGTTGTTGTGGGTTTCATCACAACCTGTTTAGGGGTAGATGTAAATTTTTAGTAGCTACTCATGTATAAATGCTAGGCTGTGCCACACAACATGTTGCAATTTACTATGTAAACCTGAACTTGGACCTGGCATAGGTCCTGAAATGGCTGGGCATTTACAGACCCTGTCAAGAACAGAAGGCCGACAGGATCAACCTGGTGGTGGCATGAAGTAAGGAGAGAAAGTGAAACGTCAGTATCTGTAAAGCAGCAAAAGGGATGTGTGAGTAAATGCCTTTCAACTACAAGTGGAGGCGTTCAAGGCGTTTGGTAGAACTTTCATGGAAGTTATGATTTCTACTAGTCACCCACCTTGGTTGTGCTGGTCAACTAATGTTCTCATGGTGGTTATGCTGGTCAACCACTGCTCTCATGGAGATAAGCAGGTACAATGCTTATTTTATTACCAGTACTGTTACCCTGGTCTCGGCCATTCAGTTTCCTTCCTATTTTCCTAAATGTCTTGCTGTCTCCCATCTTTCCCCATCCATCAGCACTCCAGATCGGATTCGCTTTCTGTGTGTGTGTGTGTGTGTGTGTGTGTGTGTGTGTGTGTGTGTGTGTGTGTGTTTATGAACAATGCCTTTATCACTGCATTGGACTTGATTAATCGACTTAATTATAAAACGCTCTGCACACACTACGGTTAATTAAAAATAAAAAAAGCTGGGAAAAAGAGAGCTTACGCCATAAGGCAGTAAATTACTTTTCGCTCCCCAATGGGTAAACACACACACACACACACACACGCACACAATTGTGGGGACGCGGCTGTGTAGAGGAGGATGAGGTCGCAGGTCAATGGTTCTATAATGGGCCACCCTGGTGTTGAAGTGTGGCCCGGTCAATGAATGCAGTATCTTCTCCCGACCTTAGCACAACCTCTGCGGAACGTAATGATATCACAATGGGATGGCGAGGGTCTTTTTTGGTTATTAGCTTTGTTGTAGACATGTACATGTATCCTGTATCAATGAGAGAGAAAGACAAGCAGAGGGAGATACATACAGACACACTGTTTCGACAAAAGTATTGGGACAACTGCTCATTTACTGCTTCGTCTTAAATCAAAGCTATTTAAAAGACTTTATCCTGCTTTTGTTTGTAACTGTCTCTTTTTTCCAGGGAAGAGTTTCTACCAGATTTTGGAGCATTGCCGCGAGAGTTTAATTGCATTCAGTGACAAAGTGTTGGATGATCACCACCCTACCTACCTATTCTATTGGCAATGCTCTACAGGGTTTAGATAAGCTGTGTGTGTGCATTTGCACATCAGTCAGCAATTGGTGCAACTTAAAGTAGCTGAATGTGTTTATTGGGATTCCTGTACATGTAGTGTAGAAAGAGAGACTAACAGAGAGACAGCCATGATTGATGTTCAGTTTATTGCATTATTATAATATTTAATAAGATCAAACAGAACATGTTTGTACATTGAGTGTGAAACTTCTGACAGTCTGTTCATTAATACACATGCACTTGGTTGAGCTTGTAGCCCTTCTGAGATGTTACTGAAGATGAGTTTGCTTCACTTGTGGCCTTCAGCTTGTCTGTATTGTGTTGAAGATGTTTTATCTTCCACTTGACAGCGCCTCATAAATTATTTATGGACTTCTGGTCTGGAGCGTTGGCTGGCAAATCAAGCGCAGTCATATAATGGTCAGCAAACCAATTGGTAGCAGTTTCAGTACTATGTCAAAGAGCGGAGTCCTGCTGGAAAAGGAAATCAGTTGGAGCTATTGGTGCACCTACACCAGCTTCAGTACACCCCTTGTGAAGCTCTCCCAAGTTGAATTGATCTTTCTCCACAATCCTCTCAAGTCTGTGGTCATTCCTGTGCACCTTTTCCCACAACGTTTTCCCCTGACAGTCAGCTTTCCATTAATACGCTTTGATACAGCATGCTGAGAACATCGAGCGATGACCCGTGGTTTACCTTCTTTGTAGAGAGGGTGGATCATCATCTTCTGTACAACTGTTAGGTCAGCAGTCCTCCCCATGATGGTGCTTCTGTGTGCTAAAATAGGCACAGTATTAAGAGAAGTAATTACAACCGTAATTAACTATTGCACGATCTAATCACTGGATTACTGATTTCGTGAGCTATATTCCATCCTGATCAGAGGTGAAACAGAAAGGCTTCAAATGTTTTACTTTGTGTGATTAATACAGAATTAAAAAAAAATAATAATAAAATCACAATACACACATTTGTGGAGATGCACTTGTAATTCATTTGTCGGTTCATGTGATTTAACTGTATACATTCTTTCCTCTACCAGTGCTGGTGGTGCCACTGTGCCAGTGGATGCAGCACAAAGACTGATTCATCCACCCTCATGCTGTTGGAGTTGGAGAGGTGTTCTTTACATGAAATTAACATAGTGACTGGGGTTACAATAGAGTATTTTGTTTGTGGTTCTAGGTATTTTAAATCTGGTCTGTTCTGCAGCTTTTGGTCAGCACCTCTGGGACAGTAAAATGGACGAAGAGATCAGAGAGAAAAGTGTGTAAAATTGCCCCGTCACCGTTACCACACTTCCTTCCAAAGTAAATCTCTACACTTGTGTTCAGAAACTGAGCTCTGATGAAGGTCTGGAAGACAGCTAGCAGACACCATCCATTAATAAAGGAACTTCATTTGGGGTTTCTAATAAAATGGCCAAAGAGTGTATAATCTTCTCGTGGTTTCCCAGTGGACTGCCTTTATATCTTCCACTCTTCATCGGCTGGACACTTGGCTTGCTTCATTAATCTCAGCTTTCAGACAAGCACCATTCTTTCCCCGCAGATATGATTAGTCGCTGTGAACGAACTGAGGTTGATGATAATGTGAACGCTGAAGTGGCCCTCGTCATAATCACTTCTGAATGTCCTTGGAACGGTGTGCGACACCACATGATGTATGATAACAATCTGCATCTCTAAATGCTCAGCTTATTATAATCTGCACAGAACACAGAACGTGACCACACACTCTGCTTAATCACTGGCAACACCGTATTAGATGTCTGCTACATGGGTTCCAGGCCAAGTACGTGCTGGTTTCTAAAGAATTTTACTGTGGTCAGGGTTTTGGGGGAGATTTGGGCTGAGATTTGTTGAGATGCTGGACTAGGTTTTTGGCCACATTTGGGTTGTAGTTTGAAGTTTTTGGCTTGGTTCAGGGCAAAGGCTTTGGGGAAGATCTTGGGTCAGAAGTGTTTTCATTTTCAGGTTGGATTAGGGCTGTGTTTGGGAGAGATTTCAGGTTGAGTTTGGGTCGGGTTTTGGACTGGACTTTGTTCTGGGATCAGGACAACATTTTGGATCGATTTGGTTTGAATGTCAGTGGGACAGGTTATGGGCTGAATTCAAGATTTGTTTTAGATGCGGGGCTGGGTTTAATATGGTTTCAGGTCATGAATCGGGGCCCATTTAAGATGACTTCTGGGCCAAGAATGAGAACAGGTTCAAGGGTGGGTTCTACCCTGGGTTCTGTGCAGTTTCTTGCATGAAACATGGGGCTGAAGCTGGGTTCAGATTTATTTTCATTTGATCTCTCTCAATAAGTTCATGAACATTTAAATAGTCATGGAAGTTGAATCTCTGTCAAATAAAACTGAATAGCAAAACAGAATTTATGATGTATTTTACTTTCATTTCATTTTTAAACACACATTCTCAAACATACACACAAAATATTGTTGGCACAAACATGAAACATTAAAAAGTCTTCCTCCCCCCTCTCCTCTCCTCTCCTCTCCTCTCCTCTCCTCTCTCTCTCTCTAGTCTAGTGTAATGTTTGCCTCATTGTCAGTCATCTTGTCAGCGTTAGCTCAGGGCAGCGTTGGCCATGCGTCCGGCAGGATGGAGGAGTCTATCTGTGCTCCGTGAGCGGGCATTAATGAACTCAGTATGGAGGAGCTTGAGCAGCCTAAGTAAACACACACACACACACACACACACACACACACACACACATCCCACCTGCAGAAAAATAAACCCTCCACACAGGCCTACTAGAACACTGTTAATCCAACTCTAAAGAGGGAGAGTACTGAGGCTGTTTTGGGGTAAAATACACAAACACCTGCATGCACACACACATTACCTGCACACACTGATGAAATGCTTGTAGACACCTACAAAACACGCACACCTATGAAACACACACACACACACACACACACAAACCTATGAGACACATGCTCACCTATCAAACACACACACACACACACACGAGTCACATGCTCACCTATCAAACACTCACACACCCATGAAACATTCATGCTCATCTATGAAACGGTCGTGCTCACTTTTGAAACGCCCACCTTTGAGGTCAGCGTTACGTTGTAGTGCCGGAGAGAGATTGAGCTCAGCCCTCTGTCAGGGTTGTGAGCGTAGCTGAACAGACTAAGACAGGAGGCGGAAGTACTCGCAGGGATTTAATTACAAAACCAAAGCATAAACATGGACAGAAGGAGACTATCATATACGATATGACCTGATCACATGAAGACAAGCGAAGACATGAAGACAATAGGACTGACAAGGAAAGAGTGAAAGTGAAGGACTTAAATAACAAGATATGGACTGGACTTGATGACAAATGAGACACAGACGGGAAGGGGCGGCGACTGTGTTCAGAAGCACAGGGGAAATAAACCAAACGATGATGAGATGAGACGAGACGACAGGACATTAACAGTTGTTTTTTTTTGGGGGGGTGAAAGGGTGAATATACTATACTCTAGATTATACTTAATGTTATACTCCACTGCCTTCTAATTTTCTGACTTTTCAATTTTCATATTGCTTTTGGTTTCTTTTCTGAAGAGGTTCTGAAGACTTATTCTGCACGGAGATCAGACCACTGTTTCCCAGTTTGATGGGAGAATTACTAGGTCTCATCTTTTCTTTTCTTTTCTTTTTTTTCTTCTCTTCTCAGCTTTTTCTTCTTCTCTTTAAATGACAAAGACTAAAAGGGACTGAAGAACGATGTGAAAAACACAGTGTGTAGTACCACAAGTGGACGACAGAAATCTGGAAGCACTCAGTCAAAATAGAGGAATCAGGAGGCAGTGATTACTACTGGACAGAGCCGTCTTTTTCCTTCCAATGGTCAGACGCGGTCCATCAGCTGCTCAGACAGAGGCTGGGATCTTACACTATTCTTCTCTTTCCCTTTTCTTCTCTCCTGTCTTCTCTTCTGTTTCTAATTTTCTCATTTCATCTTCCCTATTCTCATCACATCTCATTTTGTCTCTTTTCTTTTTCTCCTTCACTCTTCCCTCACTCTATTTTATTTTTCCTGATTTTATCTTCTCTCTCTGTCAGAACAACTGACCTTGCCTTTCTCTTTCAGACTTTCTCTTCTGTCTATTTCTCAGTTTCTATTTCCTCACTCTTGCCCTTTCTCTCTCATTCTGTATCTATCTCTCTCTCTCTCTCTCCTCTCTCTCTCTCTCTCTCTCTCTCTCTCTCCAGTTTGCTGAACCTAGTTCTTTCTAAAGTGTCTTCTTTCTGCTTTTCAGTTCATTTTGAGAGTAAGAGAAGTACAGCAGTGCATGCGTGTGTGTGTGTGTGTGTGTGTGTGTGTGTGTGTGTGTGTGTGTGTGTGTGTGTGTGTGTGTGTGTGTGTGTGTGTGTCCTATTAGCTGATGTAAGCCTGCGAGTAGATTTCCCATAGAAGGTTCTTAAAAACACCTCCACTGTCCACATCCACTCGGTCTTCTTGGCTGAAGACCACAGAACAAACCTCATTAACTACACCCACCTAATGTAATTAAACATCACCAAACACAGGTCTGATAATAGCCCTCTATCTGTCTCTCCCCCCTCTCTGTCTTTGCCTCTCTCTTTCTGTCTCTTCCTAATATGTTGTATGTAATAAATAATAGAAAATGAAGTGAAGAACAGTTTAAAAGCCACAATAAAACTAACCAAAAGTCTATTCCTCACCTTTCAGATTCTCCAGTCAGGTTTTATCCATTTAACTGTACACATCTTCTGTTCCCTCAGCTCCACCCACTTGTTATATAATTCTCTTGGGTGTAATTTGTTATCCTGCTCAGTCACTATCCTTCCCAGGTGCTCAGGGTTTTGCACGTACCTGTCCTAGACTCCCTGTCCCACATTACCATTGGTCTTTTTGCCCACAACAACCTTAAACTCTTTGGCCTCTCTTCATTCCCTCTCTTTGGTTATATGTCTTCAAGAGAGTCTAGATCTCCAAGAAAGTTCAGACTTTTGTGCTAGTCCAATATTTGGAGAATAGGTACCAAAGAGTGTCCATTCTCCAATTGTGTAAGTTAGTCCAAATCACAGAAAGCTCCAGATCCAAGAGAGAGTTCAGGTCCCCAGGAATGTCCCTTGTGTGCAAAAGAGTCCATATCCCCAATAGTTTAATGTGTGTGTTTGTGTGTGCGTATGTGTGTGTGTGTGTGTATGTGTGTGTGTGTGTGAGACAGAGAGAGATAGATAGATAGAGAGAGAGAGAGAAGAAGAGAGAGAGAGAGAGAGACAAGATTCCTAAACAAACCATATGTAGAAAACTCCAGATCCAAGAGAGGTCAGGTTCAAAGAGTCAGGTCTTTGAGACCAGTCCATATTCAGAAGTCCATTGTCCTTGAGAGTCCAGAACCCCAAGAACATTCCAGGTCAGGTCATGAGCCAATCCATGTCTCTGACAAAGTTAATGTCCTCAAGAGATTCTAGTGCTTCGAGCCAGTCCATATTCCAGAGAAATCCAGATCCCAAAACTGTGTCCCAGTCCCTAAGACATTACATTTTCCAGGGAATCATATACTGAAGATCAAGTTCAAGAGTTCAAATTTTGGCATTTACTCCTTTTTGACCTGAGCATTGATTTTCACGTTTCCTTCAACTCCAAGACTGTCTAACCTGCAGTCTCAGTGACAGTCTATGTTCCTTTTAATATCTCCTTCCTAGTCCTTGTCTCCACCTAGTCCTGTTTTCTATGTTCATCCAGGTGCAGCCTGGTCAGGCTATTACGTTAATGACTGAACCAAGTAAGCAAAAGCTGTCCATCATCTCCACATCTTCTCCATCATGGTGAAGTCACATCTTTTCACTCTGTTCTTTAACCTTTATCATTAGGGCTTTCAGGTCTTCCGCACCATGAGTGTTGTGTCTTCCACATATTGAAGGTTATTGGTGTTTATTCCACTAATTCTCCAGGCCTGCTCAGTCCTTTCTCATTATATGTTCATCTAAACACTACAGCACCACAAAGAAAAGTAGCAGCCTTCTTAAAACCTGGATTTAGTCAACCTTTGACTGTTAACACATGGGCATTTTCCCAGTGGGCCGACAAAATTAGCTAAAGTCACTGACTCGTTCATTGCAGGGTCTGCTGTAGCCTCCATATCTTCCATGACAGCAATGCAACGGTTGGCAACAGCAGGTTAAGTGAGGAGCAGCAGTGGGCAGAGAGAGAGGGGGAAACTGAGGGACAGAGTGAGCATGTAAGATAACTGGGCAGCAGGATGTAACTGGTCAGCAGGGACCTTTAGGTGATGGAAGGAATGTTAGCTCTACACAAAAAGAATGATGAGAATATGCGATTTATTAGTATAAATATTAATTAGTATTTGCATACTTATCAAAAATCAGGCAGCCGTGGCACCTTATTCTGATAAAATAAGAAACGGTCAAGGTTTGCAAGTGTTAGGTGGGCAGCAGGTGTCCATTTTGGGCTCCATCATAGCCTTTCAGATATTTCAGATATTTGGCCAGCTAAGCCCTCTCTGTTGTGGTTTTATAGAGGTTTAAATAACACTCAAAAAGTGAGTCACTAAGAAACCGTATAAAAAACATTATCATTAAATGATATATTGAATAAAAAGGTATATTGAATACTAAGACATTGTAAGGATTTTAAGACATAGTTGCTTTGCATGAATTCACAAAGCAGCCCTGTTTGTATCCCGACACAAATGCATGTAATAGCTTTTAACAGGAGGGAGCAGCTTTTAACCTGCCAAATCAGGAAATTCCAGAAAATACATATTAAGTCAAATGGATAAAATAATCAATTGAACTATACAGAGCAGACAAAGAGTGAGTTAACCAATAAGTGAGTTAACAATAGAGCTACAGTTCTGATATTTGATGTTGATGTTGATGATACGACAACTGAAATAGAAGGAGAGTAGAACTATGTGTTATGTAAATTGACTTATTTGCTTTCAATAATGGTTATTTGATAGATTTATTTTGATAGAAAAATGATTAAATGTCCAATAGTAACTTATGGGTTTTTATTAAATATGATGTTGCTATTATTATATTATATATATTACTGAACTCATTTTCATTTTTCCCCATCCTGAGCGCTGCTAGAAGAAATGAGTTCTCTCCCTCTTTGGATAGTCTGTTTCTCTCTAGGATCTTCTGGTGAACATAGTTGATCATATGGTTTACAGGATTTGTGAATAAACATATACACCTCACCACAATAAAAAATGCATTCCTTCTGGGAACAGGTGTCAGTTGTGCTCTGTTAATTATTCCTCTGATCTAAGCCAAAATGCCAGGCCATTTTTATTAGTTCAGCTCCGCTAATCAATTGCAGTTCACGCTTCACTTGAAACATAAACAGGTCCAAGGTGATCAACTACGGCAAGTTATGGGTGAAATTTAAGAGGGACAAAGCTTGTCTTAGGCTACCTTACGCCTTGATGCACACTGTTCAGTCAATGCCATGGCTTTCACTGCAGTAGGAGTGAAAGACAGATATTACTAATGAGAAGAAAGATCGTAAAGGAGAGGTGTGTGATGGGAAGGAACAGAGGAGCATCTGTGCACAGTGAGGATGCGGGAGCAGAGGTGGTGCTGAATCATTTACACACATACACACACAGATCTTCAGATGGTGTGTGTGTGTGGACACGTCTGCGTTGGGAGGCTAAGCGAGGCGGATGGGTGTCGGCTGGTGACAGATCACATACACTCCAACCGCTGAGTTCATTTAAAACACTAGCATCTGTACACACTACCTGCAAGAGGAAAGAGCAAAGAACAAAAAATGAAAGGGAAAAAAGTAATGTTTGGGAGGGTGGACTACTAAACCAGCAGTTTTTACACTGTATATACACACACACACACACACACACACACACACACACACACACACACACACACACACACACACACACACACACACACACAAATGTATATATAATTTGCATGTGCATATTCACCCCTTTGAAGCCCCTACATAGTTCTGGAACAACCTTCAGGAATCACATGATGAATGAAGAAAAACTGCAATGTGTTAAGCAATAGGCACCACCTAACCAAACAACATCACTTAGAATCAAGAGAATCTCCAAACAAGTCAGGGATCAAGTAGATTTGAGAGGTATAATTGAACCACCATCAAAACCCTTATCATCTAATGGATTATGAACTTCAAGAAGTCATACACTCAATAGAGCTGGGCTTTATGGAAGAATGGCCAGAAAAAGCCTTTACTTACAGACAAAAATATGAATTTTGAGTTTCTGACAAACTCAAATGTATGGAGAAAGGTGCTCTGATCAGATGAGACCAAATGAACTTTTCAGCCACCAAGGAAAATGTTATATCTGGCACAAAACCAACACATCGCACCACCCCAACAACACCATCCCAAACATGGCCACCATCCGCAACATCAAACATGAAACCAAAGCAGGATTAACAGCCATCTTTTAACTTAACTGACATCATCCAAAATCATTCTTAAAGGCCTATCTATGCCATTCTCATTCAGTCTGGCCTTTCCAATGCCCACTTAGTCACATTTCAGTATATTGTGCAGAAGTGGACAGTTAACCAGTCCAGTGTGAGGGCTGTAGGCTGCATTCCCAATTTCAGACTCTTCGAAGTGGTGCAACTGTCTAAGCGTTGGGTTTATCGTGGTTTTTATCGAGTTTAAATATAAGCATTGTTCTAATTTACTAAAATTACAGTCCTATTTTAGTTTATTTTCTGACTCCGAGTGTGTGTGAGAGAAGTTGTAGAATAGGGAATGATGTGTATTATGTGTGTGTGTGTGTGTGTGTGTGTGTGTGTGTGTGTGTGTGTGTGTGTGTGTGTGTGTGTGTGTGTGTGTGTGTGTGCGCAACTCATAAATATCAACTAACAACTATCAAGTATGTAATTGGACAGACTGACTGGTTTCAAGAGATACATACAGAAAACAGGATTAAACCTCTGATTTTAATTAAGTGACGTGTTGGAGAAAATACTCTGCATTACTATGAGACAGAGAGAGCACTGATGCACACTGGGTGTTGCATAGCAACATAAGCCTTTTGAACTATTTTCGTATGTGTCTAGGTGCCAACTTAGGTTGAAGTTGGGGGGTAAATGACTGACATTTGATTGTTGTTTCAGGAGCATGGACTCACGATCAGGAACATAGGCTTAATTTCATATCAGTTATCAAACACATTTGTAACCTTATAGAGTTTATTGAACTGCTGTAATATCACGATACCCACATCCTTATCCATATCCATCGGTCATGTCCTGACAGGTCAGTCCATGTCCCGACAGGTCCAGTCCATGTCCCGACAGGTTGGTCCATATCCTGACAGGGTCAGTCCATGTCCCCGACAGGTCAGTCCATATCCCAGACAAAGGTTGGTCCATGTCCTGACAGGTCGAGTCCATGTCCAGGCA
>CM067516.1:8460788-8490788 GCA_034509495.1 Acestrorhynchus altus | reverse complement strand
TGCTTCGTTGGATGTAACTGGGATCTTGAGTTCATAATATTGCTCCACCTCATGTACCATGTGTGATGCGAATAACAATAAATCTCCTCGAATCCTTGAAGTCAGGATATTGGATGATCACCATCCCACGTCATCCCCAACTCCCCGACTCATCCCTCTCAAAAGTATTGAATAGAGCATTAGCACTCCACAGAAAAGCTCCATTGCTCCACAGTTCAATACTGGGGGATTTCTAACCCTCTAGCCTGCTCAAATATATCTGCTCCAGACAGTCCTATTCTATATGAAGCACTTTTCTACTAGACATCTGTGTCAGCAGATCTGCATAGTCTGCTCACAGTTTTCTGTAGCTGCATGCTGAGGTGTAAAATTTGAGCCTTTGGAATTTAGCAACGTGATTGAGCCATTAATAGTGGTAATGTTATGTGTACTTTGAAATATGTTTATGACTATGTTTCATTGGTCAAACGGAGTCAAGTGAGATGTGTTTGGACCAAGGAGCTTTATCCAGGTCTAGAATGCTGTATTGACTGCTCGGGTTACCTTAGCTTACCTGCAGCAAAATCCTGCAGCAGACGTTTATTTTTCAGACAAGAATTGTTTCACGGACCAGGATGATTAGCCTTTATTTTTCTAATCATTATTCAAAAATGCAACAGGAAGAATGCAGATGGACACAAGAGAAGTACAAAAGTACATTTTGTCCCTCACAAATATCATACTGAAAGTACAAATACTCTAAGAGAACTTTAAAAGAACAATTTGTTCAAAAAAGTTACCCAGGTAACAAGAACATTTACTCGGGACTATTCATTTCTGGACAATTCACCTCCGGAATGTGTAGCACGTGTAGCCTGATTCATAGCGTCCTGTTTAATTGAGCTGTCTAGATACTTTTGAACTGTTTTGTTTTTGCATAATTTAGCTCATGTTGAGGTTTGAGACTCTTAAACTCACACATACTGGCACACACACACAAACACACACACACACACACACACACACACACATACACACACACACACACACACACATTTATCGCTGTACCACCTTACACTCAGTAGGGGGCATGACACATATCACACTACCCCCAGCTGTTCTTCACACATGCACACACACATGGAGAGAGAGAGAGAGAGAGAGAGAGAGAGAGAGAGAGAGAGAGAGAGAGAGAGACAGAGAGAGGCCACCAGCCTCACATCCGCTTGGGTTGCTGTGAACACCCGTTGAACAAACCCCAGTGCTCTCACATCCATTCTGGGCTTCATGTTGTAATGAGTGTGTACCAATTAAATAAACAGTGTCATCTTCTCTAAACTGACACACACACACACACACACACACACACACACACACACACACACACACACACACTGCACAGTCCGTTGAGCAGGAAAACGATTACAGCTTTTTGTCTCAGACTAAATGACAGCTCCTTCACCTGACTCCAAGCCAGAGACGATCTCATTCATGGGCCAATTAGCAGGCCTGCTGCTGTCTCTCCTGAGCATGCTCAGACTGACGGATGGACAGACAGACAGGGGGAGAGTGCAACAGACAAGGCTGTCTGCAGTTTTTTTAAGTAAAGGATCAACCTGTCAGGATATGAAGATACTGTACTGCTTCAGAGACATGAAGATACTGTATTGCTTCGAAAGAACTGATTTCAGTACATTCTAATAGTCACCACTAGGAGGTGGTTGGTTGGACAATACAAACAGAACCACCAAATCTCATCTGGGGGTGCCACAAAATTAATCGTCACTTTGTATGTTTAAGGACATAGTGTGAGGATCATGAAGATATAAATACCAGTGGGGTGTGCAATGGGATTCATAGTTTGAGGTGGTACAGTGCAGTGAATGCCACAAACCAGATGTTAATGATTGAATTTGCAGGTGTATTAAAGTGTATGCTCCTATGGGTGTACCAGCAATTACAGAAATCCCAATCTCCTGGATATCCTTCTCAGAATCCCCTCTGTGTCACTGCTGGGCTGGGAACAGCCCCCCCCCAACCCCCCCCAACCAGAAATATCCAGTCAACAGTGTCCTGTGGGCAGCTTCCTGTGAGCAATAATGAAGGCCTAGAGGATGGTCATCACAAACTGTGCAGAAACAGATGAGCTTCTGTCTCTGACTACAAGGTGAAGCAACTAGGTAGGGTTGTCTAATAAAGTGGACAGTGAGTGGACATTGTGTTTTGCTACAGAGTTATGACCCCACACATTAAGCACAAACCCACCAAGATCACCAAGCAATTCCGTATCCTCCACACAGTAAAGAAATAGTCCACACTGGTGACAAGGGTGACGTAGGTAAATTCAACCAGGATTCATCTCCAATCCCCAGACCACCAGAATTAGTTCAGAATCCCAGCCCTTAGTTCTGCTCTTCCCAGTGCACCAGATGAATTTTTAATTGTAAAAGTAAAACCTTATCTCTTAACTCTTGTCCTTCATCACAACCAAAATTCATTCCAGTGGAGCACACTGGAGAAAACTATGAAATACTCTCTGATGTCCCACAAAAAGTTGTGGGATATCTGTTCCCAACTGAAGGATTGTGGATAAAAAATCTCTGCACAAGTTGCCTGCTTTTCAATGGGTTTCTTATACAGGGACTGTCAGCTACTTTTAGTGGAAGAGCCAGTCTGAACAACCACTGTCCATTTATTTTCTCGCACAATACGAAATCTGTATTGACCTACTGAAATGTCTTCCTAAAGAGAAAAGCATCCTCTTTCCTTCCAGACAGTCTTCCCTAGATTCACCATCAGTTCAAGGAAAATCAACTCTTCCCCCTGGCACTGTTGAGGGTGTGTCCAACATATTCACACACAGACCTGCAGAGCCAGACACACAGACATAAAGACAACAACCCCTGTCAACGACGTATTCTGCTGAATCCGTGATCGACCCCAGTAAGTGGGGGACATTTGAAATGCCATTTGACAACAAGCTAATCCTCAAAGTCTATGAATCCTGTTTCATCAATGGAAAAGCTGGGTTGAAAAAAAAAATTCTCTTCAATCCTCACGGTTCGAGCAGCAGTGCTTTGTCTAGAAAAGAAAAGGCTGGCATGCCTCCACAGCTGCTGAGTAAAAAGGTCAGTCTGGCCTCCTGATTCCACTGCTTCCAACAGACGAAAGAACAGCTGTCTGTCCAGGCCCTATCTATCAGCAACCTGCAGGAAAGCACAGGCGTCCAACCAGCTGTGATGAGCATGAGTGCAAATGCAGAGGACAAACTCTGGGATGAATGTCTATTAGCCCTTTTCCTCTCTCCCGCACTGACATATACAATACTGCATTTGTCAGTGCCGTTTCAATGTCATCTATCAGTCGTCTGTGTGAATTTTGCACGGTGAACTTATGCCACAAAGCACTGAGGTTGTTAGCAACCAGAACTAGGCCCCGTAGGATGCCTTAGCACAGAATACCATTTGGATAACCTGGCACAGGGTTTCTCTTCTACCCCTTCCCAGCTCCCATCAGAGCCACACCCCTAAAAACTAATCCATGCCTATTCCACTGAACCACCCCAGAGCAGGTATTCCTTGTTACTACTTTGATGGTGGTGTGTTAGGGATTGGTGTTGCTGATATGAGTGAATCAGATACAGGAGTGCTGCTAGAACTACTCAAACACTGTGTCCACTTACTGTCCACTCTATCAGAAACTGCTACTCCAATTTGAAGATGTAAAGTCAGACAGAAGCTCATCTGTTTGTGATTTGTGACGCTGCACAGTTTGTCTTGTCCTTCATTAGTGTTCACAGGACTGGATATGTACTTGCTGGAAATGTCTGGTTGGTGGACAGTTCTCAGTCCAGCAGTGACACTGCTTGGAACACTCCAGCAGCACTGCTGTGTCTGATGCACTCATACCAGCTTAACACACACTAAAACCAAAACAAACACCACCATCATGTCTGTGCCATGACAGAGCTGAGAATGACCCACCACACACATAATACCTGCTCTGTGGTGGTCCTGTGGGGTCCTGACCATTGCAGAACAAGATGAAAGGAGGCTAAGAAGTATGCAGAGAAAAAGGTGGACAGTCTGTACTTAGAGAAGTGCTCCCGTTTGGTAAGAGGAGCTAATCAAATGACTAGTCAGTGCAGAAACAAGATGGTTATTATGTTATGGCTGATTAATATAAAGAAAGATTGAGGGTATAAAAAGTGAAAGAGGGAGAGACAGAGAGAGGGAAAAACTGAAAGAAAGAGAGAAAGAAAAACAGTGCATAACAATGAGAAAGAGAATGGGAAAGTGTGTGTAGAGAAAGATTAGAGAGAGAAGTGAGAAAAAGCAAGAAGGCTTGAGAGAAATGAGAGAAAGTGCTGGTATAGAAAGAGAAAGAGATGAGTGAGAATAAAAGGAAGAGTAGGAAATAAACAAGTGAAAGGGAAAGAGTGGAAGAGTCAGTGACAAAGAGAAAGAGTGAAGGAGTGGAAAGGGAAATAGTGGAAGAGTGAGTAAAAAAGTGAAAGGAAAAGCATCGAATAGTGATTATGAAAGTGTGAAAAGGTGAAAGTAAAAGAGTGAAAAAGTGAAAGAATGGAAGAGAGTCAAAAGAGTGAAAGAAAGGTATAAATATATAAATATAAAGATAGAAAGAGATAAAGATAAAAGAGTGAAACAGAGAGGAAGAGTGAGTGAAAAAAGGGAAAGAGATACAGAGGAAAAGTTTGAGAAAAAAGTAAAACAGAAAGAGATAAAAGAAGAGAAGGAATATAAAGAAAGACAGTAATAATGAAAGAGTGAAAGTAAGAAACAGTAAGAAAAGTGAGTAAAGGGTGAAAGAGTGAATGTGGAAAAATTTAGAGTGAAAAAGTTGAATGTGAAAGTTTGTTAAGTGTGTGTGTGTGTGTGTGTGTGTGTGTGTGTGTGTGTGTGTGTGTGTGTGTGTGTGTGTGTGTGTGTGTAAAATCACACAGGGTGCACCAGAGCGAGTGTTATTGGTAATGAAAAGTGTAAATCTGCAGATTTGCAGTGAGAACCACTGCTACAGCACACACACACACACACACACACACACACTCTGGGCAGCGATTCTGAACCGTCTCTGTCCTGTCTGGCCTCAGGACGGCCGTAACAGAGACGAGGAGATGCTGAATGATTTAGAGCTCGTAAATGATTCAGATGCGTCTCCCTGCAGATGAGCGTGTAGCAGCTGCTGCAGCTGTTCGGACACCTCGACCGCCTTAAAGCCACAGTTCAGAGGCAAATCACACTCCACCAGTCAACACACAGTTACACCACAAACCCCAACACACCCATACAGGTGGCCATGCTGGCCTGTGTGGGCATCTGTTACCTGATGTAACAGAATTAGCATTTATTGTTTTCATCCCAGTGTGCTGAGCTCCAGTACTCTTTCTTATGGAAACTGGGAATTAGTGCAGGAGTCACTGCACAGTAGAACAGTGCACTTCCTCTCCAGACTCCCTTTAAAAGTTTTCAATTTAATCACACTATGCTTTGATTATCTCCACCATGCTGTTTCATTCATGGAAACAGTCCAGTAAACAGATCAATGGCAATTGTGGGCATATCTTCACAAAAAACAAAAGTTACTTTCCAGTCGACTCCATTTGCCAGACGTCTTAAAATGGGGATTTGTGAGGGTCAGAATAATCATCATGAAAAACTCATCTATCCAGGCTACAGCCACAAATCTGTTCTTTAATAGCACCTATTTCTGAACCAAAAACTGTAGCTCCCCCTCCTCAGTGTATATCACAATACCTACATTTAGAGTTATTAATATTCACCCTAATGAGAGACTGTAGCTCCTCCTCCTCAGTGTATATCACAATACCTATATTTAGAGTTATTAATCTTCACCCTAATGAGAGACTGTAGCTCCTCCCCCTCAGTGTATATCACAATACCTACATTTAGAGTTATTAATATTCACCCTAATGAGAGACTGTAGCTCCTCCTCCTCAGTATATACCACAATACCTACATTTAGAGTTCTTAATATTCACCCTAATGAGAGACTGTAGCTCCTCCTCCTCAGTGTATATCACAATACCTACATTTAGAGTGATGAGAAATTAGAAATTTTAGCTCCTAATTTTAGCTCCATTTATAGTGTTTTATCAATGTTTAACCCAAATGTAAATCCTCAGATCTCCTCAGGCTGACCATTATTTGATATTACATTTTATGTCTAGTGGCCCATTGTATCAGTTATCTGTCTTTTTGTATTCCAGGAACCGATATCACTATCAACATACCAGTCCTACTAAATATCAGCAGACCCTCTAGTTCAGTGTGTAACAGCTGGGAGATTTGCCTGCCTTGTATAGCAACAATAACAATAAGGAACACATTTGTGGACGGAGCTTAGATAGATTCTTAGGTTCAGAGTGCTTTTTCCTCTTTCCTTTTTCACAGTCATACGAACCGGTGTGTAGTAAGAGAGAGAGAGAGAGAGAGAGAGAGAAAAGAACAATAGGGGGTTTCCTATCTTTCTCTTTTATCCGGGTGCTGATGGAGATTGAGGGATTAGAGGAGAGTATTTGTAAGCGGCTTTAGAATTGCATTTTACTCAAGATCCATCTCTCTTCCTACTGGATTGTCAATTATAATTTCCCTTTCCCTCGTTTTCCTCATTTTGCTTCTCCTTCTTTTATCATTTCTCCTTCTCCCGGCCTGTTCCTTCTCTTTTTTCAGTCTCACCCTATGTTGTCTTGCTCACAGTGCTTCCATTTGGCTCTTTGTTAAGAGTGATCTTTGTGGAACTCCCACATGGCGCTGTCCTTTCTATCATCAGCTCTGTCATCAGGATGCTACAGGTTTGAAACCCATTCATGCCAAAACCATCTGTAGCTGGTTGTTCCAGACAGCATAACTGACCTTGCTCTCTGTGGGTGGGTAAAATGTTCCTCCCTCCTTCCCTATCCCATAACTGGAACTGCAGGCAACTGTGACTTTACATAACTGGAACTGATGGTAACTGTAAATGTATAACTGTTGGTAACTGTAACTGGTAAGTGTTGGTAACTGTGACTGTCAGTAACAGTAACTGCACATAACTCTAACTATATAACTGTAACTTTTGCTAGAAGTAATTCTACATAAATGTAATTGTACATAAGTGTAGTTCTACATAACCCTAACTGGTGGTAACTGTAACTGTACATAGAAGTACATAACTTTGACTGTACATTACTGTAACTGGTGGTAACTGAAATTGTACATAGTGTAAATGTACATAACTGTAACAATACATTTTTTTTACATCTTTATCGTGTTTCATGTGTTGTTCACCTTTTTATATTTGTATATTTTATATTTTTATATTTTGATTTGATGATTTAAACTGTACTTAACAATAACTAACTTGGTAACTAGCAGTTAATAAGTGTAGCAGTTAATAAGTGTAGCTGTTAATAAGTGTAGCTGTTGATAACTCTAACTCTACGTAACCGTAACTGTACGTAGCTGTAGTTGGTGGTAAGTGTTTATAAGTGTAACTTTTAAATACCATATAAACTGGCAGGAACAGAAAGTGTGAAGGGGTGTCTCCAGTAAAGCAGACAGCGTGTGTAACAAGACTACACAAGAAAGCCTAACTTTAGCAGCTGACAGACATTACAAGACAGCTCTCTGTGAAAAAGCTCGTGCTGCAGGCCGGCAGCTCTTGATGCTGTTGGCAGGTTCCCCTTGCTGCTCCATCACTGGAGGCTCCAGCCGAGCTGCCTGCTCTCAGATAGAGAGCTGACGAATAGCTGGAGTCAGCAGCGGGTGATGGAGTGTCTGTGAGTTATTAGTGGAAGTGGCAATGGGGATGACTCCTCTTCTAGAGATGCAGCGGCTCTCTGAAGCAAACACTTGAGAGGTGTTACTCTGGCTCTTGCCTAGCCTAGTCCAGTGTGTTCTCTGGGTGCTATTTCAGAGGGATTCTGTTTTTCTCATGTAATGTAAGGGATGATTTCGAAAAACCTGTCTATTAAAACTCCTCAGATACGGTGAATGGCGTATAACCAGCTAATTACTAATCACTCTTTATGATTAATGTCATTCCACAAAGGTTCCTACTTGCCTTGATTGAAGGACGTATTTCCAATCATTTTTAATGGGAAGCACTTTGCATGCTGGGGATGTAAGCTTGAAAAGCTGAGTGCTCCAGGTGTCCGTACTGCACTATTGTAGCGATTTATAATTGTTGATAACTGTAACAATTTATTACTACTCATAACTGTATGTAACTAACTGATTGCAATTGCAATACTGTCACGAACGCGGTGTTAACAAACATAGGTTGGAGCGGAAGTACTCTCTGGGGTTTTGGATTTAATAATAAAGAAAACAAACGGGATGCATACACAAACAGAATGACAAAGACATGAAAACAAACCACATGGAAGCATACCGACAACAGACACAAAGACAACATTACACACACCTGGACCTGTTAACGAATGAGACACAGATGGGAATGAGTGGAGCAAGGGTGGAGACAGGACATGTGCTCAGAAGCACGAGGGGAGATAAACAAAACAAAGACGAGACCTGAGGGTCAAAACACATATGTGAAATTGTTTTGTAACTAATTGTAACTATTCACAACATTTTCAAACAGTGATGCTAACTGTAACTGTTCATAACCGTAACTGTATCTGTAACTGTAGCTGTTAGTAAACATAACTCTATGTAACTGTAATTGTTTGCAATTGTAACTGTTTTTAACTTTAGGTGTTAATACCTGTAATTGTGTGTAACTAACCATCTGAAGTTGTTGAAAACTGTAACTGCTTGTCTGTGTAACTGTTTGTAACGGTAACTGTTTGTAAGTAATATCATGTAACTGTTCCTAAATGTAACTGCATGAATATGGTATATTTTAACTGTAAATGCCCATAAATGTAGCTGATCCTACCTACAACTACCTATAACTCTAGCTGTTCATAACTGCAACTTACTGTAATAGTAGCTATTCATAACTGTAACTGCATGTAACTCTAGTTGTTCATAACTGTAAGATCCCAATGAGCACAGTGGCCCCCATCATCAATAAATGAAAGATGTTTGGAACCACCAGGGCTCTTCCTAGAGCTGGCCAACCAGCCAAACTGAGTGATCCTGGTAGGGGGCCTTAGACAGGGTGGTGACCAAGAACCCAAAGGTCACTCTGACAGACCTCCAATTTTGCTTTGTGGAAAGAGGAGAACCTTCCAGAGGGACAACCATTTCTATAGCACTCCACCAATCAGACATGTTTGGTAGAGTGGACAGATGAAAGCCACACCTCATAATAGCATCATAATCAAAAAGACTTGAGGCTGCAATTGCTGTCAAATGTGCTTCAACAAAGCATTGAGCAAAGGCTGTGAACGTGTATGCTATATTTTTTGGGATACGCTGATCATGTTGTCCTTCTTTACTTCACTCTTTATTCGCTAAGATTGGTCGCTTTCAGGAAACCCATTCTGTAATATTATGTAATATCTCCACAATGGTGAATTCACAGAAGGAGAAAAATATTCTTAACTTTGAATGGAAAATACTGTACAATACGTTTAAAATAAAAAATTGTCTATTCATCCAGAATTATTTACACAGTGTAGAGATCAACTACATGTTTCAAAACATGGAGAAAGCTAAAAATGGATAAAAATGGAGATACATGTTTTTCATTTGACAGCAGCAATGTGCTTTTTTCAGCAATGCTTCTAAATCTCTCAGCTTGTCCAGACAGTATAAAGTTTGTCCTGTAGGTAGGTCTCAAACTGCCAAGTACAGCTCCCAAATGTAGGGTAGTTCAGAAGCATGATATTCCAATTCTGACAGAAGACTTGGAGTGTGCAAAAACTTTTATTTTAACCAAAGTTAAAAAAAAAACAGTTCAAACAGTTCATATCTTTGACAGAGACCCCACCGTCGGACCAGGTATTGAAATGTTTGGGCCCTTGCACATCCAGCCGAATACATGTGGTAACCAACATGGCAACTGATGGGAAAGAAGCAAAAGGGGGAGTGTGAGTAATTAGACATGTTTGGTAGAGTGAACAGATGAAAGCCACACCTCAGTGAAAAGCACATGACACCCCGTCTGGAGTTTGCCAAAAGGCACCTAAAGGACTCTCACATCGTGAGAAACAGAATGATTGAACTTTTTGCACTGAGTACAAAGCATCATGTCTGGAGAAACCAGGCATTGCTCATCACCAAACCAATACCATTCCTATAGTGAAGCATGGTGGTGGCAGCATCATGCTGTGGGGATGTTTTTCTGCAGCTGGAACGGGGAGACTAGTCAAGGTCGAAGTGACTGCAGGTATGTATAGTGACATCCTTGATGATAACCTGCTCCAGACTGCTCTGGACTTCTAGACTAGGATGGTTAATCTTTCAACAGGCAACAACCATAAGCACACAGCCAAGAAAACAAAGGAGTGGCTTAAGCGCAACTCTGTTACGGTTGAGGAAAGGGAATGTAGTACTGGAGTCTCCTAGTAGAACATTCACTGAATGCTGCTTTAACTGCTGTGAAATCTTGAAAAGAGTGCAGACCTTAACAGCATGTGGTTCTTCACCAGCTAATTTTGCCAAACATGGTTCTTTAATTGGGTCTTGTATCAGTGTATTGTATGGGGGTATGCAGCACACATTATTGGGGTTTACATGGTGTTTGTTTAGAGTAGTCAGTGCTTACAGTGACAGCGTGAGTGTGGAAATCAATCACTGAGTGTTGGGGGTGGGGGGTTCTGTTGTGGCAAGCCTACAGCAGGAGACATACATCAATCCCATGCACAGCCTGTCCTGTCTCCAACTATACTCTCTTAGTCACAGCTGATTTCCCCCTAATTAATAATGAGAAATCATCTCTAATAAAGTGGCCAGTGAGTGGAAGCACATTAGGTCTTTTTAACAAACTTTAATAAACACATTTGAGATAAGTGCAGAGCATCACAGCGTCAGACATGCCCTGTACATTCTCATTTCCTTTGACTCATCCTTTGACACTGATTACAGCGATGGGAAATGATGTAATAGGGTTCATAATTGTGGATCCTCTACCTCTTGGTGGTGATCAACCTTGTGATGTTGCTATGAGATATGCTGGAGTGTTTTCATGGCCATCGGTGTCCATAATTGGCTGTGTAAATGGCCTCCCCTGTAGACCCTAATGGTGGTGAGCTAACACGCTCCCAGTTACAGCGTTTTCTATTATGCATTTGTAGATGTTTACACCAACCAGCTTGTCTTTACTCGCTGGTTAACTCCTAAGCTCAACACCCTCATGGGCCATTGTGCAAGTAGACTCAAGTCATTTGAGGACATCTCAAGCTTGTTTATTTTGTATGTGTGTGTGTGTGAGAGAGAGAGAGAGAGAGAGAGAGAGAGAGAGAGAGAGAGAGAGAGACCACAGGGCTGTAATTTGAAATATGAATGCCATGTGACTGATTAAAATCTAATCAGCACTAAAAGCTTTGTGTTGCTGCTAAGTGGTTCTTTGCTAACTGCTGGTACTACAGACTAAGTTGGGAAGTGGAGGAATTACACAATGTGTCATAAGAGGCAGGAGTAACTTATGTGGACTATTACATTCCCTCTACATAGTCCTTCAGATAAAGGTGACAATTATGCCATAAATACACACAACTGTATTTCTAATCCAGTGACCAGTAAGAACCACAAAATGATTCTAATAAAGTGGCAGGTGAATGGAAGCACAAGGTGGGTGTTTCTAATAAACTGTCCAGAAAGTGGAATCATAATTTAGGTGTTTCTAATAAAGTGGCCAGTGAGTGGAAACACAAAGTATGAGTTCTTAATAAAGTTGAATAGAAGTGAGTAGAAGTATGGTGGTCATACAATGGAGGGAAGGGAGTGTATGTTTCTGCTTCTGGGAACGGTGGTTGAGAAAATTCAGCGCAGTTGATAAAGACGGGCATGTTGTTTTGATGTCAATCAACGGCCTACTATTAATCTCTCTGTGTGGTAATGCCAATCATTGGAGCACTGCTAATCCCCGTATGGTGTTCTATATTTGAGTATTTGCCTCCCCTTTTATCAGTTTATCAGTTAAACGTGACTAAAAATTTCTATAGCCTCTTCAAATACCTTGTCAAGTGCGAGCAGGCAGAACAAGGATGAGGGTGTGGAGGCAAATGCAGGGGTAGATGATTTAATTAAATAAAGAAAAACAAAGCTTGGACACAAAACCAAGGAATACTGAGAAACACTAAATAAAACAAAACAAGCTACAAACAAAACAGGAGGTAACAATACTAACATACAGGGACGGGAACAAAGTTAACTAGCAACAAACTGACAGAAAGAAAGGACTGACAAAGACAGACTGAGACAAAGGGTCTTAAATACAACATGACATAGACAACACCTGGGACATGATAACGAGGGGGCAGGGTTACAAAGCAGACACAGATGGGAATGGGCGGAGTAAGGGAGGGGACAAGGGCAAAAACAAACAACCCATGTGCTTAGGAGCACATGGAGGAAACAACATCCACAACAAGAAGACAGGAAGACAGAAGTAAGCTGGACTGACAGAGCAGACATGACATACTTCATGTCTTCAACATTAGCCATGTACAGCTACTGTGGCAAAAACAGACGGCTGCTCTTTTCTCTCGTATACATGCCTGACATGAAATTTAGGTAGTTGTCAAACAGGTCAAAACGTTTAACCTAAAATATAAAAGATACAAAGTGTCTTTTATCTGTAATCACAGACAAGCTTGAGCATTATCTACAAAGGTACGTAAATAAATATCTGTCCAGCGTTTTTGACAGATTGGAAACCAGACCAATAGAATAAATCAAGAATCGCTGGCCAGTTTACTTTAGATTATGTATATTTAGATTCAGTTTACTAGATTATGTTTAGTGTCTGGGCAAAAAACATGTCTGATATGCTCCAACTAGTCTCAACTAGCTTGATTGTCTCTCAAACTGATGAAAAAATCTGCAAACTAGAGCCAACCAGCACAGACTTGGCCAGACTGACAATCATGGCTAAAATCAGGTAGTGTGACCACAGCTTAATTAAATGTATAAACAGGACATCAGTAGGACGATGTGGCTGCACCGTAAAAAGACACAAAAAAGCTCAAAGCAAAGAACTCAAACCCAAGATGTGGGCAGATAATGTGTCCTATCTCTCAATGATAAGCCCAGCCTTCAGTCACTGCAGCTCAGCGATCGCTGCTGTGATGCTGGAGAAAAGTAAGCCTCCAGTACGGTTGGCACATGAGTGTCAGTTTAAGAGAACTGTTCAGATGAATGTTAGATATAGGTCACATTATAAAGGTAGTATGCACTTCCTAAAAAAGGATCAGATTTGTTGAGAAAATTGGAATTGGGCTTTACTTGCTGTGTGAACGTAGCCTTTATGCCATTTCTGATGCAGAAGCTGATGTAGCTTAGCTATGCATTATGGAAAAGATGAAAAGGGTGCTGTATGCGGACCTTGGACTTTGCCATTGTATTGAATGAGTGCTGTCAATCAAACCTGTTTATGTGAGCACAGAGAAGCTTCCAACTTTAGCAAGCCATGATCACTGAAAGGAAGATGAGAGGCCTTGTCCTTGATAAGGTAAAAGATCATCTGAATGGCTATGTTCATATTTTTTTACCATGTACAGTATGTTTAATGTGGACCCTGACTGATTTGAGAAAACCCCACTGGAAGTCCAGCATCATCCCCGCATGTCCATGATCAGTGTACGTACATTTCAGACCAAAGCTGTCATCCTTATAAAAGAACTCTACTCTAATTCTTAAATGAACTTTCATAAACTTAGAAAACTTCATCTGGATAAAAGGAAAGAAAGCAGAATAAAGGCTAGGTGATGACAGGGAAGGGCTTAATGAAATCTCTTTTGTGCTCCTACATCTTCAACGCAGCAAGGCAGTCACCCACATGCACTTAACCCACTCTCCCACTGCTTCTTTGTTTCTCTGTGTCTCTACCTAACGGTCACTGCTGAGTTAACCAGGCGTGAGTAGAGTGCTGATAGCTCCCTCTGAGCTGCTGATGCAACATGATCTGTGTAATCAGTGGTGACAGAGGTGTCATTTCCCCCTCATACCTGTCCCATTCACGCACTCGTGCATGCATAATATAAACTTCCTGTGAGCAGCACTGACAGGAAACAGCACCACTCTGATTGGCAAACCTCCGACTGTCACATTTCACTTACCAGCTTCATTAAACATGGAGGAGCAGAGGACGAATACATGCGGAAACCCAACTGGTGGCTCTTTTGTTTTTTGTTTATATATATATATATATATATATATATATATATATTCTACACATTTCACATTTCACATATATATATATATATATATATATATATATATAATTACACAGTAAAATCACACAGAGTAAACCAACAATTCCATAACATTCAATTAAAATGCTAAATGACTGTAAGGAGACATCATGCACGGTACAAAGATGCAACATTATATGTAAAAGATTACATCATAAGCAATAAATCTCTGAAGAATGACATTTTCCTGTATGTGATGTCAGTCTTCTGTGTTTTACTACATATTTCATGCACCATATGAACATTGCAAGATGCTACCACAGTAAAATGCTGAATACGTCATATGAAGTAAAATAATGAAAGGAAACATCACAGTGGGTTGGAGCACTGCAAGATGAAACCACTTAGAGCAAAACACTGCAAGATATCACAGCAAAATGCTGAGATAACATCAGCAGTGACAGAGGTATCATTTCCTCCTCATATTCGTTCAATTTATGCACTCGTGCATGTATCATACAACCTAAAAGCAATGCTGACAGGAAGCAGTGCCACTCCGATTGGCAAACCTCCGACTGTCACATTTCACTTACCAGCTTCATTAAACAGAGGACTCATGCATGCAGAAAGCAAACTGATGAACTCATGCATTTCTACAGCGAATTACATTATGTTCTGTATAATAATCTGTAAATTTGCAGCCATATGTGACTGCAAAGATGAGTCCAGACTGCAAAGATGCACAGTAAATTATTGTAAGATAAAATGACATCATATGCAAGAAGAAACACTGCATTGTTGTGTAATAGAAAGAGTCTATATATATATATATATATATATATATATATATATATATATATATATATATATATATATATATATTGTGCATCTAGTGCAGAAAATTTAAAAACTATGATAAATGTCATGTGTTTATCATTTCATACACGATATGTAGACTCAGCTTTTATATTCATTACATGTAAAGTGACATATTTCATTCAGTTTGTCCTGTTGATCAGAATGGCTTATAGCTCATGAAAGTTTGAAATATATACATTTTAATGAATATAAATATTGAATGTAATGAATGTAAATAATAAGACAGCTAAATTGATTGAATTAAATTATCTTTACATTTGAAACATGGACAAACTGCAGTTATGTGGGTCTGTAGAAAACCCTGTCAGTCTGTCTGTCCATCTGAAGCTCCAGTGAAGGCCTGGAATCCCTGTTCGTGAATCTGATTCTGATTATACAGGAGAAAGGTGGTCCAGAATGATGGACTAGCAGTGACTTCAAACTTTTGAATTATGATATATGAATAAAGTTCTACACTCTCTCTCTCTCTCTCTCTCTCTCTCTCTCTCTCTCTCTCTCTCTCTCTCTCTTTCTGTTAATGCAGCTTCTGCCTCCAGCTAGTCCGCTGTGCGGGTGTGTGTGCAGATAGAGCGCTAGCCCGGAGCTCACACATTAATAGCATTAGCTGCAGGCTACGTAAAGTCGAAAGAGAAAAAGGAGAGAGAGAGAGAGAGAGAGAGAGAGAGAGAGAGAGAGAGAGAGAGAGAGAGCTGAAAGAGCTCTGACAAGTGTGTGTGTCAGGGGTGGGGGTGGGTGGGGGCTGTCTGGGTCTGGCTTTTGGATGTTGGCAGTGTGCGACTGGTCGGTGGATGTCTGGCAGGTGGCGGGGCCTGTGATGTTTCCTGGTGGGCCTGGCGCTTTCTCCCCAGTGACCCACCAACTGAGAGACAGGGACCCTCAGGGACTCACAGTGGGGGGCTTCAGATCAGCAGAGAGAGAGAGAGAGAGAGAGAGAGAGAGAGAGAGAGGAGAGAGAGAGAGAGATAGGATGGAGAGATAGAGGAAGAAATTGATGAGAGAGAAAGGGAGAGAGAAAAAAAGAAGAAATGCAGAGAGAAAGGGGAAGGTAAGACAGACAGACAGACAGGCAGGCAGACAGACAGATAGAAACAAAGAGAAAAAACAGGGAGTGTCATAGAAAGAGAGGGGAACAGAGGGATAGAGAGAGCGAGAGAGAGGGAGAATCAGGCTATAGATTAATATGGATCATCAGCGCTGGGTTATTATTTGCAGTCATAATCACAACGACGGAGTGTGAGAAACCCATCAGGCTACAGGAGAGTGGACGGTGAAATGCAGCTTTATAAGTCAGGAATTTCTTGACACAACGGCACAAAACACATCTGGTTAGAAACCGCAGATCCTACTCTTTCTAACTGTCATGATTTTGTTTGCAGTGAAGCATCTGCGAGTAATTCACTGTGGAACATCATACTATAAAATGTATAACTTTTTAGAAGCTCCGCTTATTAAAATCCAATATAATATTTTTTTTACCTGAGATGTTGGCTGCGTATTGGTCCTGAAAGCAATTCTAAGTTTGGGCCAAGGTGACAAGCAGTTTTAGAGATCGGATGGATCCAAGAGGCAAAATCATCCAAACAAAATAAGACCGCCTGAATTTTTACATACACTGACAGAAGAAGTTGTAATATAAAAATGTATTTTTTTTATTCTGAACTTATAGACACCAATCTGCAACTTTTTTGTTCAGAAACCTTTTTTGTTTCAATTCTCCACATTCAAAAATAAGTAAAACAAAATAGTTCAAAATCTTATAACAACATCACGTTCATCAAGATATTAAACTTCTGATAGCATGGACACATCAAGTAATTACATATTTAAGAAGCCAAAGCCCTTCCATAAAGATATCATCATATGCCATGTGAGTATCTCATGTAATTAATGTGTTATTACCAAAGACGAGGCAGTGACAAAAATGCACAAAGATACACAACTTGTGTAGCTATGGCTCAAAGGGTTAATTAAAAACTTTGAATGTAAAGGTTTAAATTGATGCTACTGTGAAACAATAAATATGTTGAAGAACATCTGATCTGAAAAACACAAAGCTAAAGATTAAATGTTGGTTAATATTTTAAAGAAGGTTATTTTTATATTTCCATCTTTTGCATTTTCAGAATAGAAAAGGAAAGGGTCTGAAGCAAAATCCTACATGGTCAGAACTTACTAACTCCCTTTTTCAAGTATCTCATATTGTAAAGAGTTTCTGTGAGGTTCTCTTAGGTTATTTGGTCTGCTTTTTGAGATCTCTCAACAGATGTTTGGTGATATCTAGGTTGAGGGTCTGTGAGGGTCATGTCAAAACCTTCAGCTTGCACTGTGCTGTACAAATGTACAAGGTTGAGGTGTATTTATCATTATCCTGCTGTAGCTCCTCCAGAATTATCGGTCATTTAAATGTTTTTTGTTCTCAGTGCTTCTGAAGTGTTCACTGTCTGCAATGCATGCCTACAACATGCCCATCCACTCTCCACATTTATCACCACAAATTCTGCATCCTTTTCTTTCCAAAAATACCTAAACAAAAAATAGTTTTACTTCATCTAAGCACAGGACTTAAAACTATAAAGTTTAGCAGTGCTCCACCACTCCAGAGTCTGATCAATCTTCCTGAAGCTCCTTTACAGTCAGAGAGGGGTTCTGACTTGGCTTTCTGTCAAGCCTACCAGTATCTCTCACTGAAAGATGTCTTGGTGTTCAAGACTCAACTCAATCATTTCTTTTCATCATCAATCGAGGAAATAGCTCCTGATTTTTTTTATGTTTTACCCTTGTGGGATCAAAGGTGTTCATGTTCAGAGGTCTCGCAGCTGCTGTAGAGAAGTCCACAGCTGCTGATTGACGTGAAGAGGTTTGAGGAGTCAAGCCATAGCTCTAACGAGTTTGTCTCTTGCAGTGTCTTCTTTTCCTTTCAGATACGATATTTCTGTTTAAAATAAAAAAATAAAAAACTTTTCACTTTATGTTTTTTTTTTTCGAGGTCAGTCTATTCACTTAACGACATACAGTGACAGAGATATTCACCCGAAATGTCCAGTGGAGAATCTCCACTGTGAATAGCCTCATTTAGTTGATTTTACTCAAAACCACTCTTATTGACTTTCTGACATCTCAGCTGCTTGCTGCTGTGCAAATGACTTGTTAAATGATGTTGTAATATTAGTATTGACTTGCTGTGTGTGAACATGAGTGTGTTTGCTCTAGCTGTCTTTGATTGTGAACTCAGATCTTCTGTGTAATCCCACTAAAACCACTGTCTAATTTGGGTAATTGATTAAAACAATAGAACCATCGCCATCACCTGTCACATTATGCTTTTTGTATTGCTGGCTTTATGGACTACTTCATGAAGTGAATGTCAGAGTTGTACCCCAGCATGCTGGAATTTGATATTAAAACTAGACTGTGTTGCATTATTTATGCTTTTATGCCAGTTTTCCATAAATTGGAAGTTCAACTCATAAGTCTCTTCCTAAGGTAGTCCCACAGCAGGAGGATGAAAGCTAGGAGAACAATGTACTAGGGGGATGAATGCAAGCACATGCTTCTGATACATGTGAAACCAGCCACCACCTCTTCTCAAACTGCCCAGGCATGATTGCTGGGAAGACAATGTACTTGGAGGAACCCAGAGAGAGCCACCCAGAGTGTTAGCGCTTTAGACTGCTGAGCCACTTGTAGCCCAAGTAATATCTTAAAAAATCAGCTTCGGTGTCATTTTGATGGTACACTAACTGTAAACGTGGAGACTGGCCTCTCTGTCATTGCCACCCATGCTGCTACTGCACTAGGGAACTTTGGTGGGCTCACATAAAACCTCTCTTCAGAACTGTGTATATTAACGACATGTAATATTACTGTAGAGTCTCAGTCCACATGCTTCTTTCACTGATGCCTGTTCTGTGTCTCTCAGCTTGTCCAGAAATGCATTTGTACAGCTGTGTAACAGGGGGTGCCAAAGCACACTTGTATTAAATGCAATGTGATAAACATGGTATTTTCTTCAACTGTTGGGGGAAAGCCCAGGCTAATAATTACAGATATGTGTGAAAGTACAATGTGTAGTGTTTCAATGAAGTGGGCAGTGAGTTAGTGCAAGGTGGGGGTTTCTAATAGAGTGGCCATGAATGGAACTATGAGGTAGGTGTTTCCCAGAAAGTGGCCAGTGAGTGGAAGCACAAGGTAGATGTTTCCAATAAAGTGGTCAGTAAGTGGATGTACAAAGTGGAGGCTTCTAAGAAAGTTGCTAATCTTTTAGGTTAGGGAAACAGGATGCCCACGCAACATCGGCTTTGATTTTTAGTGAGATGTGCAGGTCCAAATCTTCTCCGCTTGCAACCAGTCGCATCCTGGAGCGAGACACTTAAGCCCAGCCAGTTCAGGGTGTAATTTAACGCTGCAAAAGCCTCTGAAACAGGAATGATAAGGGTTTTAAAAAGACCTGAAGCCACCATACTTTATCTGTGTAAACTGGGTTTGGATTAGCAGATGGCCTCACAAGAGTTTCATGCCTAGTTAAAGCATGCCCCTGGAGGACAGGCTACTAATTGGCTCCAACGCACACTGGAGATAGGAGAGAGAGAGAGAGAGGGATCAGTGATCCTGGAGGGGAGCAACAATATCAACCCTTCGTCCAGTCCAGAGAGAAGCAGGACTTGATGTTAAAATAATACAGCTAAAAGGAACAGGCTGTGTTTTCACAGACCAACGATCTGAACTGTATCAGTGTGGACAAAATCACTGACTCAAATAGGGTCTGTTTGAACAGTGGTGTCTAGTCTGCGGGCAAATTGGATTTGTTTCTTAACTCAGATGTGGTGAGTTGACTGTCCAGACTGTTAAGTGGAAGTGATCAATTTGGATTTGTATGTCAAGACATCACAAACCTATTTGCGTGGGTTGCTGTGGTTACGACAAACGTGTTAGTAACTACATAACCATGCTGGTGCCCAGCCCTTCTTGAATCCATGCACTTCCATCACTCTGGACTTGGATGTGGTTGTTTTTTCATGTTGTGAGGGATGCAAAGACACTTTCTTGAAATACGAGTACCCAGGAGGGTCCAGACTGAGACATCTGTATAAATCTGATAAACTATACAGCAACAGAATATACCTATAAACCCATCAACTATAACATTATGAACACCTGTCTCTACACTCACTGTCATCGAACGCTGAATCAGAAGCCAACAGAGACTGTAGTACAAATGCTTCTATGTGCATACTTTTTGCTCCCTTTCTCCTGTTCTTCAATGGTCAGGACCCCGAGGACCACCACAGAGCAGCTTAGTTGCGTGGGTGTGAGTCATTCTGCACTGCAGTGGCTCCATGGGTGGTGGTGTGTCAGTGTGTGTGTCTTGCACTGGTATGAGTGTATCAGACACAGCAGTGCTGCTAGAGTGTTTTAACACTTTATCTAATCACTGTCCACTCTGTTATACTTAGTTACCCCACCTTGTAGATGTAAAGTCAGAGACAGAAGCTGATCTGTTTCTGCACAGTTTGTGTTGGTCATCCTCTAGTCCTTCATCAGTGCTCACAGGACGCTGCCCACAGGATGCTGATGGCTGGATATTTGTGGTTGGTGGACTGTTCTCTGTAGTGGCCAGTGAGGGGAGTAAGGCGATGGTGTTTCTGACAAAGTGTCTGGACTGTCTTGGAGTACTTTATATACAAACCCTTAGTTAGATCAGTGGTTTCCAACTCCAGCCATGCACTTTATTGTGGTCTCTGTTCTACCACAAAATGATGAACTCAGAAAGTGGGCTTGTTTTAGTTAGTTCTAGGAGGAACAACATTAAAATATGGAAATCTCTAGGTCCCAATGACCAGGGTTTCAAACTCTAAGCTAAACAGTTAAAAAATAGAACAGGCAAAGACTTAAGGAAAGCATGTGGACTGTATATGGACGTCAGGTCTGTGACGAGGAACCAACAAATTTCTTAAACTTACTGGATCTGACAAGAGAAAATAGTCAAATATCCATCTGTAATTCGCCAGATGTTTCGTGTTGATGACTACGAATGATAACCCAGCTAAATCTAAAGTACAAGAAGTCTGTGAGTAGTTTAGACCAGAGTCGGGAAGATGATACTGCATTAATATTTCATTAATTGCTTTACAACACCTCCCAATCTTATCCTGTCTGAACGATATTCTAGATTACACCCCTGAGAAAAAGAGGGTCGCTGTGGGCAATTCCAGTAAGCTTGCGTATTGAACGCAGGGTAGAAATAAAGACAGCATGCTTTTAATTACCCTAATTTGCTTTAACTACATTTATCTGTGAGCGAGGGGAAGCCCAGCTGTGCTTCTTGAATCAATACTGTGGGAACTTTAGTTGTGGTGTTAAGGCAGCGACAGCCTCTAGTATAGCTCTTTGCAGTGATGTTGTCTTTGTGTGTGTGTGTGTGTGTGTGTGTGTGTGTGTGTGTGTGTGTGTGTGTGTGTGTGTGTGTGTGTGTGTGTGGAGTTCCAGAGAATTGCGGAGTGTTCGAGTTGATGAATAAAACATGATAGGAGTGGCCTGATTGCTCGGAGTAACACTCTCTTTCTCTCTCTCTCTCTCTCTCAGCGTGAATATATGCGTAAACGTATGCTGTTTTTTAATCCCCCATTCTTCCTCCTAATCACGTTATCAGGCTGCAGGAAAGCGATGAAGTGCCGAAGTAATAAGGACCTCATTGAGTTATCAAGGCTGGCAACTCAAACAAAACGCTGGAGGATGATCCTGCTGCCTCAATGTTAAACAGAAATCACAATTGTATTTGCACTGATGAGCCACAGGCTAGATTTAGTTTTATCAAGAAGAGCAAAATCAAGTCAAGAATTTATAAAGCCACGTGTGATAAAGAAGATCTAAACAGCTCAGGTCGTAAGGCCTTCAAACTAAAGTGACTCTAATGTTTAAAGGCTTTCCCAATGACCTTTGAGTATTGGGATGAGTGGGTGCTAGATTAGAACAAGAACAAAGCTGTATGACGGCAGATCTCTAAAGGTGACCACGTATACTTAAAAGGAAAAGAACTTGTGAAGGATCTCAAGAGAAACACAGAGGTTCTTGTGAAGACGTTTCTCACTTCACATTCATAAAGAATATCCATAAATTTATCCAACTCTTCAAAGGTAAATGAAGTGGCCACAGAATGGAAGAACTAAGAGTTGCGTTTCTAATAAAGTGGCCTGTGAGTGGACGCACAACGTAGGTGGTATTTCTAATAAAGTGGCCACTGAGTGGAAGCACAAGATTGGTGTTTCAGTCAATTGACAGCCATTCAATACTTGATCACCGAGGGAGCATTGAGGGTCCTCTAATGAGAACACAAAGACTTTGTGTCCTGTGTGGTCTCAATAGGGGCCTGTGCTTTTTATGATGCTTAATGAGGGGCGATGAGACCCTAATGATTAGGTGGTAATAGACCAATAGTCATTTTTACTGCCTTCCGACTAATTTGTGAATTACAAAAGCCTGTGTTTAAAAAAGCCAAGAAATAAATCACGTGCGGAGCTGTATTGATTTACCATAGTGTGATTCAGCTCGGATGTGGAGCACAATCAGTTCTGTCCTTGAGTGAGAAGGTGTGTGTGTGTCTGTGTGTGTGTGTGTGTGTGTGTGTGTGTGTGTGTGTGTGTGTGGGTTTTTGCTAAAATGTTTGGGATTTTGTTTTACCTTCATAAACAACAAGCTAAAGATGTTTTTGAGATCAGGCCTGGAATCCAGGTGGGAAAGGATGGGCTTAGTACGGCCTGGGAGTAGAATTCATTGGAACATCTTTTGACTTATTTCCAAAGTCAGATTACTTAGCAAAGGAATGAAATGTATCAAATGGCATTCTCCAAAATTTAGGCTTCATGGAAACAATTCATTATAGAGAAACTTGGAGTTTTATAAGGAAGGATGATGATGATGATGATGATGACGATGATGATGATGATGATGATGATGGTATAATAGTGGCAAACCTAAGCAAATACGCTTTCTTTAGGGACTACTTTTTGCCAAACAAACGGCCTGTATGTGTTCTCCAATTATTTTAATTAATGTCTTGTTTTAAAGCAAATTGAGAGCCAAACTCTTCTCAGAACTCTGGTTAAACAGTGAGTCAGACATCAGTCAGTGTATTCATAAGTATTATATGTAATAACTTTTGTAAAAAAAATATGGAAAACATATTAACATAACAGTGGAAAACATATTAATAGAATTTAAAGAACAGTTTCAACAAAATAAAAACAAAAAAATAATAAAAATAATCATCAGAGCCAAGATGAATTGCCCTGTGATATGTTATGCACAAGTAGGATTAATACAGTAATCGAGCACTGACAAGTGAAGTGGATGTACTTTCTTTAGGGCAATGTTTGAGGTATCCAGTGTAAACGCTGTTTTGAGTCTGAATTACCTTCTTTTTGTTTGCTTTCTTTTAAAAGTTAAATGACACGATCATATACTGTGCTGTACTGGTTTTCTATTCTTCTAAAGTAGACAGACCTGGTGTCTCAGGAGAGTTGGCAACCTTTCCAACTGGACTTTAGAGCCTGGAATATTGTAATGTTAATGCTGTCCACAAAGTCTCCCGCACCACTCTCCACTGATTTGCATGTCAGATCGGTTTCCCCTGCTCAGCGAAACACCCGCTAAGGAGCCTCAATCTCAATAGTTCAACATGAAATGAACTGCTACTTTAGCTAGTGAATCCAGCAATAACAGTTTAACAGTTTAACAGCTGTTTACCAGGAAGCAGATAGCCAGACATTAGGATCCACAATATTCCAAAATAGTAATTCATGTAATGAAACACCAAGGCAGAACAGGCTTAATCAGTAAGGTTATTTTATGTTGATATTTTTGATGGACAGTTTCGACTGTATTTCTAGACTATCATCACCATTCTACCAAATCTGTAGTAAATTAGTAATGGATTCATTTAATGAGAGGACACTTAAAAGGTTTGATTGATTACAGTGAGCTTACTCCTTTATCAGTCTTCTTTCTTCGGCTGCTCCCTTTAGTCACTACAGCCAATCATCTACCCATCTTAACAATTTATCTCCGCCTCCTCCACTGTTACACCAACCATCTCCATATCCACTTTCCAATTTCCACCAACACCCTGCTGGTCAAACAGCACTGGAGGCAATCATTACTAGTCTCTCTAGTACTAGTTTTACGCCAGATACCCTTCCTGACGCAACCCTCACCATTTTCCAGGTTTGGGACTGGCACCAGCAGTGCACAAAGTACACCCCTAATGGCTGGTTCTGTGTAAATGTCTGTAGGCTTTATAGTCTAGTTTCACTTATGAACTTATGCTGGAGAGTTAGTAATATCCAAAGTATGAGGTTGGAGGCAGCAGGAGTGTCTGTCATACTGTCCAAACTGGAACCGTGGATATACTTCTTGCCGCTTGGCACCCCCAATCAGTCTCATAAAGGTCTTTCACATTTGATTAATGAAAGGAACTATTCCCCCTCTAGATGAATAAAACTAAGAAAGAAACACGGAAACTCACAAAATGAATACTTTCCCATCAAATGAAATTAAATGTAAACATCTTTGAAAAGAACAAACTCCCATGATCCTGGGATTCGGACTTGATTCTCAGACCATTGTACCGGAGCCACTGTGAGCCCCTCCACCGTGTTTCACCCTTTTTTATTTAGTCTGGCTAGCCACTGAGTTGTTGGATCGTTTTTAAAACAGTAATCAAACACACTTTACATGAACAAAGAAACTTTCCAACTTCAGGAAAAATCTGGGAAAACATCTGTCTGACTAGTGTGGAAACAGGTATGTTATGTTGCCATGGGAACATGAGAAAATCACCAAATGCACACTCTACAGGAACCTGTTTCTAGTATACAATATATCCATGCTTCATTTTAGTCAAAAGTCTGATGAAGGTGGCATGGCTGATGAGAACAACTTGAGGATTAATAATTGAGAGTGTTTGTGTGTGTGTGTGTGTGTGTGTGTGTGTGTGTGTGTGTGTGTGTGTGTGTGTGTGTGTGTGTGTGTGTTTGTGTGTGTGTGCTCTTACTTATATGAATAAGTAAGAATCTCTCTCTCCCTCTCCATCTTTCTTTCCAGTCATATTGAAGATGCTGTCACTGTCTGTCGTATCCCGGGAGACAGTGGAGCAGGGACTGATTGAAAGAAATACAGGGTCGTTGGACTGGAGTGTTATTCTCTCTCTCTGTCCGGTTAAAGGATTGATCATCCTTTTCTTTCTCTCTCTCTCTCTCTCTCTCTCTCGAATCTGGACTACAGACAGCGTTTGTCTGTAGAGATAAATGGCCGGGAAAATCTGGAATGAGTACAAGTAGATTCAGCCTCTCAGCAAATGAAGACACAATTACAATTTACTGTAAAGGCATTTGCCTTCTGCTGGCTTTAACTCTCCTTTCTCTTCTGATCACTGCCTTCTGTTCCCCCTTCTCTCTTCTTCTCTTTCTCTTCTCTTCTCTTCTTCTCGTCCTTGTTCTCCTGCTCTTCTTCTTCACTATTCTCTTTTCCCATCTTTTTCATTCTCCTCTTCTTCTCACTCTTCCTCTCTTTCTCCTCTTTTTCCTTCTCGCTTCTCTCTTCACATCTCTCTTCTTTCTCCTCCTTCTCTTCACTCTTTTCTCTCTTCACTATGTTCCTTTTCTCTCTACACATCTTTTCCTCCTCCCTTCCCTCTCCTTTCTCTTCTTTCTCCTCCTCACCATTTTCTTCTCTTCTGCTTTTTTCTTTCTCTTCTGTTTCTCTTGCCTTTTCCTTTCTTTTTTTCCTCTTCTCTTTCTTCCTCTGCTTCTTCTCCTTACTTTTGTCTCTTTTTTTCTTTTCTTTTTCTCTTCCTTGTCTCTTCCTCATCTCCTTCCCTTTGCTTCTTCTTTTTCTCTTCTCTCCTGCACCTTCTCTTATCTTCATTTTTCTTCTCCTTTCTTCTTTTTCTCCTTTTGTCTCTGCTCTCTTCTGTTCCTCTCTTCTTTCTCTTCTCTTTCTCCTCCATTTGTCTTGTCTTTCTGCTGCATTCTTTCTCCTTCTATCTCTTCTCTTCCATTGTCTCTTCTTTTGTTTTCCTTTTGTTTTTGTGAACTGTGTGTGTAAATTGTACGGCCTCAAAAGTCAATTCTTCCAATGACCTGAATGCTAAATAGAGGTCATGCATTTGGGACTCTACTTTGCTGCTTTCACCAGTGTGTGGACTGTCCTTCAAGAAACAACAGGACAATTGATCTGCTGTATGCTAATGTAAAGAGGCATACAGCTGCCACACCCCTGCCCCCACTGGGGAAGTCGGACACAACCTGGTCCACCTTCAGCCCAAAATACACCCCATGGTCCAAAGATAGCCTGCAACCACCAGAGGTGGTCTCCTGGAAGTGGAAGAAACTCCTGTGGGACTGGGTTAGCAACACCACTGGACTGTATGACACTGTCTGACAGACTATCTCAACTTCTTGTGATAAGTCCCCATTAAAGACTGTAAGGTATACCCCAAATAACAAAGCTATGGGTAATACAAGTCAAAGCTGTCCTCAACAAGAATAGCGCCGCCTTTCAGCGCAGGGACAGGAAGCGAAGGAGAGCAGCACAGAAGAAGGTAAAGCGCTGTCTGCAGGGGAGGGACTGGGAAGAGAGGAAACTTACTCACTATGTTACTGGGCCACAAGACCAGAGTTGTGGGGGGAACAGTGGAGAAGGCCAATGAAATGAACTACTTCTTCAACTGGTTCAACCAACCCATGTACCCCCCACCCTCTCCCCTCGCGCATCCATCGCCCTTTTCCTGAACGATCTCACTCCAGCCACCACAGCAAACTGCATGTCAGGTTGAAAGTGACATCACGTCTGACACCGTGATCAGCAGCACTGGGAGCAATCTGGTGGCACACTGCTGGCCCCTCTTCTCTTCACCCTGTACACAGCAGACTTCTGCTACAACTCAGAGCTGTGACACATCCAGAAGTTTGCTGATGATACAGGCATAGTTGTATCAGGATGACAGTGTGAGGTGTGTATCAGAGCTCTGGTGAAGGACTTGCAATTGGTGCCAATAGAACTATCTGCAGCTCAACACCTCAAAGATTGTTGAGCTGGTCATTGACTTTGGGAGGTCCACCAAAGCCATAAACCAAGCCCCATTGTGTAGATGAGGTGGAGGCTGTGACTCCTAAGCACGTAACTCGTGCTGTGGCTGGACAAACAAGTTGACTGGTCATGTAACATCGACCACCTGTACAGAAAGGGACAGAGCAGGCATTCTGAGGAGGTTACAGTCCTTCAACATCTGCAGGAAACTCCTGTGGATGTTTTATCAGTCTGTGGTCACCAGTGTCCTGTTCTACACTGTGGTGTGCTGGGGAGGGCAGCATATCTAAGAAGGGCACACACAGGCTGGACAAACTGATCAGGCAGGCTGGCTCAGTCACAAAGCTGGACCTGGTGGCAGAGAAGAGGACTCTGAAAAAAACTACTGGACATTATGGACAATACCAGTCATCCTCTGCACACTGTCATCAGCCACCAGAGGAACCTGTTCCGTGAGAGACTGCTCCTTCCCAAATGCAGGACCAACAGGACTTAAAACTCTTTGTCCTGCACGACATTAGGACTGTGCAACCCTCTCTGGGGGAGGAGTAGCAGGATAATGAAGGGGATGTGAACTGGTAGGAAATGACCAGTAACTTCCAACACACAACCACAACACATCTGACTTGAATATGTTCAATATACAGTTGCAAGTAATAATAACAATGTAATACACAGTTCAAGTGCAATAACAATAATAATGTGCAATACCCTCCTACTGGACTCTTTTTCTACTTTTCTCAGGCACTATTTATATATATTGTATATTGTAATATAGTCTCTATATTATATATTCTTATATTTATATAGTGTTTCTTTGCTAAGTTATTATCTCTTTCTACCTTCTGTACTGTACTTTATGCTACGGCTGGAACCTTAATTTCCCTGAGGGAACCTCCCACGGGATCAATAAAGTTCTTTCCTATCCCATCCTATCCTATTCTATCCTATCCTATCCTATCCTATCCTATGCATCACTCTCTGCTGAATTATGATGCATCCTCAGCACTCAACCTACCTGTTGTAAGATCATATCCTTGACTCTAACTCCATGCCTCCATGAACTCTCTGCCCATTCCGCAGATAGGTCTGGGACTTGATCTGACGCTCTTCGGGCCAGTGGGCTATACTCTGGAAAACAAAGACTAAACTCAAAATAGTCTTTGGGATTTGGCCCAATCTGCCACTCAGCCCAGAACCTGCCTGAAGGAGGTCTCCACACTAAGAGACTGTGGGTTTCCACTATTTAACCTGTGTTATTATGAACAGAACCCCAGTAGTGCAGGGCAATGAGGCCTGAGCACTGCCATAATGTTCTCTGTGTATATTTGGAAATCAGGGTGTGATTGCTAGAGCTGTGGAGCAAAGAGATTGGATTAGTCCTCCAGAGGAATGGGCTCTATTTTCGTCCTGTTCCTCCAAGTCAGCTTTCTACTAGACAAATTACTGAGATCACATGGAGGATTTTCAACCTATCAGTTGACTGTCAAAGAATGGCTGTAATAATGCAAACACATTATGATAAAAGGTCAATTAGAAGTTCATGGAAATAGTCATAAATATCATTTTAAATATTCTTTCAGTTGATGGCAATTCAAGAAATAGATAAATAGATAAATAAATAAAATAAATAAATAAATAAAGAGACAAAAGTATTTTCTAAAGGGATCTGATATTATTTCATATCTCTGTTATTATTATTATTATTATTATTGAGCATACATTAATATTACACACACACACACACACACACACACACACACTAATAATAAAATTATATTACTTTGACACACATATTAGCACAGGACACAAAGCACCACAGCAAAATGAGTTACAGTATACTGCCTTCCAAGAGTGTGTGTGTGTGTGTGTGTGTGTGTGTGTGTGTGTGTGTGTGTGTGTGTGTGTGTGTGTACGTGTGCAGACAGACTGAGATAGAGAGTAAGAGAGACCAAGTCAGGGGTGAAGGCCCTTGTCTATGAGCCACTCCCAGGGGTCTCGTTACCTCAGAGGTCTTGGAGAATGTGCAGTGAGCTGGAGAAGGTCAGCACTAGAGACACACACATACATATCTCCCACTCATTCACACATCTAATATCTATACTCATCACCCAAACACATTGTTGCACCCAGAAGGAGGTGTGAGATTGCAGTGCGATGGGAAAGGAAAAAGGACAAAGAAGACAAAGGTTACCAGGAACACTAAATGATTAAATTTAGACTAACATGGGCAATATTTATTGATCTCCACATACAGAGTAGTGTGTTTCAGTATGGCATCTGGTATAACAACATGGCAATGTCTCGGCATAGAGTTGAAGAGGTTCCTACTGGTGTGCAGTGATAATCCATCCCATGCATCGTGACTTTTCTCACTTAGTTCCTGTAGATTTTGCAGAAGGGGTGGAGTGTTGATAGTGTGTCCAGTAGCCATACATTTTCAATCAGGGATAGGTCTGGCCATGTGATTGGCCATGGCATACTAGTTGTGTCTTCAAGCTCTTGAGATGGCAGCAGTGTGTCTATTAGAATAGCACTTTATGCATGAAAAGGTAGGGCCACAGTTGCAGGACCCTAATTAATGTAACTTCTTTATTCATGTCAATTGGGCCTATAATAAGATCATCGGTATCTGGACATCGTACAAAATTGCACTCCCACACCATGACACCAGGCCTTCAGGATATGACACGAATAACAAAAAAACAACATTGAACTTGACCACAGACAGATTCACTGGTCGTCTCCATTAAGAAAAGTGACTCATCACTGAA
>CM067516.1:8338288-8455788 GCA_034509495.1 Acestrorhynchus altus | reverse complement strand
ATTTACTATATACTCAGTATCTCCTATATTCAGTATATTCAGTATCTACTACAAATTATTCAGTATCCACTGTTCAAAAAGCAGCCTGAAAACACTTTATCTCTCCAACACTCTAATCTCTTCATACAAAAAGCACCGGTGGTCATCATAGTCCATTACAGGTCATTATTAAATTTAGGCTGCTTGAGAACAGCTACATATCTTGGTCTGTGTGAGAGAGAGAGAGAGAGAGAGAGAGAGAGAGAGAGAGAGAGAGAGAGAATATGATGGGAGGGGTGCGTTAAAGGCCTTTATCAGGCGCTCTGCATAATCGCTGTGTGTTTACAAGGACACAGCGGTCAGAGATAGCCCACAAGCGTGAAGATATGTGTAGTAGGAGAGAGAGAGAGAGAGAGAGAGAGGGAGAGAGAGAGCTCGAGAGAGAGAGCTCGAGAGAGAGAGCTCAGAAGATTAAAATCAGGTGTGCGTGTGTAGTTATTACTGACTGGTCAGAATAGATTTACACACACCTTCCTGTGCTCTCTCATATACTGAATCTAACTTGTGTGTATCAGCAGACAATAAACATGAAACATGCATCATAACTCAAATGAAAAATCACTCATAACTCTCCCTACCTGGTTCTCTGACGCTCCGACTGGAGCCTTTCCCAGCACTGATAATGCATCCAAGGAAAGTCACAGAGGATGTCCTGATCAACCAAGGAAGAATAGCGCATCCTTCAGTTCCCAAAAACCTTTAAGAACTTCAATCCCTCTTCACTTTTTAAAGAGCACTTTATAGGCTCAAGTTATAGGCTCCTGGGTCGCTACCCTCTTGATGTAAGTCTAACGTCAGACACTGACAGATGAAGTTAATATAGGGGTGGATATATAAGGCAGCATGTGAACGGCCCGTTTTTGAAGTTCATGTGAAGTTCAGTTTCAGGAAAAATGGACAAGCATAAGCATCTGGGATGCTTTGACAAGAAGCAAACTGTGATGTTCTAAACGAGTGGGTCAGGATATCTTCAGAAAATCAGACAGGTCTTGTGAGGTGTTCCTGGTAAGCAGCGGTCAGCATCTACCAAACCTGCTCCAAAGAAGCTAACCACTATACCAGTGACAAGATCATGGGCAACCAAGGCACATTGGCAATGTTCACAGCAGCATTTTAACTTATGATGTATGAATGTAATGATTATATATGTAAGTGATTACAATATTGTGAAAGGTTATGTTGATTATGGAAAACTGTACAGTGGAAACAAGTTACCTAGTACCCTGTTGAGCCTGGACACAAGATCAGATGCGGTTGGTCATGGTCTGTACGGCACCTCCGGCACATTGAACCACAGATGTTGCAACTGGGTCTGTAGATCCTACACATTTATGGGTTGCCAAAGCTGGCATCTCAGCTGGTCCTGTAAATGCTGGATTGGAGATAGATTTGGTGAACAGGTAGGCCAAGGAATTGTTGCACTCTCGTAGAGACATTCCTGGGAAACCCTTGCTGCTGAAACATGCTGGTTGGAAGCCCTGGCATGAGAGACAACACATATGGCCACAGGATGAGTTGAGCTGAAAGGTGACCAACTGTCACATGCCATGGCTCCCCAGATGATCAAACCATAGTGTGTCACTCCATAGCCAAGGCAGGATGGCTCACCATGAGGCCTCCATTCTCAAATCTGAGCATTGTCGTATCCTAAACAGAGCCTGGATTTGTCACTAAAGACAATCTGGTTGCAGTCCGTAGCAATTCAGGTTTCTCGTTCAACACTGCAAATGAAGTCAGCCATCCTGCATCTCTCTGCAATGATGTGCCTCTTTTCAACTGGGTAAAATGTCTTTGAGAGGGTCATAGATGTATGTCTAGCAGTCACACTACCCAAAAGTAGGCTCTGAAAGCATTTTTATAGGGCAACAGGGGAAGCCCTCTTTGAGTCCAGATCCAGTGTATACACCTGTAATCATTTACATATCTTCTTCAGACAGAACTGAGTACTGATCTGACATCTTTTGTGGTCAATGGATGTATGTATCCCCTTTAACCTCGCAGCTCCAGTATAAATCTAAATAGGCATAACCTTTCTCGACTGATCGAATGCATTTGGGGTAAAGGGGAGGAAATGGGTGAGTTTGATCTATCACTCTGGCTCTCTCTCTCTCTCTCTCTCGCTCTCTCTCTCTCTCTCTCTCTCTCTCTGACCACCCATCGATTCTCTTTCCATTATTTGCCAGGGATTTATTTCAGGGCAGCACACAGCCTAGTGCTGCACTACTGTTATTGTAATCATTATAAAACACATTGGTGGCTATTCAACAGGATGGTGAGTGCTTTTTAATGGACTCCTAAGTGCCCTGCGCCGCAGTTCCAATGAATTGCAGTAGTTTTAGAATCAGCATCCACTTAGAACAGTAAAGATGGGGTACACAATGTATCTATGTTTGAAACAGTGGGGTGAGAAAGTGAAAAAAAAGAAAGAATGTAATGAAAGGAGTAAATGGACCTCCACTGTGAATGGATCCTAAAGCATCCCTATATGTACTGTCTACAGCAAATGAGAATAAGTACGCAATATTATGTACATAACACTAATAACAGGGCTGGGGGAAGAAGAAAGCACAATATAGAAACAGTGCAGCAAATGTGTACTGGTTTATTTGCACAACTGTATAGGAAAAGGCATTTTACATATACGTGAAAAATACATACAGTGGGGAAAATAAGTATTTAGTCAGTCACCAATTGTGCAAGTTCTCCCACTTAAAAAGATAAGAGAGGCCGTTAATTGACATCATAGGTAGAGCTCAACTATGAGAGACAAAATGTGAAAAAAAAATTGAGAAAATCATTTTGTCTGACTTTTAAAGAATTTATTTGCAAATAATGGTGGAAAATAAGTATTTGGTCAATAACAAAAGTTCATCTCAATACTTTGTTGTATATCCTCTGTTGGCAATGACAAAGATCAAACGTTTTCTGTAAGTCTTCACAAGGTTGGCACACACTGTTGCTGGTATGTTGGCCCATTCCTCCATGCAGATCTCCTCTAGAGCAGTGATGTTTTGGGGCTGTCGGCGGGCAACACAGACTTTTAACTCCCTCCAAAGTTTTTCGATGGGGTTGAGATCGGGAGACTGGCTAGGCCACTCCAGGACTTTGAAATGTTTCTTACGAAGCCACTCCTTTGGCAGTGTGCTTGGCATCATTGTCATGCTGAAAGACCCAGCCACGTTTCATCTTCATTGCCCTTGCTGATGGAAGGAGGTTTCCACCCAAAATCTCACAATACATGGCCCCATTCATTCTTTCATGTACACGGACCAGTTGTCCTGGTCCCTTTGCAGAGAAACAGCCCCAAAGCATGATGTTGCCACCCCCATGCTTCACAGTTGGTATGGTGTTCTTTGGATGCAACTCCGCATTCACTGTCCTCCAAACACGACGAGTTGTGTTTTTACCAAATAGTTCTACTTTGGTTTCATCTGACCATATGACATTCTCCCAATACTCTTCTGGAACATCCAAATGCTCTCTAGCAAACTTCAGACGTGCCTGGATATGGACTGGCTTAAGCAGGGGGACACGTCTGGCACTGCAAGATCTGAGTCCCTGGCGTCGTAGTGTGTTGCTGATGGTAGCCTTTGTAACATTGGTCCCAGCTTTCTGCAGGTCATTCACTAGATCCCCCCTTGTGGTTCTGGGATTTTTCCTCACCGTTCTTGTGATCATTTTGACCCCACGGGCTGAGATCTTGCGTGGAGCCCCAGATCGAGGGAGATTAGTAGTGGTCTTGTAGGTCTTCCATTTTCTAATTATTGCTCCCACAGTAGATTTCTTCACACCAAGCTGCTTGCCTATTGCAGATTCAGTCTTCCCAGCCTGGTGCAGGTCTACAATTCGGTTTCTGGTGTCCTCCGACAGCTCTTTCGTCTTCACCATAGTGGAGTTTGGAGTGTGACTGTTTGAGGTGTCTTTTATACTGTTAACGACTTCAAACAGGTGCCATTAATACAGGTAATGAGTGGGGAAAAGAGGAGCCTCTTAAAAAAGAAGTTACAGGTCTGTGACTGCCAGAAATCTTGCTTGTTTGTAGGTGACCAAATACTTATTTTCCACCATTATTTGCAAATAAATTCTTTAAAAGTCAGACAAAATTATTTTCTCAATTTTTTTTTCACATTTTGTCTCTCATAGTTGAGGTCTACCTATGATGTCAATTACAGGCCTCTCTCATCTTTATAAGTGGGAGAACTTGCACAATTGGTGACTGACTAAATACTTATTTTCCCCACTGTATATATATATGACAAAAGTATTGGGACACCTGCTCAAATCAAGGGTATTAAAAAGATTTTACCTTCTGCTTTTGTATCTGCTTGAGTATCTGTCTCTACTCTCCAAGGAAGGCTTTATATTAGAGCATTTAGAGAATTGTTGTGAGGACTTGATTGCATTTTGCAACAGAGCAATACTGAGGTCAGGATGTTGGACGATCACCACCCCACCTCATCCCATCCCTGTCAAAAATATTGAATAGCATGCCATAATTCCAAGGAACACAGTTGCACTGCTCCACAGCTCAGTGTTGGGGGGGATTTATAACCCATTCACCCACATCTTGCATTAGGCCTGGTGCCAATAGGTTTATGTTGGTTTATCTGCTCCAGACAGTCCTATTCCATTGGCAGTAGTACTGTACAGGAACCAGGCAAGCTGTGTGCATTTGCACATCTGTGTCAGCAATGGGTGCATATAAATGGGTGACCATATAAAGCCCCCTAGCATTGAGCTGGGAAGGAGTGGAGCTGTGTTCTCTGGAATGATGGTGCTCCAGTACTTTTGGGAGGGATGAGTTGGGGAGTCCTGACCTCACTAACGAATGCTCTTGCCACTGAATGCAATCAAATTCTCAAAAATATGCTCCAGTGTGTTGTAGAGCTGTAGAGTTGCCTTGCAAGTTGGATTTTGGTCAGAAACCACACACAGGTTGGAGTGGCACAACTAGTCCTCCTTTGGTTGATCACACTGGATATGATGGTGTCTATGAGGCTTCTGATATTTAGTGTTTCTTTTTATACTGAACTGATAGCTGCAGACACAAAAGAGAGCTCATTTTGCATTTGAGGGATACAAACGCAAGTTCTCTGTGCTGAGTATGAAGCCATACATCAAAAACAATACTAAAGGATTTCTTTTTGTTACTTTACAGTGATTCAGTGTCATTTTTCACACAGCCCCATTTCTGTCAAACACCTGCTGTGTTTTAAGTCCATATGCTGTATGCTGTATTATTATCTTCTTTTAGACTCCTGTGAGAGTGTGGAAATCCTTAAATGAATAAACATCAGAAATGGGTGAAATGTCAGTGTTTGAAGGAAAAAAAATGTAATTTAGGAACTACTTTCATGCACTTTAATGTGACAAAGTTTCGTTCTATTCATCATAAAATTTATGACAAAGTAAGTGACAGAATTTTTAAGTAGAGAAGTTTAATGCAGAACAATTGCACAACTAAAGGGAATTCCACCTCTAGACAGGTGCTAGACTGCCAAGCATGTGCCATGGTATTCCAGGTGGTTTCCATGGTGTTGTTGTGAGGGTTGGCTCCAGGATGAGGACTCCTTCAACCACCAAGAGGAGGTGTCACGTCAAACCAGTGGATAATACTAACCATCAACACCTGTGGTGAGAGCTATATAAGTCCCAAGCTCCACCCGTCCGTGCTGGATCGTTGTCTCTTCATGAACTAAGAATGTATGCTGGTAATCTCGGGTCAGAAGGCTGAGAGCTCTCCCGCTCCTCTTCTGTTTCCCTCAACCTTGAATGGTTGAAAGTGTGGGCACTTCCCCTTTCTTTTCTCTTGAGCCCCTCTCGAGTTTTCTCTCTCTACTCCCCTTCCTTTAAATGTCACCATGCACTCTCCTCCTTTGAGCCAGTTTGTCTTTTATTTTTGGGAAGTGTTTTCTGTTTGTTTTCCCCAGTTATTCAGGGTCTTCTCCTGGCCTTTCTTTGTTCGATTTTCAGCGTGGAGTTTCATTTAACTTATTATAACTACCATGTATATAATTGCTGCAGTGGTGCAGCAGCAAAGTGTCAGTATATTAACCTGTTTTGAATCCCATGGAGAACATTTTATTTTCATGCTGAGTTTCACCTGCTTTGAGATTTCCTTTGCTCTGCACTCGGGTCCTAACGTGTATAATTGATTGATGGTTATAAGTGGTTGGTAAGTGGTTCCTGTAGCATCCCTGATGGTTGTTATTGTGTTATTTCAGGCAGTTAGGCTGCTTACTGGTTGCTAGGGTGGTTCTTAGGCAGTTGCTTTGGAATCCCAGGTGGTTGCTATGGTTTCTAAGGTGGTGGTTCATGTGTTGCCAAGTGGTAGGTGTGGTACCCCATGCTGATGGTTGAGTGTTACAAGTGTATTTGTGTAGCCTTTAAACACCCGCTGTAACACCCTCTAACACAATTTAGCCACTCCCAGTCTCTGCCCACCGGACTCTGATATGCCCCACAATCTCTGCTAATAACTTTAAGGATAAGCATCCATGCTTACTTCACTCTAATCAAATAAGCCACTCCCCTGTCTGATAAATGTACTCTAAAATGATAAGGCCCTACCCTCCTGGATAACTTTACTCTAATAGAATAAGCTCCTCTCCTCTCTAACTTTACTCTAAAAGAATAAGCCCCTCCCTTCTCTGATGACTTTATTAGAATAAGCCCTCGCCTTTCTAAACACTTTAATAGAAGGAGCCCCTCCCCTCTCTGATAACTTTACTCTATTAGAATAAGACCCACAACACAATAAAGCTGAAGATAATTCCTTATTGGATTCCTTATTGGATCCTCTATGCAACTGAAGAGCATGATAGAAGCTGATGATCATCTGAATGGGGTCTGCTTATTTATGTTGGTGTGTCATAGCTCAGCGGCACTGATGACTTCTCCCTGTGGCCTTTGGCTACTCCTAATGAGGCTGAGTCATATACCAGAACTCATCCTAGCAAAAATATCCTATTTCCCGTCATTATGTCCTCCCTCTGGTGCTTCATTTACATTCTTCAGAACTGATCAACTGTCCTGGAAAATGCCCAAATCAGACAAATGCTATTAACTGCCTGGGTCATTTGATGTACTGAACTTGTTTATCTATGGACTGAGGGACATTTGGCCTTCTGTTTTATGTCTTTAAAGGAACTGTAGGTCAGTAATTGAAGCCACAGAGTTTCAGAACCATAGCAAGGGGACAACACCACTTACTGTCACTTCAAATGTTCAAAAGTGGTTTCAGAACCACTTAAAGTGGACAGCGCCCTGTAGAATATCCTTACTGTTACAACAGAACATAGGATCTGCAAAATGTGAACTTCATAGGAAAGTAATACTTAATTACATTTAAAGGTAAAAAAAAAATCAATGACAGTGAAATTAATAATATAATGATGTAAATAATACAAATAATACTATTCTCTACATTTCCTATTTAACAGCTCTTACCTCTGACCATACAGGAGCACTCTGTAGTTCTATAAATACAGACTGTAAGCATCTGTAGTCCATCTCTGAGTGAATCAGACACAGCAGTGCTGCTGGAGTGTTTAAACCCCTCTGTGTCCCTGCTGGACTGAGCATAGTCCACCAACAAAAATATCCTGCCAATTGCATCCTGATGGTAGAGTCCTGTGAGCACCGATGAAGAACTAGAGGATAACCGACATGAACGGTGCAGAAACAGATCACAGACCATCTGTGTCTGACTTTACATCTACAATATGGAGCAACTAGATGGAAATGTCCATAGAGTAGACAGTGTTTTGACACAGTATTTAAATACTCCAACAGCACTGCTGTGTCTGATCCACTCATACCAGCACAACACACACTAACACCACCACCGTGTCAGTGTCACTGAAATGCTGAGAAAAATACCAAATAATAAGGATTTGGGTCACCTACACCTACCAAGGAGAGTGAGAACTGACATTCAGTGACTGGAACTTTTGGCAAATGTCTGGGCCTATATATAGCTCCCCAGTTCTCTCCCTGTACATTAGAGTTCTCTCCGGTGGAACAGAGGGTTGTTTCCCTATGTCTTCAGACTGGGGACCAGGCTCTGACTTTTTGTAAATATGCACCCAACAGCAGTTTTGAGTACCCCGCTTTCTTGGAGGTCTTGGAGAGGGTACTGGAAGTGTCCCATCTGGGGACTCCATTGTTCTTGTGAGAGACTTCAATGCTCACATGGATGATGATAGTATGACCTGGAATGGTGTGACTGAAAGGAACAGCTTCTCTGATCTGAACTCAAGGGGTGTTTTGTTATTGGATTTCTCTGCTCTGTACGGTTTAGCCATTGTCAATGCGGCAAATGTAAGCTGTGGCTGAAAGGTCATTGGTGCCTGTCATGGCAGCAATCCCTGAACCCAATGGTGGACACCACGGGTAAGTGAGGGAAAGAGTCCTATTGAGCCTATTGGCTCTGGAGGCAGCTGATAGATATTGAGGGGCCAAATTGGCTGCAGCTTTAACTGTTGCCAAGGCATAAACTTGTGTGGGGTAGGAATTTGGTGAGGCAATGGAAAGAGACTGTAAAATTCTGGCAAACTGTCAGGTGGCTCAGGAGGGGAAACCAACACTGTATATGGTGGGCATGGGGGGCTGCTGTCCTCAAATGTGAATGTCATCATATAGTGGAAGAAATATTCTCAATCCCACCAGCACATCTTCCATAGACGCAGAGACTGGGGGCTGGGGCAGGCACTTGTCCTTCACATAGGGTGAGGACATCAGGGTAGTTAGAAATCTCCTTGGGTGCAGGGCACCATGGGTGGATGAAATCTACCCAGAGTTTCTCAAGGCTTTGTGGGGATGTCCTGGCCAACATATTTTTGCAACATGTGTAGGCATCAGAGGCAGCACCTCTGGATTTGCAGATGGGGGTTGGGGGTTCCCTTTTTAAGAAGGGGGACCAGAGGGTGTGCTCCAACTGTAGGTGGATTACACTCCTCAGCCTCCCTGGCAAGGTTTATGCAGGGATACCGAAGAAGAGAGTCTGGCTGATGGTCAAACCTCAGATACAAGGGGAACCATGCAGGTTCCCTCCTTGTGGTGGAACACTGGACCAGCTCTTTACCCTTGCAAGTATTCTTGAGGGGGCATGGGAGTTTTCCCAACCAGTCCACATGTGTTTTGTGGACCTCAAGAAGGTTTCAACTATGTCCCTTGTGGGCATCCTGTGGGGTAGTAAAGGGTACTGGGCTTGCTGCTAAGAGCCATCCAATACCTGTACAAACAGAGCAGGTGCTTGGTTTGCATGGTAGGCAGTAAGTCAGACTGATTCCCAGTTGGAGTTCTATCAGTTGGCTGCCCTTTGTCACAGAATCTGTTAATCACCTGATAATTTAACAGCCAAGTGTGAAGCAGCTGGGATGAGAATCAGCACCTCAAACCATGAGACCATGGTATTCAGTTGGAAAAGGATGGAATGCACTCTCTGGGAAGGGAATCAGTTCCAAGTCTCAAGTGTAGGAGTACCTCGGGATTTTGTTGGATGAGGGAAAGACAGGTTGACAGGTGGATCAGTGCATTGTCTGCAGTGTTTCAGACTCTGAGCCGATCTGTTGTGGTGAAGAGGGAGTTGAGCCAAAAGGCAAAGTTCTCAATTTACCAGTTAATCTTCATTCTGACTCTCACAGGTAGTCATGAGCTTTGGGAAGTGACTGAAAGAATGAGATTCTGAGTACAAGTGGCTGAAATTAGCTTTCTTTACAGGGTTGCTGGACTATCCCTTAGAATTGTGATCCAGCTTGGTGTCATGGTATGATAATTTTGTTTGGTGCAAAATCACGTGAGAGTATTCAAGCTGCACAGGATGGATTAGTCAATCTAAGCAAGGGTTGAGCAGCACCATCAAGTCTAAGATACTAGTACAGGTTTAATTAAAGAACATTACCAATTCCTCTATACTGATCAGATGATTAGAAGATCCCACCAGGGAGGTCTAAATAAGCAGCAGAAATAAAGTAAGACAATTGTATTGGAATTAATAAAATGAGAACACCACCCTGAAGATTTATACAACCAGTCCCAGTTAGCAATGCATCACACTATGATCTGAAAAGTCAACCTCATCCACTATCATCCATTTCTAACAGGAATCTATCCAGGAATCTATCCTGTCCAAAAGAGTGTAATGGCCACCTTCATGAATGGGACCATCAGTCGCTCATTAAAAATCTAATAACTGAACAAAATCACCAAATCATTGGCTAGAGTAAGTGCCAGTGTCCAAAATAAAGCATCTGAGAGCCTTTTTAAAAACTAAAGGAACACCACTTCCACATCACAAAAGGCCTTGGGTGACTAAAACAGCTATAGTTCATAATCTAGCAAAAGAAATATCTCTCGACTTTCTTGACTCTCGTCTTCTTATTGTTACAGCCCTTATCTAACTCCTTCCAGTCAGAATGCCTCCAGAAGCCTTGCTGAATGAGGTGAGGCTACAACTGGGTCTTCTGTATCCTGGGGTGTGTTTGATGTTAGCCCTGCAGAGGAGACTGAGCGAGTGTGGATCAAGCCGCTAGCTCCGGAGCTTATTCTGGCCTTTGACCTTCTAGAACAATGAGGAGCCAGTTCAATCAGAGGCTCAGAGGGGTCCGGGTGAAACCTTTCACATTCGTTCTCTGTGTCTTACAGTCACACTCTTTCTCTCACCATAGGTTCCTCTTGGGCTGTGTGTTTTATATTCTTTTTCAACTGTTTGTTTGACTCACTCTCACAGACTATTTTACTATCTCCTCTTTTTCTTCTATAGCTGGGGTTGAAAAAACAACAATAATAAGTAATTAACTATTTGGAATATTGGCTTATTGTTTGTATATGAAGAGTAACAGGGTGAGATTTGTTGAAGGTCAGTAGAGTATGTTACAGGTCAGTACTGTAACAATGTGGAAATTGTTACAGATTAGTGGTGTAACAGAATGAAGTTTGTTACAGGCCTGTAGTATATCTGTAGAAGGTCTGTAGGCGGTGCTACAGTCTCTCATTAGGGTTAAACAGGATTGTCCAACCTAGCAACAGTTGGTATAGAAGAACACATAAGTGGGTGGAGCCTGGATAAGTCAAATGCCCTCACATAGAGTCAAATCAAATAACTTCAAATTACTGAGATATATCATTTTATGTACTGCAGTGCTTTTTGGACATGCTTCTTTCTCTGACTGTGAATGTGTAGTCTCTCTCTCTCTCTCTCTCTCTCTCTCTCTCTCTCTCTCTCTCTCTCTCTTTCTCTCTCTCTCTCTCTCTCTCTCTCTCTCTCGTCCCAGGCTCTGACTCCAGCAGAGCGGTCCTCTGTGGTCTGCTCTGTCTGACTTGTAATGAGTGGACAGTTTCAGCACTCTGGACTGCTATATTACCTTCCAGTACTTCTGGAAGAAAAGGGAGGGGGAAACAAGAAAAGCACAGGAGATGTTAAGGTCAGAAGAAAACAACAGTTAGATGTTGTTTTAGTCAATCTCCTGTCAGGTACAAATACAACAGCAAAACCAGGGTTAAAGTTAATCTCAGTAAATTTCTTTTTGCATACAGATGTTGCCATGAATCCCAGCATATAGATTATATTGTTGTATGTTCACATATACAGTGGCAAGCAAAACAAAAGCAAAACAGACCCCCCAAGTCAAATTTTCTGTTACTCTGAATATAGTCTTGCTTGAAAGTTTGTGAACCCTTTAAGTGTTTCATATTTCTGCAATTGAGCTTACACTTACATTTTCCTAAAAGTAGATATTACATAATACTTAAATGTATTCATATTCCTTTAGTATGACCTTTAAAATACATTTGTGGAAGTATATCATTGGCACCAAAGGAGATTTCTGAGGAGCTCATTAGAAGAGTTGTTGATGCTCCTCAGGCTGGAAATGTTTACAGACCCATCTCTAAAAAATTTGGTCTTCACCAATCCACAGTCAGACAGGTTGTGTAAGAATGGACAAAAATGTCATTGCCTCCTCAGAGGCACCAACAAAGGTGTGTAATAGTTAGTGAACTCACAAAGGAAACCAGAACCTTCTGGGACTTTCTCACACTGGCTAAGTTAATGGGATTACACCATCAGGAGAAGACAACAATGAAGTGCATGGTGCAGAGTTACAAGGAGAAGTGTACTGTTCTCCAAAGAACATTGCTTCATCTCCCACTTTGTTAAAGATGCATGGATAATTCTGAAGGATATTAGTTAGTGTTTGCAGATGGTGAAGAGATTAAAATATATATATTTTGGTTTAAATGAGAAGCATTTGGAGATAAAACACCTTCACCTGTGAAACACACGGTGGTACTGATGAAGTATCATGGTGTGGGCCTGTTTTGCTGTATCTGGCCAGGGAGGCTTGACATTATGATAAAACCATGAATTCTGAATTTTACCAGCAAATTCTAAAGAAAAATGTCAAGATATTTGAGCTTTCCAAGAAGTGCAACAAGACAATGATCTAATGTTGAATAAAGTTTTTGTTTTGGAATGGCCCAGTGAGTCCTGACCATAATCCAATAGAAATGTTGTGAAAGCAGTTCATGTGAGAAAACCCAGCAACATAAAGAGGCTGAGCGGTTTGTACAGAGGAATACAGGACTTTTTTTACAGTTTGTTTACAGTTACAGTTAAATCAGGTCAAATATATGCAGAAGAACAGTTTGTGAACCCCAAACACTCTTGAAATAATGATTAAATAAAGATCTGGAGGAACCAAGACATTTTCAGAGGGAACCTGTAGAATGCTGGATCTCTAAGGCAAATCAAACGCCCGTCTGACTGCAAGATCTTCAGGAAGAGTAATCAGACTCTGGAGTGGTGCTGCACTATTCTACTGTGCGGTGACTGCTGAACTAATATGACTTGTTGGGATGTCCTTATACAGAGTTCAGCATTCAAAATTTTCATAGAACATCTAAATAAGCCTGATGTGTTCTGATCTTTAGGTTTGTGTTGCAACCAGTGGTATGGGGACATTTCTTTGAAATGTGCAGTTTTACTAACTGAAACACTTCATAAGCCAGAAAGCAACCTGTTTAATTGAAGCCAAGTGTCCACAGCATGCTCTTCAGAAAGCATGAGCAGAGCTGGAGCTGCCTCTGCCTTAAGTGCCTCACTCCACATAATCGCAGATCGTTCCTCTCCAGATGACACCTTGAACAGAAGAAGCTGAAGTGTTTGTCACACTTGAGTGGAATTGAGGACCATGTGAGTTTTCCCCTCTTTGGTAAATAATTGATTGAGCATGATTGGGAACATAATGGAAATTCAGACAGTCATTCAGAGTTGGAGTTGGATGTGAAGCGATACATTGTAGAGAAATGTGCTGACCAAGTTTATTTTATAGTGGTGGTTAATTGCCATGATTACAACACAAACATGTATTTTTATTTACTGTTCAAACCCACCAGTGAAGCTAAACTCGTCTTCTGAGTTTTACATGCAATATTGATGATGGCAAAATAGGTGGATAGGTGCCAGTCCATTTGGTACCACACACGAAGAAATTAGCATGGCCAATTCACCCACCATGTGTATTTTTGGGAAACCGAGATGCGAGAAGAAAACTTGCATGGACACAGGCGTGAGCAGGATCGAACCCATGCTGTCTCTAAAGAAAAGTATCCTACATTTTCAACCAGAAGATTCTGAGAAGTATTGAAGTGTAAGACACTGGTTCCATGTCCCACATGTACATGGGCCCATGTATTCATATATGGTAGAAACGAACTTGCATGCAGTGGCACCTGACCTAGACCTGTATAGTTCTGGGTAGTTTAGGAGGACCCAGGGAGAGACGATGTAGGAACATCAAATCAGAATTCTATCACCAGGTGTCCAAAGCCTGGTCTGACAATGTCTTGCTTTTGCAATGGTAAAAATCTTTGAACTTGTAACGTTTGCAGAGGTAGGTGGAGGTGGAAGTACATGCTGGGTTGACGAGTTATTGTGCAAGGTACATAAATACAATAGCCATGCCTAGAACAAGTAGGACATGTAACACGACGTCAGGATGAACTGAGAAGGGACTTATCGCTAATATTTTTTTACACACACACACACACACACACACACACACTATAACAGACATGGCTGGGACATTATTACAAGAGGGGCAGGGTTACCAATAGGACACAGCTGGGAAAGGGTGGAGACAAGACATTTGCTCAGAAGCACCAGAGATAAACAAAAAAAAAGACTAGAGGGACAAGACAGATACATGACAGTAGGCCCCTCCCCAGACATGCAACTCCAGGGCACGTAAACCAACAGTCCCCAGGGCTGGCGCAGAAGAGGGACCAGAAACAGTAACAAGCAAGAAAGACAACAACCTGGACTAGACACGAACAGGAGACACGACAGGACTAGGCACAGGAACAAAGACACTGACCAGGACCAGATACAAACCCAGTGACAGGGACTGGGATGACAAAACCAAATACAGGAATGGGAACAAGAACAGATACAGGCACAAGAACAGGGACAGACAAGGGTAAGAGGACAGACACATGTGAATTCATGGGCTTAGGCCTAGAACTGGCAAACGTCCCAAAAGTCCTTGGAAACTGTCTCTGTGACTGCTTCTTGGATGCCTCAGGCTGAGGCGCAGATTTAAATGTAGAGGCGGGAAGCCCCGCCCTTAGCCGCGACGCCGGTGCAAAGCCGCGACGCCGGTGCAAAGCCCCGCCTACTCAGCAAAGCCCCGCCTACTCAGCCAAAGCCCCGCCTGCTGGCGAAGCCCCGCCTACTCCGCAAAGCCCCGCCTACTCCGCCGAGGTCCGGAAGGCGGAGCTTCGCGGCGACGTCGCGCCTAAGGGCGGGGCTTCCCGCCTCTACATTTAAATCTGAGCTCCGCCTTCCGGTCCGCGACGTCGCCGCGAAGCTCCGCCTTCCCTGCTGTAGCAGAAGCAGCTCCCCACGCTAAGGCAGCCTTAGCTGCGTGAGAACTGCTCTCGCCGGGAAGGTGCGTCTGCTGAGGTATGAGGGGGACTGGGCTGGACGATCCTGCACACATAGCTCGAAATAGCACACATCGGGCATGTCCTTCAGCCCAGACCCCCAACAGCAGCTTGCCAGCAGGCTAACCTCCTCATCAAGTCTGGTTTGCTTTCTCTTCCCTTACCCCCAAAACTTCTCCCCACACCGTGTGAGGCGCAGTCATCCAGTGAGGCGTAAAACTGAACCTTTTTTAAACACTGGTTTCTTTGGCGTCCTCCGGCGAACGCCAACCCAGCTACTTCCATCATCGGTCGGTCTTCCTGTAACGTTTGCTGACGCAGAGGTAGGTGGAGGCGGAAGTACGCTGAGTTGACGAATTATGGTGCAAAATACATAAATACAGTAACCACGAGACAAGTAGAATACATATAAAAGACGACCGACAAGGACCAACTGAGACAAGGGACTTATATACACACAGGATAACATTAGACACGGCTGGAACATGATTACAAGACGCGTTACCAATAGGACACAGCTGGGAAAGGGCTGGAACTCTACAACTATTCCAGACAGCAAACCTCTTTACATATTACATTAGAATTTAAATAATAAGGAACTTAACATAAAGACAACAGTGTTTACTTCAACTACCTCATGGACAACATTATTCTATAAGAATAAGTAGCTAATTGGTTAACTGTCTCTCTTAAAGCACACAACACACTCAGAACCCACTGTGGTCCTGGAGTCCCTCGACTCTGAAGATTTTATACATGTTTTTTTGTTTTTTTTTCTTTGTATTTTTGTTTTTTTTTAGCAGCATCCAGTTTAACGTTTGCTAATTACATGAACTACACCAGACATCGGGTATAAAGGAAAAGAGTAAAATATGCAGGGAACAGGTACAGAACCAGAGCAGATAAACTCTGAAATACAAAACTACTTCATTAAACAAATCATTAAATAAATGTTCAATGGAAAATCAAATAAATATAATTAAGCATTATGTAATCATTTTAAGAGACATGTTTATATCATCAATCAAGCAACACCAGAAAAAAAGTAAATATGCACCTTAATATATTATTACTGGCTGAGGCTGGTGGACCGTCCCTTAATTTCCCTGAAGGAATCCTCCCAAGGGATCAATAAAGTTCTATTGTAGTTCTATTCTAGTCTTAATTGCCACTGAACAGACATGCTGGCTAATGCTGTTTGTAAAGCAACATAAAGAAAGTGGGAAGAAAATAAAGCAAAATCAAAAACTGTATTATAATTTCTGTTTAAATTAAAGTGGTGAAACCCACCTGACATGGTCCATTTATCAGAACCCCATCCACAAAGAACAATTCTCAAAAATATCAAAACTCAATCATTTGGCACTAATTTTCTGTCAGACATTAAACTCATCCACCATCTGGTTCCATTCATAACCGCAGTAAAAAATAATGCCTTGGTAAAATTTCCTGGAATGGAGTGTTTCACTCAAACCCGATTCTGAATAAGTTTATTTAAGTCTAGATTTAATTACACAGACTACTTAAAGAACTGATAAAATGTTCCGTGCTGCTTAGAATTATAAGGTCCCCACCTTATTTTGTGAGACTGATGCTCAAAGGTTTACTTCAACTTAATGATAAACCTCGTTGAGAAGTTGCTTTTCGCCGTCAGATGAGGAAGAAGACAGTAGAACGTCTTTAAGAGACAGCAGAACAAACAAAATTAACACACAAAAATGTTCAACAACCTAAAACAAAGAGCACCATTAAGTAATCAGTTTCACGTTTCACAAATTCAGATTAAAGTACAGTAAGTGTAAAATAAACAAGCCAAAACAAAAAGCTTCCATAATTTCCCCAGAAGGATATAAAATACTAGATATTAACAATGAACTACTTCCACTCATTTAACTACAAACTCATTCCAACTATTATTTCAGTTAACCCGAGTATTAGAACAGGGGTGTAGGGGACCAGTGTCCCTTAAATGTCTATAAGTAGTTTGACCAGAGGAGGATGGGTCCTCCTCCATGTGAGCCTGGTTCCTCCCAAGGTTCCTTCCTCCAGCTCTGAGGGAGTTGTTCCTTGCCACTGTCACCGGTTGGCTTGTTCACTAGGGGATCTATCTATTATCCTTTGTTCCTGTGTTGTTCACCTGTATATTTCTTGATTTCTGTAAAGCTGCTCTGATTTGATTTGATTCATGTTGACTCATGTGCAGTGCCTATTTGAACTCATTCCAGTTGACTTATCTGAGTTGTCCTTTATAACGTTGACTTGTTTTAGTTGTGTATTTATGTTTTTACCTGCTAATCCATTTGAACTGTCTATTTTGACTCGTATGATTATTTGAGTTGTCTGCTTTAATTCCTTACAGTTGGTTCTTTTGGGTTGTTTATTTTCATTCATTCATTCATTCATTCATTCATTCATTCATTCGTTCATTCATTCATTCATTTTCTGAATCGCTTATTCCTGAATAGGGTCACGGGTGAGCTGGTGCCCAGTCGGCAACTCTGAGCGCAAGGGCAGGAAACAACCCTAGACAGGGCGCTAATCCATCATAGGGCGCACACACACACGCACACAGTAAGGGCCACTTTAGAGTCACCAATTCACCTATCATGCATGTCTTTGGACTGTGGGGGAAACCGGAGTACCCCGGAGGAAACCCACACGCGGGGAGAACATGCAAACTCCACACAGAAACTTCCTAGGTCGCCCCACCCGGGGAGGTTGTTTATTTTGACTTGCTTAAATAGATTAATTGTCAATTTGACATATTTGCATCACTGCAGACTCATTTCAGTTGTCTGGATTGACTAATTGTGGTCGATTAGTTATTTCCTGTATTTTGACTCATTCCACTTACTCTATTTGAATGATTAGGACGCCCTTCAGATGTATTGGTTCGGCAAGTGAATTAATTTGAGTTCTCTAGTTTGACTCATATGAACTGACATGTTTGAATTGTCTATTTGTACTCATTTCAGCTGGTTTTGTATGATCTATTTTGATTAATTCCATTTGACTCATTAAAACTAATATGTATAATTTGACTTATTTCAGTCATCTAATTTGCAACATTCCAAATGACTCATTTGAAATATCTGTAAAATACAAATACAAATTGAATCAGTTGTCTAATATAATCTTGTATAGTTGGAGAACCCAAGTTATATAATTTCACACATTTGCATTTTTATTTGGACTCTTTAGAGTTTAATGTTTAAATCTGTTTGATCAAGCTTTCTGTGTTCATCACATTGAATCCTCTGACCTGACTCCTGTTTAGAGCTTATTTTTCTCAATATTTCACCCAGAGTTAATTGAATGTTCCGCTTAATGCTCCGACCAGGAATTTTCTTCTTTTTGTGCCAAGTTTCCTATAATTATTGTGCTGTTATACATTTTAATGGCATTCCGAATATCAGAGAGGGCAGTGAGGTGTTGAACTTATCTTTTACGCAGCCCAAGTTGAGATGTGTGCAGAATCAATGACACCCTTCACTTGTTTCATGTGTGGCACAATTAGTTCAGCTTCATTTTGGAGTTTTGATGCAGCCCGCCCCAGCTCGTGGCACAACAGGGAGCTAATTTTACACCCACCAGCCAGATGTTTACATGTCCAATCGATTCGACAAGCCCATGAAACTGTGCCACCTGACATTGCTAAGTATCGCTACCTGCCTGTCAATCTCTTACTGCAGGGAGCTGGAAACACTCTGCAAATTAAAGAGTAAGAGAGAGAGAGGGGGAGGTGTATATATCAATAATGAATGAGAATAATTATGCTCCCTGACAAATGACAGCTTTAATTGGTGTTCACCACTCAAACATAACTTATTGAGATGTTCTGACCTTTTAATTAAACAAATCCAATAGAGAAGCAGGTTGTGCTGGACTTCACAGAATGCTGCTTTATGAGTCTCAGTAGTGCATTACTGCAACTACTGATGAACACAACCTTCTGTGGCCAAATCACAGCTTCAGATTTCCTGATTGAGCATAGTGCGAGCCACATATACACACGCACACGCACACACACACACCACCCCACCCCACCACCACCACCACCACCACCACCGTCTCAGTGTCACTGCAGAGCTGAGAATGACTCCCCCACCCAAATAATACCTGTGGTGGTCCTGTGGGATCATGTCCATGGAAGACTGTGAAAGGAGGCTACCAAAGTGTGCAGAGAAACAAATGGACGATAGTCTGCAATTACAGAATTACAAAGTGCTCCTGTATGGTCAGAGGAGCTGATAAAATGACTGTGAGAGTAGAAACAAGGTCATAATGTTATGGCTGATCAGAGTAATCTATAAAACTGGTGTGGTACAGCTCCTTTCCTCTTAGTACTACACCACTGAGCACAAAGACAAAAATGCTTCTGCCTGGACATCAATGCTTATGTCAGCCTTTATTTGGAAGTAGTTTAAATCTACAGCATAATATGTGTTTCACAGTTAAATAATGTGTTGTCTCTAAGCATCACATCTGTGTGCAATTCAGCCCTATCAGAAAAATGTTGAGAAGCAGCTTTGTCCACAGCTTGCATTCTCCAAGCGCACCATAATTGTATGATAACTGAGCTCATGCAGCGTAAATGTGGATTATTTGTGTTAGCTGTGCAGTTTTCTCATTGTAATGTCAGCCCCCTTCTGGCAGTTGCCAGTGCAGTCTGTCGGTGTACAGACTTTTTGCTGGCTCTCACTCTTCTCGGCATCACCACACAGGGGTCTTTATGGATTAGTGCCACGTCCGCGGGCTGAAATAGGCATTTATCTTGATGGGCTGCATGCATTACAGGGCGCTAAACAGCTTTGACAAGCCCCTGTCACTGACTTTCAGGGCTGCATTCTGCTGGTGTCATGCTGGGAGGGACAAAGAGTGGGAGAGAGAGAGAGAAAGAAAGAGTGAGAGGGAGAGAGAGAGGGAGAGAGGGATTGAATTTTCTCTCTATCACCTGTCCAAGTGTGTGTTTATGAGAGAAGAATGATGACCAAACAGGGCATGTGTTGCATGGTAGACACTGCCATACCTAGAAATAGGGGTTTGGGTTACATGGTCATTGCAAAAGGTCAGCCACTATGAAACTTCCTTAAAGGGAGCTGTGGTCTGGTGGTTAGGAAACCAGCCTTCTGCGTGGACAGTTGCCAGTTTGAGTCCCTGAACTGGAACTGAAGTGCCCTTGCACAAGGCACTTAACTCCCCAAATGCTCCCCAGGTGCTGTGCATTCACCGTGTGTGTGGTTAAATGTGGAGGACAGATTCCCCTGTGTGCAGAACACAGTGGATCTATTAGCACCTTTACCTTTAAAGACCAATACCAGCAGCCTTTCGAATCCTTTCTCAATCTCTTCAAGGTTCTGAAGGAACAGCTAATGGTCATCATGACATAGGCGTATCATTTTATGGAAAGATTCTAACCAAACAGTCTAACATAAGCTGATCATCCACTGATCATGGCTGTACACTGCTACTATACACACTTAAAATGATGGTTCTTCAAGGGTTCCTTAGGAAAGAATCATGGACATGAATCGGTTCCTTAGATTGATAGAAAGCATTTAACATAGCATCAAGAAACAGTGCTTCCATTGTTGTGATGTAGCTTGTCACAATAGAAAAAGATAAAAAGCATGGTTCTATTTAGAACTGTTTTTCTTTTTTCTAAAGAACCATTGAAGAACCATGATTTTGAAGTGTATTGTGTTGGTGTGACGGCTATCACTAGCACAGTGTTAACATGCTAGTCAATGGCCTTGTACATATTGCTACTGTTCTGTTAGTACATTGACTGAAATGGTTACTATGTTTGGCTACTGGCCAAAGAAATGCTGGCTACTGGCCTTCTCCAACATTTCTACCATGGTACGCCAGCTACTTCCCTTGTCCAAAACCACTAGTGTGGCTTTAGCATGTTGGCCTTGGGCCGTGTTAGCCCTGTTTTAAAGCATCTGCATCTGCAAGCATCTGTCTCCACTGATGTCACATCACGTGAATTAAACCTAACACTATCCTGAGACTTTTTCTGAACATTTCTGGACACAGAGACACAACCAGCCTCCAGACTGTTTCTGTTACAGCTTTCAGTAACTTCGCTGCAGTTGAGCTTTAAAGACGTCAAGGATTAAGGGCAACAAGGGTTATGACAGCATTACGTGATGTCTTTGATCTAGTCCCCCACCAGGAATGCAAATTATCAACCCACCAGATTCTCAACCACCATCATGCACAAGGGTTGGAAATCATGCTGTAGCCCATCGGTGAGCAGTGTGTTCACTTCACCTATCAGTGTGTTCAATTTGTTTGCTTCAGAATTTGGTTCATGCATTTTTACTGTGGAGCTACAAAGCTTTCAAAGCTGTGGAGATTCCTCAGCCCCACTCTGCAGGCCCACCACTATCTTCCCATGGCTATTGTTACTAGACTATTATTTCTTAACAATCCAACCTTGAGAAGAACAATCGCAAGTTTACCTGACTGCTGTTTGTGTAGTTGCCTCTTGTGGAATCTTATCCTAAAGGATAGTTTTGCTTCATTGTCTGATTAATAGAAACAGTAACTCTCCATAACTTGAGAAAAGTAGGAGATGGGGGACCTCAGTTCATTTGCGGGGCCCAATGTATAGTGCAAATTGAATTTATGGGGCAGTCCTGCTCTGCTCAGGCTAGCAACAGTTCTACTTTTTCCACTGAATTTGTGGCCACTATATGACAGACACTGCTGTACCCAGAAGTAATGGCTAAGGGACACCATCAGTGCGAAAGGCCAACCACCATGCAACCTTCTGAAAGCAGTTGAAGGTTAAGGCTGGTTAATGGTGGCATTATCTGAGGTCAGCAATACTTCATTAGCTTTCTTTCTCCCATCCCCCACCAGCAATGCCAATCTCCAATCCACCAGATTCTCCACCACTCTAGCATGCATAACTAGCAAAGATCATTAGCTGCCTGCTTCCGTACTTTATTACAATGAGAAATTCACCAGGAGCCCTTTCAAATCATGCCAGTTCGAGATCCTCAGGGTGGCTTTCTGTTTGAAAATGAAACCTCGCTTAGGTCCGCATTACATTGTCAGAGGGAATTCTGGATTGGGAATTAGTTGTAAATGAGAAGCTTTATTAATATGTATCTGTTTAACGAAGCCTTGTTTGGTCTGAGAGAGCCAGACTGTGACAAGCTGAGAAAGAGATGAGCGGAGAGATTGCAGTTGCGTCTGAGTTGTTTTTGTCTTTGATTCCGAGAGCAGGAGACAGAGATGCTGCGGGCACTGGGGGATATTTAAGGCATCGTTATGTCTACTGCCCCGACAGAGGCCGTTAAACACTTAACCCTATCAGACAGGGCTGAGCTCACACAGACCAAACTCACACAGACACACAAACACACTAAAAGCTCTAATCAGGTCTAAACAGGTCAGGCTGGGCTAAATTACCCGGGATATTAAGCAGTGCTTTGGGTGTATCGCATTGATGCTTTTTCCATTAGGGAAGGGGCAGCTGGGGCGTGTAGGAATGGGACTTTGAGCCTTTTTACGAGCTGAGGAGAAGCAGTGCTGAGGCAGCTACCAGTGCACTGTCCTCAGAGCCTTCTCCGGGAGCTAGACTTTGATCTCAACATGGATCCCACTGTGCGTTGCAAGTTATCCCTATGAGCCCCTGTGACACCTCCAGGGCTTCGTTTACAGACCTGCTGGAGTCAAGGCCCAAAGCTCCCACTAATCGCATTGAGTTAAAGACAGAAGATGTCCCGTATTGCAGCAGAAAGGAGTGCAGATTGGGTGATTAATCATGAGATTTTTCTGAGGATGTGAATGAAAGGTTACACTATTAATGAGGACAGATTTGATGGACACTATTGGAAGATTGTGGAATTAACGAGGACAGGAGCACATTGCTCTAGTGCTGACACATGAAGGATCACCAGAACGGGGGATTTAATTGGTTAGTTCACTATGAAGTGAAGAGGACTGATCTTGGCAGTTGTACAGGAATTGCCAGACAACTTGATTACAGGAAAGATTCTGTCATAGACCGACTGCATCCTTGTAGCATGTACAGCCTGTAGAGCAGGAGCATCGTCTGGCCTGGGCTTCTGAGGCTATAGCCCTGAATATGTTTTAATGAGCCCTGAACCTTTGAACATCAGTCCTTCTCTTGTTCCTGTCCCTGTCGAATGATCTGACCATGATACTAAACTGATCACTATTATTACAACTGATTTAGTAAGAATAGCTGCACCAGGAGTGAAAAACATCCTACCACACACCACAATGGGCAAGCAGGGGGCGGTGAGGATGACATATTCTTTGACCTGGCTTCCAGCCCAGTGGTTGCTGCTCCTGGAACTGACCTGGACTTGTGCCCACTGCATCATCCTGTCTGCACCTGGCAGTTTAGGATTTTGGGTTTGCCATTAAGGACAGTGTAGTGTCATTGCATGTGGTGGTAGAAGTTCATTTAGTTCGTTTTACTTTTTAACTTTACAACATCTGTGTTTGCTCTTTGTGACCATGACTTCAAATTATGGCTGAAATGTTAGGACCAGAGGACACTCCAGTAACTGATGGTATTAGTTGATGCTCATCTAGCATCCATCAAGGGTGTTGCACTCTGGACAACTTCTATCTCATGTTCAAGATGCTTAAGTCTTCATTGGCACTAGATACAGAAAATGGCGGTGCCAGAAGACTAGCCTAAACCTGGAGCAGTTCATTTATTGAATGTTGTCATTCAACTTTGTTGGGTATTTCCCACTCAAAAACCTATCTAATGCAGCCCTATTCTGGCTGGGACCCAACCTTGAAACAAGATATCTTTAATTGCAGGTTGTAGAGCTCAAAATGTTAGAAAATGAACTTGCATTTTTTCCAAACATTTGGAAGTTTCTTGCAACTAAAATACTGGAATTATTGCATTTCATGTACATTTCAAGTCCCTGAAACTCTCCAGACAAAAAACCTTGCGTGTTTAAGTTGGTAGTCACTTCAGGATTGTGGAAGATGATGATGTGACAGGATTCATACATTGAGAAGAGGCGGTTTAGTGCAAAATTAAAAGTCTTGGCCATTGTGTGAAGGAAGTAGCTGAATTTGCATGTTTATCAAAGCATATGCGCATATGGGACCAGCAGTGGCAGAAATTCCGGTCTACAGGATATTCTCCTCAGAACTGTGGGTAAAAAGAAATGATGGACAGGGACCACCAGTGTGTTTCCAGGTAAGAATTGTTTCTCAAAGTCCTTCACAACCAATTTCTAAAAAGAACACTCTGCAGGGAACTGGAGACCATCAACAAATGGAGCAGAGTCACACACAAGACTCTGACTAGCTGAATTTGTTCATCTTTTGGCCACAGTTCTGAGGTCATTTTTGACCAAATGTATGTATGACCAAAGCGAGAAACCAGTGTACAGAACACAACATATACTGGTTTATAAGGGTCTACCAGTATCAGGCCAGTATAAACCAGCATTAGTTGTTTTTCAAATGCTGGTCAGTAAGCACCACACCTGTACCAAACCAGCATACCAGCATTTAAAGCACACCTAATGTTTATTGGTTAATATTGGCCTGGTGCTTGTATTCCTTTATGACTGTACTCATTGATACACCTGGACATGTGTTTATACTGGTCTTGGACTGGTCTTGTGCTGGTTGAACAACATACCAGTGTTCGAAACACACCATATGCTGGTTTATACTGGTGTGATGCTGGTTGAATGATGACCTTTGTACTGGTAAACAGTCGTATTAATCGAATATCCGTCCATGAACTTTATTATATTAATATTAATCGGAGCGCGCGCGGGTGAGTATTTAGGCTCCTCCCACTCCTCCCGGCGCTGCTGCTGTATGTGGTCAGTCTGACTCTGAGCGCGAGCGAGTTTCTCTCTCTCTCTCTCTCTCTCTCTCTCTCTCTCTCTCTCTCTCTCTCTCTCTCTCTCTCTCTCTTCTCTCTCACTCCTCTCCTCTCTCTCTCTCTCTCCTCTCTCTCTCTCTCTCTCTTTCCTCCTCACTCCTCACGCGTGTTTACTCCTCGCTGCTCAGTTATTACGCACTCCTCATCTCTGTTATCTGAGGTCTTGTGGGGACTAGCACAGACCGGACTCCTGTCATGAGTGTGTGTGTGTGTGTGTGTGTGTGTGTGTATGTATGTATGTGTATGTATGTATGGCAGGATGCTCGCTGCTCAGTGATGGCTCATGGCTCCTGCACGCCTCATCACGGCGCTCATGCTGCTGCTGATTCTATTACAGCCAGAGGAGGTGAGTATACACACACACACACACACACACACATGCACACAAGTACACATACTCTCCTGAACATACACACACACACACACACACACACACACACACACACACACACAAGTACACATATACTCACAGACATGCACACACACACACACACACACAAATACACATATACTCACAGACATACACGCACACGCACACACACCCCTGCTCTGTGAAGTGAGGAAAAAGTTCGTACAGGTTGTTGAAGCAGTGTTTGTTATACCTTCTCTTCATGCACATCATTTTATCACAGCTGTGTGTGTGTGTGCGCCGGGCTCTTGAGTGTGTGTCTCTGTGTGTGTGCCTGCCTATGAGTGTGTTTGTCTGTGTGTGTGTGTGTGTCTGTGTGTGTGTGTGTGTGTGTGTGCCAGCCTATGAGCGTGTCTGTGTGTGGTGTGTGTTTATGTGTCTGTGTGTCTGTTTGTGTGTGTGTGCGCCTGCCTATGAGTGTCTCTGTGTCTGTGCTTGTGCGTGTGTGCGTGTGCGCGCCTGCCTGTGTGTGTGTGTGTGTGTGTGTGTCTGATAAACCGGATCGAGTGCGCGGTGCAGATGCAACAGGCAGTGTGAGCTTCAGTCCTGCTGAAATGCCATGAAGCTTCATTCATGTTCATACAGCATTTCTCTCTCTCTCTCTCTCTCTCTCTCTCTTTTTCTGTGTGTATATCTGTTTCTCTCATTCTATCAGTCTCTCTCTTATTTCTTTCTTGTTCTCTATGTCTATCAGTCTCTGTCAGTCTCTTGTTCTTTCAGTCTGTCAATGTATCAGTCTCTTTTGATTTCTCTGTCACTCCATCAGTGTTTCAGTCTCTCTCTCTCAGCCTCTTTCAGTCTCTCCCTCACTCTCTCTGTCTTTCTCACTCAGTCTACCAGTTTCTGTCAGTATTTCAGTCCCTATCGGTCTATTTTACTTTATCACAACCAGTCTCCATCAATCTCAGTCTATCAGTCTCTCACTCTATCAGTTCCTATTGGTCAGTCACTATTTTCCTCTGTCAGTCTCGCTTTCTCCATCAGTCTGTCAGATACTATTAGCCGCTCTCTCTCTCTTTAAATCTTTACCAGTCTCTCTATCACTCCACCAGTCCCATCTCAGTCTCTACTAGTCTCTGTCACTCTACCAGTGTCTCTCTCAATCTATCATTCTCTATCATTCTCTCTCTCTCATCGTCAGTCTCTATCAGTCTCTCTCTCTCTCAGTCTATCTCTCTGTCATTAGTCTGGTTCTGTAACCACATGACCAACACAAATATAACGCTGTATTGTTATATATGTATGTCCACTGTATTATATATGTGTCCTTCAATCCCAGAGTGCTCTATTCCAGTGCTCTTACTCCAGTTTCCCTAATTGTATTTGGATTCTCCCACTCCCCATTTCACTTCTGTCTGATGCAGAGATGTGTGATATCTGCAGGGCTGCGTAACAGACACACGCTGGTTGTGTGGAGCTGATAACCCCCCGGGACTGTCAACCAGGAAAAAAATCATGTTTTTCTATATGCATATGAGATGGATTATTGGATAAATGGGAACATAGTGGGTGATTTAGGACGGATTACACGGAAATATCATTGGTTGATGAATGAATAGGATGAGGACTGACTTATGATGAGCATCCATAATTGCGGCATCATCTTCCGGTTGTCCCCGCAGAGCTGACTTTGACCTTTTGACCTCTGTTCAACTTCACCAATCCTTCACAAAGAGGCATTTGCAAGTCGATGAGCGGATTAGCCCTGTGGATTTGACCCCCTCTTCCCTTCTCCAAACTATGGAAATCAGTTTGAACTTACCCAACATTTATAATTAATAAGTCGTATTCATCTGCTGTGGTTTGAAGATGTCATGTGAGACATGCCAGGGCTTCTTGGAAACTTCTCTGGACCTTTGAGACAACGCGGCCCTACATCCGTTATTGCATCCTGAATTTTCCCAGCTATACCCTCAAAACATTATCAGCTTTTACAAACTTTATTCGTGCCAGTCTGTTTTTGTTACCGTGCCTTAAAGATGGATGTATGTAAATGAGCACTGTCCGCATTGGTTGAATTGTAAAGACTTGTTTCAAAATTGGTCCTCCATAAAACACTGTTACAACATTAATGGGTGGGGCTAAACCCACACAGCTATTTATTAAGGAATACATTTCCAAGAATACATCATGATTTTTATTTTTTTATATTTTACTGATTCCTGCTTATTCACTGCACATTAATGGCTGATATATGTAAATGAGCTGTTTCCTGATTGGCTGAACTGTAGTATGCCTCGTACAAAAAGCAGTTCTGGATGAAACACGAACCGATGTAAATACACCAAATTCAGTGTGATGGGATGGGGCTGAAATGCAGTGGACAGAAAACTGACAGTAATCATGTTGATCTTTGTGACATCATTTCAATCTGGATCAGTTTCCATGTATGTATTTCATAGAATGGAAACCCTTGTAACTCTTTCATTTGTTGTCTAACGACCATAGATGCTGAGCTCTTTATTATGGACTACATTTCCCAGAATGCATGCGTTACACATCAAATTTCAAAGGTCTCATATCCTACATTATATTTTGCTTGTGTTCCACTCTTTCCCATGAGGTCAGCTCAGAATGTTTGTTTAGGTTCATGCCCTCATTCATTGGGTGGGGCTACTTTCTGTTCTCTAAATAGACTTGAAAAATGTAGCTATAGACAGATTTTAAAAATGCAAACTCTGTTTATTGACCTCAGGTACAAAACTCTTTAATACACATCATTTCCCTGAACTGTTTTTATTATGCATTACATTTTTAAAGGGCTGAAATCCTACCTTTCTCTTCTGGTTTAATCTTTCTCGTGAGGTCAACTTGTAATGTTTGGGTGGGTTTATGTACCTCAAAACACCCCTTGTTCATGGGATGAGGCTAAACTGCTGTAGTCTGTTGGTTTTAGTAACATCACAAAAACATCTTCTAAAAGAAAGGCATTTTGAATGCTTTTTCCAGGTATGCACTGCCTGGATGGGGAGTGAACCCAGTACATGGCGAGTGTGGTTTTCTGCTGTATGGGTTCCTTACGGAACAGTGTTTGCTGGATTGCTTGTGTGCGACCTGCCACTGAATACTCTCCTATACGGAAAAGGGATTTGGCTCTGAGCCAGAAGAGTCGGAAGCTAGGGATGGCAGGAATGTGGATCTGAGTGTTAATATACTACAGACACCCTTCATATGTACAACTGAACTGCAGTGTTATATTAAAGTGTGCGTAGAGCATTGTTGCTGTTTTCCGAGCTGGATTACTCAGTGTTAGTTGAAGACTGTTGGTGAGATAGAGTAAGACTTGCTGTTTGTTATGACATGCGTGACATTGTGTGTAGGTTACTCTGATCCTAAGTTATGAAGCCAAGCCTAGAAGCTAGTTCCCATAGGTATGATAGGTACGATATGCGTTTTTGAGAATCACTACAGTTTTGTGATGGTGTTGCTATTCCAACATACAGTACATCACTGACATTGTCCTCCATCCATCACTGATGCATTTGCATTGTAATCCACAATTTTTCTTTCGTCTTTCCAGACACAAGGGGCTCCCTTCATTTTTTGCCTTGCATTGAGGGATCGTGTCCATGCACTGAGGATGTTTGAATGTTCCAAATCTAGTTACTAATTAGTACACAATTGAGACACAGTCACACTTACTGTCTCCACACGGCACTGAACTCACTGCCTCTCATCCAGAGCGTCTTACAAGGTTACTCATATTACAGAAGTGGGCCAGATTAGTGTTAGGAGTCTTGCCCAATGATTTTTATTGGTGTAGCCCAGCATAGTTGCCCAGACTGGGTATTGAACCCCAGTCTCCAGTATGATGGAGGTGGTGGCTTGCTGGTGGTGTTATCAGCAATCAGCTTTTATTGTTGTCCTTTTCCAAAATAGCTGGTGTCCATTTTGTCTGCTCCTCTTACCCTACAGGAACACTTTATAATTACAGACTGTAGTCCATCTGATTGTCTGCATGCATTCTAACCTCCTTTCACCCTGCTCTTCAATGGTCAGGACCCCACAGGACCACCACAGGACAGGTATTTTGTGGGTGGTGGGTCATTCTCAGCACTGCAGTGACACTGACATGGTAATAGTGTGTTAGTGTGTGTTGTGTCGGTACGAATGGATCAAATACTGCAGTGCTGCTGGAGTGTTTAAACACTGTGTCCGCTCACTGTCCACTCTATTAGACACTCCCACCTAGTTGCTCCACCTTGTAGATGTAAATTCAGAGACAGAAGCTCTGCACAGTTTGTGTTGGTCATCTTCTTGTCTTTCATCAGCGCTCACAGGATGCTGTTGTTGGATTTCTGGTTGGTGAACTGTTCTTCAAAAGGAGCTGGTAAAACGGACAGTGAGAGCAGGAACAAGGAGGTGGTCATAATGTTATGACTGAACAGTGTATAATGAGATATTACATCATTCCAGCTCATCCATTGTTTAGCTTAATATTTCAATGATGATAAATGGAAAGATTCCTAATTTGAATATATAAATTGCTGTGTGGCAAGTCAGGCGAGTAAACCATGCTCCAGCCATTTTCAGGAAAAATCTGAGAACAGTTGAGGAATAAGCACTTTGTTCTCCATGACAACGCGATATAGAGTGTGGTTCTATAACTGTCAACATAAGAGCAGAGTAAAAAATTCAAAGTTAGTAAAAGTTTTACGTGCCTTGAGGACTTTTCTCCATTTCATGTATTTGGATTATGAAATGAAAATCAAATAACTCTGGGTTTTCCTTTTTTTAATTTCTATTTTCAAAATGAAAAAGAATGGCTCAAAAGCACATGGACAGAATGTTCTGGAAAAATGAAGAACTGACGGATAAATTGAGCTTTGGCTCCGTAATTGTGTCTTAGGTTGTGACAAGATGTTGTTAATCTCTCTCTGTTTCTCTCTCTCTCTCTCTCTCTCTCTCTCTCTCTCTCTCTCTCTCTCTCATTCTCTCATTCTCTAATGCACAGAGAGCATGCTCTAATCCAAAGTGCTTCTGTAATTTTGTCTCTCGAGTGTTTTGCTGCATTCTCTTCTGTCTCCTGGTGGCCTCCTTCTTAGAATTCAGGGGTCTTTTGCATTATTTTTCCCCGCTGTTGCTTTTAGAGCCATTTTCATTTCCGCTGCATATGAAAGTCCAAGAGAGAAAGGAAAAGAAGTGAAAGGAGGGAAGCACGATTGAAAAGAAAGGCCGAAGATGACACACTGAGGAATATAAGGTCAAGAGTGAAGAACGGAAAAATGGAAGAGAATAAATCGGGTTTATGTGGACTGAGTAATTGTGTGGGTTTTGTTTTTTTTTTTTTCTCATCCACTTTGTGCACAAGTTCTAATCTGTGTGCAGGGTGTCCGGGCTCACAGCAGAAATCAGAAAGAATGGAAAAAATGTACAAAAGTGCAGGTAGAAACAAATGTGGACGGGGTCAATGATGAAGAATGGATCCTAAACAGGGAGTAGAAGTGGAGAGAGAGGAATCTGGGGGTTGAAACGCACTGTATCTAGAGCTCTGCAGTGTCTGGGTTTTCTGACTAAAAGATCTTGTTTTTATTTGTGAAGCGAGTAATGTTGATCTAATTAGCCAGCTCTGTTTTGGCAAGGTGGAAAATCTCCTCGGTGATAAATATCTCCTGCATACAGTAGAAGGAACAGCCGGGTTAGCTGTATTCATTTTTTATCTGCGTAGTTGTTCCGTTGTTATTTGAGATGATTTAAGGCCTTTAAATACAGAATTAGTCCACATGCCGTCTCTAATGTTGGCATGGTGACAACCAAGATGATGGACCAGCAGCGTCCCAGTAAGCTGTAATTTTGAATTTGCTCAATTACATGTGGGTCTGTTTCTCCAACAGTACATCCACACCTCAGTTCGCTGTTCTTCATGGGTCCTTAGTAAAGATTCTAATGAACAGTTTGAACTGAAAGAAAATCTCTTGCGTAAGAAATGATCAATATATGGTACAGTGCTATCAAATGACTTTTAATTTGACAGGCTTTGTTCTTTTGCATTAGTGACTTTTAATTTGACACAGTCTGTTCATTTGTACTATAGTAATATCTGCACGACCTGTACGGAGCGCAACACATCAATAAGACCATAATGTTTCCCGTTGCCCTTCAGTGCGAGACATACTTCACTTGCAAAGTTGTCTGGTGTGTTTGACAGTTAAGCTTTCAGTGTTGTTATAACATCCTGCACAAAAATAAATATATAAATAAATCAATTATTTGTGGCTATAGCCCCGGAACCCGGACCAGGTGACACCTCTGGCTCCGCCCACCAACATTTTCAGTGTAGTGAACAAATACAGTCCAGTTTAAAGTCAAAACAGAACTCATTTACAGATCAGTCTTAAAGGAACAGTAACCAAAACAGCCTGTTTAGTTCTAAAGGTCAAAGGTTGGAACATTATCTTTTATGGGGCTTTTATCTGTCAGGCTCAACTGTCACCGCCTCGGCTTGCTAACTGCACCGAATGGAAGATTTCTTTTCTTGTTAATCTTCCAGTTCAGCCCCAGTCAAGCCCACTTTGCGTGTCTGCGTTAACATGTGTGTAGGGTGATGGATCTCAGTGCACGTCTGCAGAGGTGAAGCGGAAAGGGTGGAGCGTAACGCTGAAAGGAATAATAACGTTGACGCTAATAATCATTACAAAAACCAGCCTTCTGCTTCCCGCAAGGTGAGAAATGAAGCACAACATCTCACCGACTTATATATCACGCCCTGCCAAAAGCATCATTCTGGTTTGAAACTAATTACTGCTCAGTCCTCGCCCTCCTTCCGCAGGCCACGTTCCCGCCCAGTCGCCTCAGCGCTGCCTCGCTGCTCATCGTACTTGATAAATGAAGCGGCGTATCTCGCGGGTGTAAATCAATAGCACGCCCTATATGAATGTTTAATGCCTCGTAACAATCGATAGCCATACCGACAGTGATGTAATGATATGCGGGTTATAAGATGTGACGGAATTTCGGCTACAGCCGTGCGATGATGCCTGAACTGAATTGGAACGTGGAACGAGGTGGCTTCTTCCTCATCTCTAAAAATTGGAATGACTAACGTGGAGAACAGCAGTCTCTCTCGGTCTCTCTCTCTCTCTCTCTCTCTCTCTCTCTCGCCATCTCTCTCGCCATCTCTCTCTTGCTCTCTTTTTCAAGTCAAATCTTTTTCATCACTGTAATCAAATAAATATGAATTCTACAAAACAAATAACACATTTTATCTAAATATGAAACTGGTTGGTATGTTATACGGTGTGTGGACATGATCATCTTCACTGACCTCTGTCTTGCCCATTGTGTTTAGAGCCAATTCATGAGATGATACTTTGTTTAAAATAGTGTGTTTTTTCTCGTTTTATTTAGTTTGAATATTTAAGAGTATATTTAATCATCAATATCTTATTCATTAGAAGTCCATTCTTTAAAGGAGTCTAATCATTAATAGCAATAATATAATAATAATTATTATAATAAAATAGTAATTATGGTTTTTGTGATACACCCTCTCTCTCTCTTTCACACACAATCTGTTTCTCTCTCCTTTCTCCCCTTTACTTCCTACATCTGTCTCTGTCCCTCTCTCTTCATTCCCTTCTCTACCCCCCTCTCTCTGATCTCTCCTCATTTGCGATTCACACTCACACTCACACATCTCCTGTTAAACTGATTAGTGCTCTTGACTGCCTAATGGAAGTGTTTGATGAGTTTGCTCACACACACACACACACACACACACACACACACACACACACACACACACACACACACACACACACACACACACAGAGTTTCATACATTCTTAGGTCCTGTTTAAATTAAGCCTGTGGCATTTTGTCATCTGTCTCCTCTCTCTCACTCTTACACCTTCCGAGTGTAGGGCCTGATATGAATAACCTGTGGTTAAGACCTCTGAAGGTGTCATGTGGCATCTGGCACCAAGACTAACATTACAGCAGATCCTTGTGTTGTGGAACCTCCGTGGGTCATCCAAAGCACTGTAGTGACACTGAAATGGTTAGTGTGCAGCGCTGGTGTTTGGAATGTTTGCAAATTTATTTAAAATGAAAACACAAAAATATGACGTACATAAGTATTCACCGTCTTTGCCATGACACTCAAAATTGAGCTCAGGTGCATCTTGTTTTTGCAGATCATGCTTCAGTTTCTACAGCTTGATTGACCACCTGTGGTACATTCAGTTGATTGGCCATGATCTGCTTATTTAAGGTCCCAAAGTAGACTGTGCATGTCAGAGCACAAACCAAGCCATGAACACTAAGGATTTGTCTAAAGACCGCAGAGACAGGATATAGACCTCCAAACATACATCTGGAGAAGGTTACAGAAACATTTCTGCAGCAATGAAGGTCCCAAATAAGCACAGTGGCCTTCATCATCCATAAAGGGAAGAAGTTTGGAACCACCAGGACTCATCATAGAGCTGGCCTCCCGGCTAAACTGAGCAATCGTGGCAGAGCTCCAATGCTGCTCCGTGGAGAGAGGAGAACCTTGCAGAAGCATAACCGTTTGTGCAGCACTCCACCAATCAGGCCTGTACGGTAGAGTGCCCAAATGAAAGCCCCTCCTTAGTAAAAGGCACGTGACAGCCCATCTGGAGTTTACCAAAGGGCACCTAAAGGACTCTCAGACCATGAGAAACATAAGATTGATCTGAATGCCAAGCACTGCTCATCACCTAGACAATACCATTCCTACAGTGAAGCATGGTGGTGTCAGCATCATGTTGTGGGGATGTTTCCACTGTTTATACTGTACACTATGTGGACAAAAGTGTTGGGACACCTAGTCAAATCAAGAGTATTAAAAAAGTTTATGCTGCTTTTTTTGGAGTAACTGTCTGCTCTGTCAAGGGAGAATTTTGGAACATTGTTGTGAGGATTTGACTGCATTGAGCAACAAGAGCATTAGAGAGTTCAGGATGTTGGATGATCACCACCCCACCTCATCCCCAGCTCATCCCAAAGGTACTGGATGGAGCACTATTATTCCAGCGAACACAGTTCAACTGCACATCAGCTCAATGCTGGTGAGTTTATACCCGTCCGGGCATTAAGCGTTGTGCCAATAGGTTGATTATAGAAGCTGAATGGATTCATTAGAATAGGTGTCCACACGTTTGGACAGAGAGATGATGATGATGTATGAATGGTGGGTCGGACATTCTGTGATTGTGAGTGTGTTCGTAGGTTAACCCAGAGATGGTGTTATATTACTTTAGGGTCCTCGAGTGACTGTATCAGTGAGGTTAAATTACATGTCATATGTAATGAAATCTGATGACTGTAATGCAACACTCTGTATTTTATTTTTCTCCCTGCTGAGTTTCAGTTGTGACATCTAAATGGGATTATTTTCCGAAAGCAGTCGGAACTCATTTCTACACGATCATGTTCCAACCTCTATTTACCCTTTAGAACTAAAACAGGTGGTTTTAGTTACTGTTCCTTTAAGACGGATATGTAAATGAGCTCTGATTTGACTGGTTGGCTGAATTGTGCTTTTTCAGAAACCACTGGGTTGAAACATTCCTTATAACTTCGCATCACATTACAGGGCTGGAGCTGTGAAATGCTTATTCACGCTAATGAGATTTTCAGTTTGGGTTGGTGTGCACTAGTGAGTGTACAGCCATGTTTGTGTGTGTGTGTGTGTGCATGTGTGTACGTGTGTGTTATGGTAATTCAGCACAGTGTGTGAGATTTTATCCAATTCTTAAACTTGAGCAGAAAAGACTCACATTTCTGCATTTTAATGTTTTTAATCACCATCTCTTATCTCTCTTCTCTCTCTCTCTCTCTCTCTCTCTCTCTCTCTCTCTCTCTCTCTCTCTCTCTCTGTCTTTCTCACTCTCACACTCAAATTTCTCTTTCTGTTTCCAATTTATATCTTTCACTTGTTTATGTCTCTCACTCATTAATATCTATTTTACTCATTTATTTCTCTTTGACTTTTTTTCACTTGTTACTTTCTCTCACTCATCTGTTCTTCTCTGTTAGTTGTTTATTTCTCTCTTTCATTGGCATAATTCACTCCTTGTTTCTTGTTTACTTCTCTTTCATTTGTTTACTTGTCTCATTTGTCTCATTTTTACACATTTATTTCTCTCATTTATGTCTTTCTCTTTGTCCTGTCATTTCTTTCTCTCCTCTTTTCTCTGCAGTAACTCTCGCACACTCTCGCGCAGCTGATCGTAAACAATTCATACTGAAGCTTCCAGCAGTACTTTTCAGATCACCATAATGAAGCATTATGAAGAGTCCTAGTGTACAACCCCTCTGATCAGGAGCCACACCTCCCTCCTGCAGTGATGCAGACGATCATGTGGCCTGTAGATAAACAAACAGTGGTTAAAGTTGCTGGATTCTGTTAGGAGTCTTTAGAAGTTGATAAGCAATTCTCTCTGCGTTTGTTTAAAGGCTGTACCTCAACACATTTCTTTCTCTTTTTCTGTCTTTTGATCACCGGGGTGGTAAATCTGTGCTCTCGTCTGCTGTTTCCCTGAGAGAGAATTATGGATGCGTAAGTGTGTGTGTTTGTGTGTGTGTGTGTGTGTGACTTCTTTTAATTCCACATTACACTAATGGTGTGTGCATCTCACTGCGTGGCAAGGGAGAAGAGAAGCCCTTCTAATGAAAAGGTAATGACATGCTGTCCATTGAGATAACGGACAATTATCTCTCTCTGTTCCTCACACACACACACACACACACACACACACACACACACACACACAGATTCCAGAGTTAATTTAATGATCACTCCAGATTTCTTTTCTTCAAGTGTGGAAAAGTAGAAAGGTCACACAATACATATGACCTCTTGGGGCTTTAATAGTTTGTGTGTGTGTGTGTGTGTGTGTGTGTGTGTTTAATACACCAGTTATATTTTTCTTGAAATGCTTGTTAATGTTATGAATCAGTGCTTGAGTTGGAGGCTTAGGCTATTAGGCCTACCCTGATAAACAAAATCAATCCCGGTACAGTCCATCCGTCAGTCTGTACAGTCCATCTGTTTCATATTTTGTTAGCCTGTTTTCACCCTGATCTTCAGTGGTCAGTACCACGACAGAATTACGTGTAATGTGGGTGGTGTGCCATATTCCCCACTGCAGTGACACTGACATGATGGTGGTGTGTTAGATTTTGTTGGACTGATATGAGTGAATAAGTGGAGTGTTTAAACCCCTCAGTGTCATTGCTGGACTGAGAAGTGTCCACCAACCAGAAATATCCAGCAAGCAGTGTCCTGTGCACAGCGTCCTGTGAGCACTGATGAAGGACTAAATCAGGGGTGGGGAACTCTTGCAGGGCCAGATTCCTACACAGTTTTGAGCATTTCTTGCTCAAGCACACCTGATTCAACTCACCTGTTCATTGCCTGGTTGGCTGGGTGTGCTGGAGCAGGGAAACAAGAAAACCTGTGCTGTCCTCCAGCCCTCGGTTCTCCAGTCCTGGACTAAAGGATGGCCTAAACAAACTGTGCTGAAACTTGTGATGAGCTTCTGTCTCTGATTTTACATCTACAAGATGGACCAACTATTAGTGTGTAATAGAGTGGAAAGTGAGTGTCTGATCCACTCATACCAGTGCAACACACTAACACCCGTTAGTGCCACTGCATTGCTGAGAATGACCCACCAACAACATAATAGCTGCTCTGTGGTGGTCCTGTGGGGTCCTCACCATTGAAGATCAGGGTGAAAGTATGCAAAGAAACAGATGGGCTACAGTTTGTGTTTATAGAACTACAAAGTGCTCCTGTATGGTCAGAGGAGCTGATGAAATGGACAGTGAATGTATAAACAAGCCGTAATGTTATGACTGATTGGTGTGTGTGTGTGTGTGTGATTTGGGGTTGGGTTGGGGTTATAAATGCTCAGATGTTGGTCTAAAGGTATGCTGGTCAGCCAGCACCAGACCAGCATAAACCACCTGCAGCTTTCCAGGTATTGTGCTGATGTCAGTGAATCCTGGAAATAAGTAAATATATACACTAATTAGCCATAACATTACAACCACTGACAGGTGAAGTGAATAACATTGATAATCTAGTTCCAGTGGTAAGGGATGGGATCCACATATTCGTGAGCAAGTGAACAGTCAATTCTTGAAGTTGATGCGTTGAAGGAGGAAAAATGGGCAAGCGTAAGAATCCGAGACAAGAGCCAAACCCTGATGTTCTAGATGACTGGGTGAGAAGTCAGAGGTCTTGTGGGATGTCCCCAGTATGCAGTGGTCAGTACCTTCCAAAAGTGCTCAAAGGAAAGACAACAGGTGAACCTGCAACATGGTCATGGGGCCCAAAGCTCACTGATGCTCATGGAGGTCCCACCTCACAGTGTAGATTAAAGGATCTGGGGTAACATTGGTCCTTGTGCCAGATACAACAGGACACCTTCGGAGCTCTTGTGGAGACCATACCTCGATGGTTCAGACCTGTTTTGGTGGCACAAGGAGGACCTACTGGTGATTTTAATGTAATGGCTGATGTGTATATATATAAATCTGTTTGTGGTGCAGTAGAAATGTCTGTTAGCTTTGTGAAAAACCCTCTGCTGTGTGTGTGTGTGTTTGTATACTTTGTGCAGATCTGTGTTTGCTTCTGTGTGTGTGTACAGCTCACATAATGCATTAAACAAGCATTGGTAATGATGTATCTGCAGTAAATACGAGCCGAGGTCAATATGAAAGCTTATCCGTTGCATCGGTACACACCGCTCACACCAGTTCGCTGCCTCTGTTTGCCCAATGCTTTTCATAAATTTGCTGCTGAGCAACGAATCGCTAAACTCATGAAGAGATGCTACCTTCTCAATCATCTCTCCCATTTTCTTTTGCTCACTTCAAGGCTATTTTCAGAAAAACAAATAAAGGATGAATGTTTACATACGGTCCTGCTGGTAAACTTGCTTTTCTACCAATGCAGAGCGAGCCCTGTTCCTCTTCGCAAAGCTTTTGACCTGTTTGAACTGCGTTTCCACAAAGAAAAATAGGTTCCAGAACCTGAAAAGTTTGCTCGCAGCAGGATTCAAGGATTAGTAGGTTTTTAAGCATGAACCATCGGTGTGTCCAGTTGTACATGAGAAATGTGCAATGACATAATGTTCATCTTGCATGTTGTAGTCTTCTATGTCTTCTTATCACCAAAGGTTAATCCATGTTTGCTTTTTGGAGAAAAACAATCGCCTGTAACACAAATACTCTTAGGTAGCCCATACACTCCACCATCTTCTCACTTCTGTTTACTGATGTGTGTCAGGTGTGCGGACCTTACAGAGGTAGGTGAAGTATGTGCAGGGTTGTATTTATTAGCAGATTACACAGACAACTTACACTAACCATTACAACGAGACATGTTGACGAGACGAGTACACAAGATGAGTAAACAAGACTGACAACGACAGACTCAAACAGCAGAGCTTAAATAACTAGACATGATTATGAACACGTGGACTTTACCATACATGAGACACAGCCGGGAATGGGCGGAGACAGGACATGTGCTCAGAAGCCGGAGGGGAAATAAACAAAACAAAGACCAGACCAGAGGGACGAGACAGATACATGACAATGTGGGGCAACGCCCTCTGTTGATGACCTATTCTGTGATGTATCCTTGGTTTCACTAAAACTGGTGTAATTCACTGAAAATCAGAAAAAGTCTGAATGGAACCAGTTCAAGAACTAGAGTTGTTCCCACATAGAGTGTCAGGATCCATCTCATAAAAACAGAAAATGAAGGACAACCTTTATTCTGTTTTTATTTGTTTGTTTATTTATTTATTTTTAATTTTAAGGAAATATGCATCATCAAAAATCTGCTATAACAGTATGTCAGGGCCCTACTTTGCAGAGTTACCGTCTGTCTAAGCTTATCCCGTTAATAAGTTGATTGGGTGTATTGGGTTTTGTAGGGGCAGGGAATGCACAAAAATTGCTATTGACCTCCCGAACCAGGGTCAGAGACCACTGTTTTTAAGCAATGGTACTCAAACTGGTTCCCCAGATAAACTACATTGCTGCTCCAATCCAAGTGTCGACTCATAAAGATACGACAAACTATCTGATATAGGGGTGCACTGATCTGACACGTTGATCAATTAATAAACTGTATATTTCAAATTGTGCAAGAGACTTCAGACTTGGCATCAGGATTAACTTAAACATTACTAACTTTATGAAACGAAATAAAAACCACTTTTATTTTATGCCTTAAAATAAAATAAATAAAATGATCAGACGAAACTGAAAGTAAGTTAGTTTACTTGGTCAAACAATCAGTAATAATTTTCTTTTTACTGTTTAGTGTAAACAGTAATTCAAAATTAATAAATATCTTGACAAAGATATTTAATTTTTATTTGCCATTTTTCCAATTTTTCGCCCCTACTAATGTAGATGTGCCAACTACCCCTAAGTGGCCTCCCACATTACATGCCCTGCTCTCGACACTAGGGGGAGAAATCGTCCACGTTTCCTCCAAGTCATGTGAATATAGCTTATCGCCTCTTTTCGAACTGCCGCCATTTCTATCGTGCTTGGAGGAAAACGTCGGATGGCAGATGCCTGCGTCGACCAGCAGCGCACTTGTGAGATGTGCGAAGAGCACCATCTACCCACCCCCCGAGGCAGAGCAAGTCACTTTCTCTCCCTCTGGACCCCGGCTGCCGATGGTAAGCAGCATGAACCTGGATTCGAATCAGGATCTTAGTGGTAGCGCCTTAGCCCACTACGACTCTCGGGCCCAAAGATATTTATTATTATTAACGATTCTTGACAGTCTTCCAAATCAAGTAAATGTCCTTTATTTTTTGTTTATTTATGTACATAATAAAAATGATCTGGCTGCAGGACTCTTATAGTGAAAACTGAACTGTTGTGTAAGTCAAGAGTAGCAGGCAGCTCTTCTTGTATTTCCTTATAAGGAATGTGCAGCTATGGCTTTGACATCATTAGCCTTTTCTTCCTTCAGAAGTAGTGACTTTTTCAGAGCAGTAGATGAGCAGTCTGCTCTCTCTGTCGTTCTGAAATGGGGAACAAATGTGCATTTATTCACCACAGATTGTGATTCTTTAATATTCCAATAAATCATGAATAAAAATGTGGTCTGATGATTTTGAACACTTTTGGTGATAGAGTGACACTACAGCTGTGTGTGTCTGTGTGTGTGACTGTGAGTGAGATCCCCTGCTTCCACTTTCTCAGTTTTTCCAAGATGGATTATTTGGTGACACTTGATGACAGGTTGATGGCACCATTGTTAGATAATGATTAAGTCTTGCTGTTTGTTATGATATGTGTATCTGGCTAATTTAATTTATATTGGGACCAAATCCGATCCTAATATCAGATCGGTGCATCTCCCATCTGGACTTCCTTGAAAGCCAATTTGAGGGCCATTAATCTAATGCAGATCCTATAGACTGCAGGTCCAACCTCCAAAACCTAAGCTCCAAGACACTCGATTTGGTTAATGAAGGTCTTCAGGGGCATTTGAATATCTGAATACACAGCGAAGATTTTCATATTCAATGAAATGGAATCCATATGCCATTTTCGTATTCAGTTCATGACCATGCAACCTTAATGAGAACGGTCAGATTGGAATTCATGTGTTTTTTTTCCCTGACCTTTTTTCATGCTTCATTGCTTTAATAATGTGGATCTGAGAGCTTCTCAGAGCAGAAATATATTTGCAACGACAGCTTTTGCTGCTATTAAAATTATGCTAAGGCACAGATGGCTTCATACTTCCCACATAGTGCAGGGTAGAGTTTATGACAGTGCATTAGATTCGACAGAAATATAGAATCATCAAAAAAACAGTTGCACCCAAAAGATGTGGAATTTAATAGTTTGGCTGATATTACATATTCAGCAGATGATAGCATTTAGATGATAGCATAGAGTACTTTAATGCAGACATCACTGCAGCAGGTGTTGAAGACGATAAGGAAATGTCTGTAAAGTGTGGATACTGCTAAAACATTGGATGGTTGAGTACATTTTTTGTGGGCCATATAACATTTTATCGTGAGTTAAGTGGGCCATGAGTTGCAAATGGTTAATGAGTTTGGAGCATGAACCCAAATGCAACAAAATTTGGGTCACAACAAACAATATGAGAATGTTCTCCCTACTGATTGATCACAGCTGTAGTGAATAACTGACCAATACACCCGCTTAGACTACACCTGCAGAGTCAGTCAGCTCGAACCTGCCCAGATAGTTGGGTCAGATCTAGGTCAGATCATGTTCGCACCACAAACTCTCGTGTGGACCAAAACAACCGCACTGAGACCCATCTGGTTGTTTTGGAGTTTGATTACTGGGATTACTACACTTGTCCAAACACCAAAAGTGAAACTGAACCTGTCTGATTTGACTGGACTGAGAAGCACTGGTGTGAAAATGCCCACATGACGGTAGCAGAGGGAAGAAAGTGGTCAGGCTGTCTGAAAGGCAGAAGCTCTAGTAAAAGACTACGGGAAATATTGAAAATTTGTAACACTGCAAGTTGCAACTGTTCACTCATACGCAATGAGCTAGTTTGATTAGTGTGAGTATTAAACAACTCTGAACAGCCTTTATTCTTCAAAGGCTGGAATTGGTTCTTTAGGGCTCATTTGTTTTAGAAGTGGATGTGGGATAATGGCACTGAGAGATTTGAAAGCTTATGGCTTGATCAAAAGTCTTGCGCTGAACAACTTGACCTTCCAGTTATCCCACTGTTGTAACTGTATATTGTAACGTGAAAACATATGCAAATGAAAATGCAATCCAGAGAAGCTGCAGCTCATGAGAAACTCTGACATATCAAGTGGGAATTAGAGTTGAAGGCCTGTTGAAGTGGATTTTCCTGTTGAAATGTTGGGAAAGTTCCCGTCCTGATTTAGCAGTGACTGCAGTGGGAGACTTGTGTTGACGTGGTTAGTTATTTTTTTTATTTTGTGAGGAACTGAGGCTGCTGAGACAATATTCTTCAACATGCAGCATCTTTCTGGGTGTGTCCTAGAGGAGCAGTGGTATATGAAGATGGACGGTGGTGGGGAGAATGTAGTCCAATCTCAAAACAAAACTGAGGAGGGTAAGTTGGTCCGGAAGTGCTGTGAAGAATCTGCAAGATGTGATCGTAGATGCTGTGGGTAAATTTTGCTGACTCTCCAAGACCCAGCCTTCTGTGATATTCTTGCAATTACATGCTGGGTGTCATGTACGAGCGGACAGAACAGATGACGAGGGTGCGGAGGCAAACGCAGGGGTTAGGAATTTAATGAAATAAAGAAAAACAAAGCCCTTACTTACAGAGTGGGGAACAAAGTACAAACAAAACAAAAGCGAACTATGCTAACAAACGCTAACAAACAGGGACGCTAACAAACAGGGACACTGACAAACAGGGAACATACATCCATCCGTCCATCCATTTTCTGCCGCTTATCTGGGGTCGGGTCGTGGGGGCAGCAGCCTAAGCAGAGAGACCCAGACTTCCCTCTTCCCAGTCACTTGGTCCAGCTTTTACGGGGGAACCCCAAGGTGTTCCCAGGCCAGCCGAGAAACATAGTCTCTCCAGCATGTCCTGGGTCTTCCTCTGGGTCTTCTCCCGGTGGGGCGTGCCCGGTACACCTCACTAGGGAGGCGTCCAGGAGGCATCCGCATTAGATGCCCGAGCCACCCCAACTGGCTCCTCTCGACATGGAGGAACAGTGGCTCTACTCCTGAGTCCCTCTCAGATGACTGAGCTTCTCACCCTCTCTCTAAGGGAGAGCCCAGCCACCCTGCGGAGACAACAAACAGAAACAAAAGGGCTGACCAAGACAGACTGAGACAAAGGGTCTTAAATACAACAGGACATTGAGCACACCTGGGATGATAATGAGGGGGCAGAGTCACAAATCAGACACAGGTGGGAATGGGCGGAGCAAGGGAGGAGACAGAACCAAAACAAACACAAACCATGTGCTAAGGAGCACATGGAGAAACTGACAGGGAAGACAGGGCTGGCAAGAGACAGACATGACACTGGGAGAATTAATGAATTGCCTCTACACTTTTAATGAAAAGGGTGCTGTGGCTGGTTCTACTTTTGGATTTGTTTGGGTCCATAAAGAACCAGGTTTGTGTAAGAAAAGAAGCATTTAATAGAACCAATGAAGACAAGAACCATTGAAGATATTGTTAAAGAGCAACAGGAGTGAAATTACTGAAAATGTATTAAAGGTGTCTGGTAGCTGGTAGACTGGTAACCAGCATGTTAATGCCAGGCTAATGATTCTGGGCAGTAGCTGGCGTTCTAGCAAACTAGCTATTTAGGAGGAAGTGTTTTATTTTCAACCACAATCAGTGACGGCTAACAGTGTTCTGCTGTTTGGGTAGCATTACGTCATGATGACCCATCTTCCACAACTACTAAGCAATTAGGTAGGTTGTAGATACAGAAAGCAGAAGGACAGAAAGATGGTGTAATTCATGCAAACAGAAAACTTAATATGAACAGAGAACAAAGTAATCCAAGTGATCTCTGAGGCATGTCAGTTGTAAAGTAATTTAGAGTCATTTATTTTATAATTAATAGTTTTATTAATGGAGAACAGTAGTGGGGATCCCAGTGTTACTGTGATAAGGAGTTAAGTACACTTGATTCAGTAGTAGTTGATAAAGTACCATAGATAGATATAGTTGGTGAGAGTAGAGAGTTGAAGAGAATAGATTAATGTAAATGGAGAAGTGGTCCAAGACTTGATCCCTGAGGCATGGCGGTTGTAGGATATTCCTCATGTCACACAGATGTAATTTATTGAAATAACGTAAATGTCAGAGGCAGCGAACAGGATTTCCGTCGCCAAATAATGACATTAGGATGGATTGCACTGTATTGCACTGTGTTCTGAGCTCTGGAAGGGACAGGATATTGGCTTTTAAATAGACGATAATCAGTTTATACTGAGTATGAACCAAAACAGTGCACACAACCACCTGTTATGCAGTTGGATACACTATACTGTATGTCCATATATTTGTGGACACCCCAATTAATGAATGCATTCAGCAACTTTAAGTTGCTGACAGATGTGCAAATGCACACATAGCTTGTCTAGTCCCTGTAGAGAGCTACTGCCAATAGAATATGACTGTCTGGAGCAGATGAATCCCCCCTTCAAGCACAGAGCTCTCTTAGTTCTGCTATACTTGTGCCATGAAGTGGGGTGGTGACCATCCATTATCCTGACCTCACTATTGATCTTGTTGCTGAATACAATCAAATCCTCACAGCATTGCTTTGGAATCTAGTAGAAACCCTTCCATGGTCACAGTAGAGACCGTTATTCCAACAAAAAGGTTGGATAAACTCTTTTAATACCTTTGATTTTGGAAAATGTAATGAATTAGCAGGTGTCCAAGTACTTTTGTCCTATACTGTTGTGTCAAAAATGATGCGTCCTGATTAAACTGACGGTCAGAGGGAGGGTGATTTAATTCTGCTCATCAGGATTTGGTGCAGTTTCACTCCATATGACTTTATGTTTCTGGTATCCATCCAAGCAATATAGCCAGCTAGAAATTATGTCTCGATGACCTCTGACACAAGTACTGGCAAAGAGGAATTCTCAGAAGTGAAAACTCAGCCTTGGCTGAGTAGCAAAGTTTTCATATCTTCTCTACACTAAAGCTTGTCTGTTTCCAGCATGTTTATAGCAGGCCTGGGTGAAAGCTTGTTCTGTCTTCCGATTACTCACAGTGTGTGTTCTGTGCTCGATGTAACAAGCATGCACTGTGTTGAGGCAGCATTCATCCACTCTTTCATCACTGTGCTGCCATACCATTCAAATCCCATGTATCTCAGATACAGAGACAGAGCGTGTCGGAATATAACTCCGCTGATTTGTATCGCAGACTCCATATTATTAGTTTTAAAACTAAAATAACAATGTGTTGAAAAGCTTTTGTGTGGTGGGTTGCAGGACAGTATAATTTAAACCCTGATTTAAGGTTCTACGGGATTCTGGGATGTAAAACGGAGCCAAAAGACGTCAGGGTTGGCACGAGAATATCAACACAGGGCTCCATAGATACAGGGACTTTGAAAGGGACTTTGAAAGGGACTTTGTGGGACATTGTGGGTACGTTGACATTACAGATTCATTGTTCAATTTCGTTTCTTTGCTCAGATCGAATTTGGCTATAATGATCCACATTCCTAAATGAGTGAGCTGTATCTGTCTGTAATGTGATGCATGCACACATTTAGTATTTTTATATTCGGTTTACATTTCCCTCCTCACCTGCAGAGCAATCCACATCACCCGTGACTCCTCCCACCCTCTGCACTCACACTTCAACCTGCTGCCCTCAGGAAAAAGGTACTGGAGCCACAAGACCGCATAACAGTTTCATCCACCAGGCTGTCGGGATGCTACCCCTCTGCCCCTGGACCTTAACACTCCCTTAGTAAAGACCTTAACACTCCTTTAGTAAAGACCTTAACACTCCTTTAGTAAAGACCTTAACACTCCTTTAGTAAAGACCTTAACACTCCCTTAGTAAAAAATCTACCTCAGTTGGTTGCCAATAAGATACAAATTACACTTCAGTCGTAATTCTTACATCTTCATCTTCATAGCTTCTTCATAGCGTATTCTTACATCTTCTGCTATCAGCACTACACTACACCTTTTTGCACTACTTCTGTAGCTGTACTGCTGCTGTACACCCCCCATATGCTGCTCTTCTACACATTATGTATTATCTTTGCACTTTGGAAATGTACATTTTTATATCCTGTTATTCTTTGTTGTTTTTAAGGCGACAGAGAAAGGATATCTCAATTCTACTGCTTCTAGGCATGTAGTAAATTGACCAATAAAAATCTACACTCTTGAATCGTATGCATGTCCCCCCCACAGAGATATTACAATCGAGGAGATCGGTCACTGGTGAGGGTTCACGTCACTCAGCATGACATTTGTTTATGGATGATGAGTGGACAGTGAGTGGACACATTGTTTAAACACTTTGATTCATTCATACCAACGCAACACACACACTTACAAACCAGCACTGTGTCAGCGTCACTTCACTTTAACCGATACCTTAATCTCTACCCAAACCAATCTTAATCTACAGCCTGAACTACATCTGAATCTAATCTTAGGTGAAGGTTAAGATTCGTTTTAGGTGTTGATTAAGGTGTAGGTTATGATTAGGTTAAGATTAGGTTTAGGTGTTGATTAAGGTGTAGGTTATGATTAGGTTAAGATTAGGTTTAGGTGTTGATTAAGGTGTAGGTTATGATTAGGTTAAGATTTGTTTTAGGTGTTGATTAAGGTGTAGGTTATGATTAGGTTAAGATTCGTTTTAGGTGTTGATTAAGGTGTAGGTTATGATTAGGTTAAGATTTGTTTTAGGTGTTGATTAAGGTGTAGGTTATGATTAGGTTAAGATTAGGTTTAGACTGATACAGAACAGTGGTGTATGTTTTCAGTTGGAGAGCAGGCTGATTCACACCTCAGATACAGAACAACGAGGATGGTTAAAATAGTGCTAATTATATATAATGGTGCGGTTATAGTTGAGCATTTTGCTTTTAGATGACAAAGGTAAGATAACCTTACCTGTAGAGACAGCAAGAGATGATGGACAGGTCATTCAGTTTTTCAAAGATCACATTTGAAAGGACAGTTGAAAAGAAGCAGATCACAAATAATCAGTGGACCTGCCCCCCTTTGTGACACAAGAGCTGGAGGCAGAAGGACACTCAACTCTATGCAGAAGGGTTATTTGTCTTCTGTCAGTAGTAGAACCCTTTGGGCGCTGTCTGAATCCACTTTTTAACCCCTGCAACCCAAGATCTGCACTTTGCGGACATGCCGTTTTCTCATAACTCAGAAGTCAGATAAAATGTACTTGTTTCCAACTGGATTTAATTCCAGGTTAAATGCTAAAGGAGCTTCCGGTACTTTACTGCTCTGTCCACATGTACAAGCTCAACCTGCACGCAGACTCTGACTGATCAGTCTGGGGGCGGAGCTGATGATGTCACTGACCCAGACATTGAGTTATAGAGGAAAATGAGAAGGGAGGGGCTGTTTGTTCTCTTTCTTTGCTCTGTGTTCACATTTTAGAATTAAAATCATGAGGAGGGATAATATTGAGACACACATAAATAATAAATGACATTCAGGTTTTTTTTTAAGTGGACCACTGTCAAGTATTTTGAAGAGCTTATCATAATTACTCTTGTCAATTTAATCATTACAAATATTTCATCAAAGTTCTTTCAATTTCCTGAAATTTCCTGAATTTCCTGAAAAGTTCTGAAATAGAAAGTGTTTTCAGTCCTTATAAGCAAAATAGTTCCCACAAAATTTTATAAGCACAAGTCAATTCTTGAACCCTTTAAACAAGCTGAGGACCAATTCTTTCTCTCTATTATTCCTGGAGCCGGTGTTGTGATTTCGGGTTGGAGCTCAGCTCCATAGGTGGGTAGATCTTCAGTTCTGGCCCTTGAAATATTAGTGAAGCACAAAGGTATTTAGGAAAACCTCAGAGGATCCAAAATTCTCATGTGAAAAATGGAAATCTTCCTGTGGTTAAGTCTGTGGAATTTTCTAGAGTGCCGAGATTTAGCCATATCCTCGAAAACCTTTAAAAAGTGGTTTAGGAACTTTCGAAAAACTCCCCAGCCACGTATTTTCTTGCTGTCTCCTTGTCCTCCGCAGGTGTATTTCTGCCTTAACCGTCCTCCTGCCGCATGTGAAATGAGGTTCCTTGGGCTTCCGGGCTTCTGTGGCCCGCTTCTCCGAGCTTCTTGCATGGGGCATGGGCCTTTGATCTTCCAGGGTCTCTCCCCAGGCGCAGCAGCGTTGCCACGCTGAGGCCTTTGAAGCTTCAGGGGGGAGTCAGAGAAGAAAAGCTAATATGTGGAGAAAGTGCTGGGAGGCTTTGTAGGGGAACCGCAATAGTTAGTCAGTTATCTCTGAAGTGCATAGATTTAGCAGAATGCCTCTATATATGTATGTATTTTACCACCCTGATAATGTTGGACAGAAATTAATGCTTGCCGGAACGTGTATGGATTTAAATTGGAGAATGAATTGAACTGCTATTTCCCAAATACCCACAAGAAGATAAAAAGGATGGTTACAAAGAAAAAAACTAAAACTTCACTACAAATAGTTAAAATAGCCCTATTTATTGAGCTACACATACAGAAGTACTGCCTCTCAGTATGGTGGTGATTATAATGCATCATGCCAGACATCTCAGAATGGAATTGTAGGTGTTTCTAATGGTGTCCATTAGAAACCTCTGCAATAATCCATCCCACGCAGCTTAAATATTCTCACTCAGTTCCTGCTGACAGCTGCCCGTGGTAGGGGTGGAGTGTTGGTGGTGTGCCCAATAGCATCCCACACATTTTCTGTCAGGGATAAGTGTGTCCCCTTTATTATGCTCAATACAAACAAAATAGTTTGCAAATAGTTAGTAAAAGTGGTTACGAAAAATACGGGGTGTTCATGAAAGTTTTCAGGAGTCAAAAAATGGTGTTGCATGTCAACTTCTGAGCATGTGTAAGAAAAGAAGACTCGATTTGGAACATGAGCAATGCTGTAATCATTTCATGACCACTGTCTGTTATGTCAGTTCAATGTATAACTTTTAGTCTGACAGAACAATATCCACAAATTAAGAAAATGCAATTAAATGCACTGTTAATGAATCACAAAGCTGTATGAAAGTGGAGCCGTGACTGAATTGGCACTGCTTGAAGACTTGAACTTGAACGGGCATCCGATTCTTCTTCGGAGGACGAACTCTGGCTAATTAGTCGGTTTAATTTACCACATCATCTTGTCCTGCTGTGCAACACTTTAATTTGCCAGCTTTAATTTGAACCATAAAAGATCCTGCACTGTTCCTGTGCATGTCCAGGATTGATCAGTGCTTGGCTTCCCTGTTTCTGGCATGTTTCAAAGAGAAATAAGTGACCGATCGGGTTTTTCTCAGCCTACGTTAAGCTGCATATTTCCCAGTGTGCTCCGAGCATTCATCCACCTTCTTCCACCATACAGTTGGTTTCCATACGACACGTCATTTGGAAGAAATTGCTGTCAAACACTTTTATTTTTGCTTTTTTTTTACTTTTTTTTTTTTTTGCTGGTCATCCAAAAATAATCAGTGCCATAGACTGTACACATGTACATATAAGAGCCCCATCAGCTGATGCCTTCACATACTTAAATCTGCCACATTCTTAACAGGGTTCCCCTACCTGAGATCATCACCCCATGAATGCGTCTTTACGGGTCTTAAACAAAGCCCCCAGTAACAGATGCGGTCAGCGCACATGGGCGCCTCGTCATGCATCTCTGAAACAACCACGCTAGCTGAAGCTCAAGAAATGTAACTTTCTTTCTGTCTATAAATGTTGTTCTCTTTTTCACGTTTTGCATTTCTAGTTGCTGCTATGTCCTCCATCACTGAGCTGAGCATCAGGCTTCTCTAAGGTGGCATCAGTAAGGACTCTTGGAGAAGGATGTGGACGGCGCATTGAAACACTTTACTCTGAGTGTACAAAACAAAATTTATTGAGCTTTAACCGTGTAATAAAAAATAAATTGAATTATTTTGGAATCCACAACCTACAGAGCGCAGTGGGGCAGATTATTATATGTTTTAAAAGGCTTAAAATGCCCACTGAGTGAGGTGGAAGGTGGCAGATGATGTGGGGCTTCTTGTGGAAGGTCACTATCACCAACAAGGAATTCCTGAGATTGATCTTTCAGAAATGATTGCACCAACATGCTCTTCAACTTTCCAAAGCTTTGTAGCTCATCATAGTATGCTCATGAACATGAACATGATGTTGGTCTGTCAAAGTGCCTGTAATGAAGACCAAAGTTGATCTGGCATCATCCGCAGTTGCACCTCACATGACACCAGGCTTTCTGGACGTGTGTTGATCTTGGCACTGACCACAGTGTCTCAACGCGTGGAATTGTTGGTCGTCTTCACCAAGACAAACGCAGGACTCGTCACTGAAGACGGCCCTCTGGCTGTTCTCATAAGGCTCATAGCAGATGTCAATGTAGCCTCCAGTCCTCTCTTGCATCCCACCAGTTCAGTTCTGGACCGTGAAAACGCTCACAACCTACTAGCATCCATCTCAATTCCAGTTTTGGAGGCTTCATGCTCACACTATTAGACTGCTGAGACTCAGAGTTTAGTTATCCTGAACTCCAACTATGCCTCTTTTCATCTCAGCTTCTCCTGGGCATGGTCCGTGCTAGCTAATAAATTCATGCATATTTGCATTGAAGGTATTTTGTTAATTAGCAGCCTCTTTTCCTTTTGCTTGATGATTTAAGGAGGGCTGTTAATCCCTTGAATGCCGTTCTGTATTGCTGTCCAAAACAACCCTGTTTAAAAGGAGTGGGGCAAGAGGCCGTTATGCAGATCTCTTAAAGCAGCCTGCAGTCTGATGTTGGGTTAATGGGAGACCGACCCTGATTAGAGCTCTGATTAGCGTTGTCGGGAGTACAGCTTTTCTCCTCCTTCAGGTTTCGGGTTTGTGAGGTCTCTGGCTGAGGCCTTGGGTAATTGATGTTGGCTTTGTAGCGCTAATACCTTAATCTGAGTGGGCTCACTGCTGCCTCACGCCATGGTGCAGTTTAGACTGCTTAGCACACAGGGTTTAGGACTTGCTGCTGCTGCTGCTGCTGCTGCTGCAGCTGCATCAGTGATTCAGCTTTTTTGACAGTGGATCTCTATATCCATCCAGCAGCAGCTTGCCATTGATCCATTGTGAGCCTTTCACCTACCAGTCAGTCTAATTACACTGATATTGGATCATCACTGACACAGAATATGACTGATGACTGGGCTTCAAATGGGGTCAAATATGTTTCCCCTAGATTTCAGAACCTCTCCATCATCTGTCTGCAGGACAAGTGACTAGCTATGGTAGTGAACTTGAGTGCTTGTGAGGAGTTATATAATAGCTGTGATGATCATATTGTAGCAAGTTTTCACCCTAAAAACATCACTGGAGTCATAATTAATGTTTTTTCAGATCCCTAAAATAGTACAATTAATATATTAATATAACTTAAAGTCTGTGCTGCTATCCCTCAACCATAAGCTGTAACATTGGAATGGAAGTCTGATTTCAGCTGAATGGTTATTGGATTGCTGCCCAATCCACCTCTGGATTCTGTGTAAAACCCTCTCCTGGTCAGAACAATAAGTGACTAATTAATTATTGGTTTATTAAATGTAGAATAAAGTTCTCCTCTTTCTAAAGTCGTGGTTGTTGGGTTGATCCCCCTCTTTCACTAGGGAGGTGTTGATGGGATGCTGGTGAAACGTGTTCATTGTGAAGGAGCTTCTCTTCGGATAGAACAAGTTGTACATCAGTTGTTCATGTGTCTGATGCTATTTCAAAGGCCTTTTTGGTTTTGAAGAAAATGTTTTAACAGTGCACCGTGCTTCAGATAAAGCACATGAAAGCATGCCTGGAGCACGCTGGTGAGAAAACAGAGACAGAGAGAGAAATCGAACCCGCCTCAGGTCAAGGGACGTGAGCCAATGGATAAACCCTTTTCTTTTCCATTCCCTTCCCTTCCCTTCACTTCCTTAGCCATTCGTATCTTTTCTCTCCTTACCTTTTCTTTATTTTCCCTCCCTGTGATTTCTTCCCCTATTTTCCCTTCCCCATCAATTAGGACTAAGATCATTTTTCTGTCTATCCTTTTTCACCTCTCTACCTGTGATCTGAAGGATGAGGCTCTGATAGAGTATCTGACAGCTTAGTCGTGTAACCTTTAAAGAAAGCTAAGAATATGTGTCTCAATAAAGGGTTTATGATGCCTCACTGTGTGTGTGAGATCAAAGAACTTACGATAAAAAAAATAAAATAAAAAGGTCATTGGTTCCAGACATGTTGCTAATTAAGCACCATGCTGCCAGACGAGACACTTGACTTTTCTTTCCTTAAAGGAGGGAGAGAGTGATGAGCAGAAATAAATCATGATGGAAGCGTCATGGAACACCTGCCTTGTGCTTCGACACTGGCCACTTTAATAGAAATGTGTACCTTGTTCCTCCACCCACTGAGCTGATGAGCTCCAGCCTGCACCTGTGCACCAGTAAGGTGGAACTATAAGGAAGGTGTTTCTAATAAAGTGGCCATGTAATGTATGAATTCTGTGAAAATGTAAGTTAGACTGATGGCTCTGGCTTTCTAACAGCTGCATTATACACTAAGAAATGCTGTTGTATCAAGTGTCGGAGACGTTTCATTTACAACACAAAGAAATGCCTCCCTCTCTCTCTCTCTCTCTCTCTCTCTCTCTCTCTCTCTCTCTCTCTCTCTCTGTCTGTCTGTCTCTGTGTGCACGCGTGCATGAAATTAAGTTGCTGTCTTTGATGCAAAAGCAGCATCTTTGTAGCTTCGGCATATTTGCACGTTTGTGAGTGTGTGTGTGTGTGTGTGTGTGTGTGTGTTACCATTCTCATAGATTGTTCTATCACTCTCTTTTACAACCTCCAACACCAGCAACTGCTTATGGTTGTGTCCCAAGCCACCACATTGATTTCTACTCGCTACCTGCAGTGGAACAGAGCAAGAAGAGATGGGTTATTTTCTGTGTGACGATCAATGTTCTTCTACAGTTCACACAAATCCATCGACTCCACCCTCCTAGTTCAGCCAGGGCATCGGCTGAGGGACGCGGGACATATTTATGGTTTGCCTTCCTTTTTGTCTGTCCCGCTCCTCTGTCTCATTAGCGCTGACAGCCTGGAGCCTCAGACAGCCTTCCTAGCAGCACTGATTCGCTGAGAAGATTTCAATCAAAAGAGGAAGAGGTATACTGGTTATTCTGGTGTTACTGGTTATACTGGTGGGTCTCGTGTCACTAATTCATTTGATGTCAATGTGTTTGTGGACATCCCTTCTAATGCATGCGTTTAGCTACTTTAAGCTGCACCCATTGGCGTTCCTTTTTAACTACACAATCTAGATGTCCAATTCCTGTAGAGAAGTACTGCCAATAGAATAGGACGCTCTGGAGCAGATAAACATGAAACTGTTGTCACCATTCCTAATGCCAGGCATGGGCTAGAGGGATTTTAACCCCCCTGGCATTGAGTATTGGAACTGTGTACACTGGAATAAGTGAATGATGCTCCATCAGTTATTTTGGGATTGATAAGGAATTTGGGGATGAGGTAGGGTGGTGATCATCCAGCTTCCTAATTAGGATACACATTTTTCTGTTGCTGAGTGCAGTCAAATCCTCACAGCAATAGTAGAGAGAGTAGAAACAACAGTAGAGATGAAAGCAAGATCTTTTTAATACCCTTGACTACAGAAGAAGCACTTTTGTCCATGTAAGGTTCTATAATTAGCTAAAAGTGGTGAACCACAAACATCCCCCTTGAGAACAAATTACACATGAACATCATCTGCAGGGATTGTATCTCATTGTGTGTGAACTAGTCTGGAACAGTAAGAACATCATTGGATTCCTTTTTAATGTTCTTGTGGAATAATCTTCTGTCACTAAACATATAACCCTAGGTTGGAAGTCTTTCACCACAACGTCACTGGATTCTGTCTGGATCTGCCTCTAGGGCAGTAAAGTAAGTGGCCCAGTGGTTATTGGTTTGGAGCCTAAATTGTCTCCTTGTCTACTTTAAACATGATTTGAAGTTTGGCAGAATGGTTGTTGGTTTAAAGCCCGTCTATTACCAGTGCTGTTCATACAACGTGATCTGTATGAATAGTGCCAGAATGGTTATATTATCGTATTTCCCGAAGGATATCACTGGATTCTTTCTACATATATTGCTGTTCACATGCAAAATATGTGACCCAGTGGTTATTGGTTTGAAGTTCAAGTTTGTGATTCTGTCCCTTTAACACCAGAGTGGAACTATGCTCTGACTTGATTGGTTTGAAGCCCGTATCTACACGACTGTCCTAAAATCTTATCCTGTAGCACTGGGATGGACGTCTGATATGGTCGAATGGTTGTTTGTTTCAAGGCCATCTTGCAACAGAAATACTTGGATGAATTATTTGTGTATATCTTACTGGGCCTGAAGATTTGGGCTTCAAACCAATAATGTTTGTAATGGTTGTCTCCCTAAAATTCCACATGTAACCCAAGCATTGAAGCCTGCTTTTGGAAAGGTGGTTGTTGGTTTGAAGCCCATTTCTTACCATTTATTAACTCTACTTTTCTCTCTCCGCATATTTATGTATATGGTCATGCGCTTTAAGCTTAGAGGCCCTAAGACATTGCTTATACATAGATCCCACCAACTAAGAACACAGCTGATTGGCTTAGATACATTAATAAGGACACGTTCCACTAATTAACTGTTAATGAAGCGGAGTAATTAGGATGTTAGCATGATTGGGGGTTGACATGTTCACGGTGTAAATGAAGCCTACAGTTGTTAATGAGGACTGCTGGTTGATGATGGTGGGAGCAGTGCTGCTGATGTCTTTATGTTTCTAAACTTTAGTCTAAAGTGTGTGTGAGGTTTTCAGTGTGATGGTGAGGAGGCATCAGACCACAGGGAGATGATAGTGACTGATCTGCTCATGTAACGTATCGATCCACACGTGAATCTCTATAGTACTTACTGATGTGGGCTTTACCTACAGATCTCAGAGCTCTTCTCAGCTCTTCTCTTCTCTTCTCTTCTCTTCTCTTCTCTTCTCTTCTCCTTGCCTCTTCTCACCTCTTCTCTTTCCTTCTCATGTGGTTTCTTCTCTCCTCTTCTCTTTTCTTCTCTTCTCTTCTCTCATCTTCTCTTTTCATCTCTTTTCTTCTCTTCTCTTTTCTTGTCTTTTCTCATGTAATCTCTTCTTTCTTGTCTTCTCTTTTCCTCTCCATTTTGATCTCTTCTCTTCTCTTCTCTTCTCTTCTCATGTCTTCTGTACTCTTTTCTTCGTGTCTTCCCTTTTCATGTCTTTTCTCATCCAATCTCTTCTTTCTTGTGTCTTCTCTTTTACTCTTCTTTTTGATTTCTTCTCTTCTCTTCTCTTCTCTTCTCTTCTCTTCTCTTCTCTTCTCTTCTCTTCTCTTCTCATGACTTTTGTCCATGTAGTGTTCTTACACACACTAAACTGTGTCTCTCACTCTCCCAATCCTGTGAAGCTTTGTTGATCTTTTTATTCATGAAGGTTCTGGATTTTTCTCGGATCACCTCTGGGTCTCATAGACAGGGTTAACCATTCTCTCCAGAAGTTAGCGCTGTTCCCTTTCCCTGCTTTATAACCTGCATTCTGCATCCTCTACTCTGCTGCTCTCGATCTGACAGACTGTTTACGCTGCACCACATCGTCACGGGGGCTGAAATATACTTCGAAATTTCATTTTCTGTTTCTTTTTCGAGCTGTATAAGCTGGCAGTGTTTACAGTCTGCTCTGGAGGTCTGTTGAGACTGTGATGACGTACTGTACACTCTTAAGATTGAAGATGCTTCAAAATGTTTTTTTTTGGCTGGTGCCATAGAAGAACCATTTTTTGTGCACTTCTATTTAAGTGGTGTTAGGAAAAGACCAGATTTTGGGTGAATGAATGTGACTGAAGCTGCTCCTCCAGCTTTAAATTCCATCTTTACCTTGTTCATGTGTTTATGACCATGACTTGGACTTCTCTCATTCCTGGCTCCACAAAAGGTTACCATGAAGCAGAAGCTGCCCGAAGTCCCTCCCTCTCTTACAGTCTCCTGCTAAATCACAAAAAGAACAAGGAACAGAAGAGGAAGAAGTACAGGAAGACTGACAATTTTTCATCCATCATCCTTCTTCACACTGATGTGGGCAGAGAGGGTGAGGATGATAATGATGATGAAGTTGTGGAAATGATGATGATGAGGATCACGATGAAGATGATGATGATGATGATTATAGAATGATGAGGAGGCTACAGAATGAAGACCAGGATAAGGTTAATGTCATGGTGGTTTATTTTCATACTGATGATAAGAATGATGGTGAGATGATGATGATGATGATGAGGATGATGATTTAATGAGTGGTGTAGATGATGTGGAAGATGAAGATGAGAATTTTAATAATGGTAATGGATAAAGAAGCTGACGATGAAGCTGATGAGGATGAGAATTTTGATGAGGATGATGATGGCAATGCTGATATGGGTGATGAGAACTTTGATGAAGATGAGGAAGGTGGTGGATTTTCATGAAGTTGATGAAGGCGAGGAGGAGGAAGAGGATTGTGAAGAGGAGGATTTTAATTATGATGATGAAGAGCTTTTTGATGAGCATGAGGAAACTGATTAATATTTTTATGAGGATGAGGAAGGTGGTGATGGCAACGTCTCAGTTGATGAGACATAAGAGGATACGGAGGAAGAGTGCAAAGATGATGATCATGGTAAGAGTGATGGATGATGTTGATGATGAAGATCACACTGGATCACACTGCATTTACTGGATGTTTAGGTCACTGGTTCTCAACCCCTGAAGTTCAAGGAGCATCACGTCTCAACACACCTGTTCCAGCTAACAAGCTAATTAACTATTAAACCTATTTAGGTGGTCTGGGTTTGTTAGAGCAGAGTTTACCCTAAATCTTGCTGGGCATTGGTGCTCCACAGCCAGATCTGAGAGGTTAGGAGAGTTCTGGAATTTAAGAGTGTATTAGGCAAGTTGCCAGAGTTTGGCTTTTACTGCAGATACAAAATCTGTCCATCTGATATTCTGTTTGAGGAACTAAATCCAATCAGTTCTGTAAACCATAATCCAAGTGGATTGTCTTCCAGTGTCATTTGAAGATCTGCCAGTATAATCTCACAGTATTTCATATATAGCTATTTTGGCATTTGTCCATTTCCCTGAATTTGGAATTCATAATTCTCTCTGAAGGATATTTATTCCCATACTGCAGGTTTAACAAATGGAATGTCTGTTTCTTTTTCCATCTCTCTCTCTCTCTCTCTCTCTCTCTCTCTCTCTCTCTCTCTCTCTCCTGTCTTCCTTTAAACATTCCCTTGCTGGTTTCTTTTCCGGTGAGTAAGCACTCATCAGAGAGGCCCGCGTGACTCACCAAACGTAACAGACGGCTGAAAGGGAAAGCAGCTCGCGGCTCTGAGACGAGACGGCCGTCCGTCTTTCTCCCTCCATTGTCCCAGAAAAAAAAAACATGCTCATCTCTTGGGACGAGTTCCTTTTAGATCACTGTTTTGCACATCAACACTGTCTCCTGAGCAGGAAATCTGTCAGAATACACAGTTTGCCGGCTAGCATAATAAATCTATGGACAGCTGTGGTCAGAAGCCACATTTCTTAAGACACTTCTTCATGAGATCTGGACGTCCAGAAGGACAACCGTTCAGTGGATCAGTGATTATTGCTTTTCATCAAGGTTTTTGATCTAGGGGCCTAAGATTTAGAGTTTCTATCTTGCAGAATGGCCAAATTGAGACATAAAAATGGATTTCAGGTATAAAGATGGAAATGTTTGTGTGCACAATACAAAATGTGTATTATCCAAAAATGTGACACTCAGTTTGGAGTTTCCATGTTCGACCCGTGTCTGAGTGGGTTTCCTCCAGGAGCTGTGGTTTCCTCCTACGTTCCAAAAACATGGATCAGGTGAATTGGCTACTCTAAATTGCCCTGGTGTGTGTGGATGAATGTGTATGTATGTGTGAGTGATTATTTGTCTGCATGCCCAGATGTGGATTGGCACTCTGTCCTGGGTGAACCCCCCTAGTGCTCGATGCGTTCCTCCAGGTGGACGGTCATTTCCAGTGGAGAGTACACTGTCTGCTTCTCACCGGTGTGTGTTGGCTGACCGGTGAGTGCTGACTGTGAAGCATCCTACAAAAGCACTATATAAGTGTAACTAACTAACTAATTAAGAAATGGGGATTGAACCCACAACTCCAGCCCCCCAGTTAGTGTGTGATCAGTGCTTATTGCTTTTCATCAAGGTTTTTGATCGAGGGCCCTATGATTTCCATGAGTCTCTATCTTGCAGAATGGCCAAATTGAGACATCCACTTTGATTCACCACATTTAAAAACATCACTATCCAAACGTAGTGGTGTCTCTGGTCCACCACTCACAAATATCCAATCCGGACTGAATATACTGTTCAGAAAGTCTTCGCCCATGAAGTATGAAAGGTCTCCTCTTAAACTTAGTTTGTAGGTTCTCACTTATGAAATGATTTTTCTCACAGCAGTCTAATGACCCTCAAACCCACTGACGTGCCCGCTTTATTTTCTTTTCTGGTCCCATGGCGTTGCATGATTGCTTATGAAGATAAACGATTTTTTCCCCTCTTCCATTAAGTCCTTTCATCTTTGGTGTAAAACAGAATCGATACCTGGCTCCTCAGGATCGTTAGAACTTCATTATCTTTTTCTCAGTTCAGAGATTCACCTGAAACAAGCAACAGGCCACTGCTGGCTTTTTCAATGATTACTCTTTTTAGATTTTTATATTTAGTTAATTGTGTTCAGCTTTTGAGGTGCGTTTGGGGACGAACAAAGTGTATGGCTTTAGGAAAACAGCACCAAGGCCTTTCTTGGTTAGAAGTGTGAGTTTGGCCCCTCTGCGAGGGGGCAGGTGTTTTAATAGGGCGTCTCGCTCTGGGTGGTTTAATGCCTCGTGGTCTGGTGGTGTGTTAGAGAGCTGTAATTGATATTTGAGTTTAGAGGGGTGATAGGGCATACAGTTATCTGGGCTTTTCTCAGATGAACATGGAGCCTGAAGCCTCTGGTTTGTATTGATTTAGTGGGCTAATTGTGTGTGTGTGTGTGTGTGTGTGTGTGTGTGTGTGTGTGTGTGTGTGTGTGTGTGTGTGTGTGTGTGTGTGTGTATATGTGTATATGTGTAATGTGAATACCTATGTCTTCATGTTGTCACTATCTGAACAATAAGTGGCAACTTTACAGGAGGGGAAAATGACTTCTTACCTCACTTCATAATTTTAAATACTGTAAGTTAAGAATTATGGGACCAAAAATGAACCAAATGATTAGGATTTTATATTTAATATCAATTAATATCAATTATATTACCACTATGGTTGCAAGATATTGGGGGAAAAATGTTGTACAATATACACTCATCATCCAAAAATAGTTGCACCCTACGGAAATCGACTGATTGCAGTGCACAACTGCAGTGATGTCGCTCTGAATGCAGTGGGTTGCTGTTAGTGATGAGTGAGTTCGTGCAGGCACTGTTCTCAGCATTAAGATCAACATTGTTTTGTCCAGAAGGTCTGGTGTTTAGTGCAATTTTGTATGACGGCTGATCGTCTTTGGTCTTCATTACAGGAAATTTGACAACCCAACATTACGTTAATGAGGTCCAGCAACCTTTTGTGAACGTGCACACGCTGTCCCTGCGTGTGTACTGGTGTGTTTGGATTTGTGTTCATGCGCGTGCACTCAGGGTTGTCTTTATGACAAGTCTGCTTGTGACAGCCCAGCTCCAGGGGATCACAGCTGCTTGATTATTGATGAATATTTTGTCCTTCCTCATCCGCTCCATTGACTGGATCCTCTCCTCCTGTCCATCCACCAGCCTAAAAATAACACCGTCCACAAAGGTACCAACGTCCACACACTCAGGCATGCTGCCTCTCTCTATGACCAGGTTCATACAGTGCTGTGATAGTCTTTTACCCCTGTCTAAACGGAAACATTCAACCTTTACATTTGGTAGAAATTGAACACCAGGTGTATCTGCCTTTAAAGATAATGCCCAGATAAGTCTGATCTTCTGCTCTTCCTACCTGAATTCTGATGTGGGTCTGATGTGCTCTTCAGAATTTGACACAAACACCTGGAGACAGTGTAGCTCAAATCCCTTATTCAGAAACTGTTCCCACACGCAGCAGGAAAACAGCATTGAAATGAATCCTTAGTTCACTTTTCCAAACAGGCTATAATAAATAATGTAAAAGACTAATAATATTTCATCAATTTAAGATAAATTCATGAAAAATGAACAAATTATAAGCTCAAAAAGGGTCTGATATAAAACCATCAAATTAAGATTTGTGTCAGGTATGTGCTGAAGAACAGGGAAGGAGGCGGTTATGCTCCCAGTGTTAGAATATTTATTAACAAAACAAAAGAAAAGACCTGAAAACAATATGGAGGCACAGTATGCATTTAACACACACACACACACACACACACACACACACACACACACACACACACCTGACAAATGAAGCCTTAGACAAATGAATTTAAATACACACAGCTGAGGATTAGAAACACTTGGGAACACTCATGTGGGCAGGGCTACACATAAGACTCACTGTAGGCACTAAGGACAGAGCTGTGAGACAAACAAGACAGAGAGAAAAAATAAAATACATAGAATTTTTTAATTGGCCATCATTTCATAAATACATAATCAGGAGTGCTAAAATATGAGAATATACTGCAAATCATTAATTTTAAAAATAAGAATTCAAAAGGAGATTGACTACTGCTACTACTGCTACTACTACTACTAATAATAACAATAATAATAATAATAATAATAATAATAATAATAATATAACAATAATAATTTGTTTAAACTCAGGTTGGTTGTTTTTCCAACTAAACTTTCATGAATAGATACAGAATTTTTATCAAGTGACTCTTTATATTATTCAGCAGTATTATTAATTAATTCGTTAATTACCGAGGAGTTGAACCTCACTTTAGAATGTGGAACGTGTCTTTGATGTATTATTGAGTACAAAAGTAGCAGCAACAGAATATATTTTAAGACTGAAATCTAAAATAGCTGTCTCACATCTGTCTTACTGTTTCACTGATCTGAACCATTATGGGAAAACTGGTTAAGGAAAACGTTAATGGGTAAACTGGTCTACTTTGTTGTTGCTCTTTTACTTTATTTAATCTGATTTTTTTCATATAGTTAGTTTTTATTGTCTTATTATTTAGCAAACGCATCAAACAACCTGATATTAAAAGCTAATAGATGTATAGAGTTAAATATTGAGTGTTTCGTATTCTGAATATGAAATTAATTAAATTAATTTCATTAATTGAAAGGTAATTAGACTCTTACAATAGTTGTTTGCAGCAGCATTTATAATTTGTGTTCTTTACAACAGCATCTCTCTCTCTCTCTCTCTCTCTCTCTCTTACACTCACTCACTCACACACTCTCTCTCTCTCTCTCTCACACACACACACTCTCTCTCTCTCTTTCAGTGGTACATTAGTTCATACTTTCTAAACTTTATATCCTATTTCAGCTTTGGATTCACCAAACCTTTTGAATCCTCTCAAAGCTTCGGCCACTATGAGACCTCCCTCTCCATTCTCTCTGTAATACTAGGCATTCGACACAGAAATGCTTTTAGGCAGCTGTCGTGCACTCCCTCTCTCTTTCTCACTTCACTCCGTTCAACCCTCTGTCTATTTTACTTCATAAGTGAATTAATCTCTCTCTCTCTCTCTCTTTCCCTCTCTCTCTCTCTCTCTCTCTCTCTCTCTCTATGGAAATGGAAGCCCCTGCTTTAAGGATCATTAGTTTTGCTCTAAAGAGGAAGTGTCATTGTTTTCCCAACACTGTTTATCAATTATTCACACTTGATTAATAGTGCCTGTGAACAGTGGCAGGAATACGCCGATATGAGTGGCTGTGGGGATCAAACAAAGCAAAACAAAGCAAATCATTCAAAACAGCGCACTGGAGAAGGAGTCTGAGGAAAAAAAAACGTCCGTAATTGCTGTACGACTTTGAAATGAGTTATTATTCGAGTATCGGCACCTTTCATAGAGACATGGAGAACGGCGCTGCGCCAGATTTAAATAAGCGCTCCCCTCCCATCGCTCAGCTTTGATGGCGACACATGAAAGGAGCGTGCCGCTGAGGATTATGGGAGAGCAGAAGCCACAGTGGGGCTGTTTTGTGGAAATAAAGAACGTGTCACTTTTTTCTGTGCGAGAGTGCAGCTGAATATGAGCGGAAATTAAAGATGGCAAGATGCCATATGTAATAGTGCTTACATTACTGCTGCCTGCAACGGTCTCTGGTAATTCTTGTTTTGCAAACTTAAACACATGCTGTGTCTTAGTTTTGTACTGTCTGTTGGTCGGTGGTAGGGTTATATTGATATATGTCAAAGTATTGTGATAGATTTATCGATTCTCAAAAGCACTATTGATATTTATATAATTGTTTACAGGTAAATATTGATGGACAGTTGTTAATTTTCTGTCATATTCAAACCCCAACACTACATAGCAGTGTTGTACTCTGTCTTCAGAATGCAGATTTCTTTAATCCCAATTATGCCATCCCAATTTGGGACTCTCCCTGTATCACAAAGGATGCTACCGATACAAGGAGGGCGAAGGTGTGCCTCCTCCCATACATGTGAAGCCGGCCACCTGCTGGGCAGCCAAAACACTCTGTGGAAAGCATCAGCGGAGAGATGCCTATGCTGGCTAGCTTTGCCCTGGGTGTAATGTGGGGAGAGAGCACCATCTGCCCACTCTACCTGCATTTTTACTCCAATTTTATGCATGTGATGGACAATTGATTCAAATATATCAAAATATCACAGCATATTGCATTTTGAATCCTTGAATTGTGATACATATCATATTGCCAGGTACTTACTAATATACAGCCCTGATGTTCTGGTGGGTTTCTGACACTAAGTGCTTGTGAATAAAGAATTGTAAGTTTCCTGTTTAACATCCATTCACTGTGCACTGTTGCTGTGAACATGAATCTATACACTCAATGGTTCATATCTTACCACATTTTCTGAACCTGAGCCCAACTGCAGTTGTCCCAGTCTAAAATGTTAACGCAACTCCACTGTAGCCCTCAAATTCGGAACCTGACTCTGTATGAACCTGATTGTAGTCAGAAATGTTTTGTCTGATCTTGATTTATTAACATGCACACACACAGTGGTCATGTAGTTAGCACTACTACAACCAATGAAACAAATGTCAGTTTGGGGACCAACAAAATTCAAAGCACTGTGTTTGAAGACAGTGAGTTACTCAGCTCTTTGGACTCCCGGGGAAGAAAAGAGTCCCAGAAAAGAGTCTGGATGTTTGTCTTCCTTCAGTTTGAGGGATGGTGGGTCAAGCCAAACTGTAAGTGATGCCCGAAGGGCTCTTGGTACAGCTCAAATTTTGACCATTGCCATCATGTACAGGGGTGCTGGTCCATTTTTGACTTTGTAGGCCAGCATCAGGAGTGTAATTTGTGCACTTCTGGTGCCAGTCCCAAGCCTAGATAAATGGCGAGGGTTGCGTCAGGAAGGGCATCCGGCGTAAAACTTGTGCCCAAACTCTAATGTGGATCATAAATATGATGATCCTCTGTGGCGATCTCTAAAGGGAGCAGCTGGAAGAAGAAGAAGAAGAAGAAGAAGCTCATTTGAGTTAAAAGCAATGCTTGGCAGGCTATGGTTTTTACGAACAGTCCAACATGCTGGATCACATCTTCAAGCTAGATGGGCAGCTGTTTTTCTGCTCAGACCGAGACCAGCAGCTTTCCAGTAGAACCAGGGGAGGAGGGCTCTGCATCTATATCAGCAAAGGTTGAAGCACAAACTGTTCTGTAGTGGACAGACACTGATCTGAGGCAGAAGAACATTGAGCAGTGAAATGCTGTCCTCACTGTTTGCTGTGGGAGTTTACAGCAGTGTTCATTGTTGCTGTCTACGTCTCCCCACAAGTTAATGCTAATACAGCTCTCAAAGATCTCCATTACTGCATTGGCTCTCTTCATAACAAACATCCCGTACAGCTGAATGTGGTGGCAGGGGACTCTCCCTATGGGGACTTCTCCCACCACGTTTATAGCACCACTCATCATTCTGTCTGAACCCAAGTGTAGCCCAACAATATTCTGTCTGAACTCAATTGTTCATTCAGACTTCTGCCCAATTTAGGACAATCTTAGGAATAAGAAGTACTTGTCTTTAAAAAATCATAGATTAAAGAATCAAGGTCTTGGATCCTTAAGCTGTAAATCAGGAGTTGCGTCTGGTAAAAGCACTAGAGCCAAGCTCATTTACATCTATGCTCTGTTACCTTTTATATGTCAAGCCACTGCAGATACAGCAATATATCAGAGAAAGGGAAACCAGTCAAGCTCTGACAGAATGGTAGATCAGAGCAAACAAATTTACAAATCAAAGCATGAAGAACCAATTGGGAACAAGTGGAACTATAGATCAGAGGAACTGGAAACCATTTGAGCACATGTAGATTTATAGATTTATAGAGTTGTTCAAAGGTAGAACTGTAGATCACAGGAAAGGAAACCAGAGGTAGAACAGTAGATTGGTGCAAAGTAATCCAGTTGTTCACAGTTATAATTTTATACAAGTTGGATCAGACAAGGGAAACCAGTTGGACCCAACCATAATTGTAGATCAGACAAGGGAAACCAGTTGTTCACAGGTACAATTGTTGATCAGATATTGAAAACCATTTGGACAAAAGGAGACCTGTAGATCTTAGCAAGAGGAATCAGTTGGAGAGCTGCAGGACAGATAAATGGATGCAGTTGTGTGAAGATTGAGCCGTAGATCAAATGGAATCAGTCAGGCACAGATATAACTAATGTAACTGATTAAAGCAGGACATCAGAACCAGTCCACAGGAAGAACAGAAGATCAGAGCAGAAGTTACCAGATTAGCTGAGTTAGAACTGTAGATAAAAGCTATAAACGGATCATAGATTAAACTGTGGACTACAGGAAGTAGAAACAGTTGACCTCAGACAGAGTACATCTTGCACATGTACCTTAGAATTTTAGACATTTTACTGTAGATCAGGGCAAGGAGACAGAGTCAAATGAAAGAGGTACCAGATGAGTGCACATAGGACTATTATGTAGATCAGGGGCTTGTTACAGAGGTTTGCAAGTCTTAAGGGCCTAGCTCTTTTTTTTTGACTAGTCCCATTGAACACTTTTTGCAGAGTGAACTGTGTAAAGTATTGTCAGCGTTTACTGTTTGTCCCTAAACACACTGAACTTCAGTGAAAAGGGAGAAGCAAGAGGGATAGACTGGTACCTCTATAGGCCAGAAACATTCTCAATGAAAAGATGCAAATACTAATGCCAACACCAGACCAATGCTCTACAAATGACTACTCATACGACCCACCTTGACATGCTATCTGGGAACGCTCAGTAGTCAGGCAAGGACAAGTCATCAAATCAATCTGGTCCACCATGAGAGATAACTGGAAAAAAGTACAAGACAACTTGGGTGTCATTCTAGCGCCCCTTGCAGCAATACTCAGAATACATCTTGCAGTTCTGTTTCCTCATGGAATGTGTTGTGGCACATTATTTGATGCCACTACTTTTGCAACCCAGTCTGCGTAGCTTGAAGCATCTGCATTTGCGTCCTCGTGTGAAGTATGCTGTGAGCCTTAGGCTAGAAATGTGCTCAGTGCAAGGATACGAACACAAATGCCAATGCCTGGGAAATGCTCGGCAAGTGGACGGTCCTGCTGTTCAAATTTAATATGCATTCTTACGTTACTGAGGCGGTTAAAACGCTCAGTTCTCAGGGGGGCGATAAAGAACAAATCATCAAATCAAACTGGTCTGCCATGACAGTTGACTGGGAAGACTTTGGGCTGTCACAGCAGTGCCCCTTGTGGCAAGAAAGCACTTATGTTACATTATAAAATATGTCATCATTTTGAATGCAGTGATATGTGAAACTCTGTGTAGCTTGAAGCACCTACATTCATGTCCTTGTGATGGTTTGAGACCTGTTTTCAGCAGCATTTTGTGAGAATGCGTGACTGTGAGACTGTGAAGTTCATCTGTTTTTCAACACTACTTAATAAACTAATAGTAGTTTACTATTATTAAACTAGTAAACTATTTAGTAAATCCCTATATAGTGCAAAGCTAATGAGGAAATAGGGATCCATTTAGGTCACTGACTTGATATTTCTTGCTCCTGGGCTTCCCCTACAGTCAGGAACTGTAATTCGTTGACCCTAAAGAAGGTCATGCTTTACACATGCTTTTCTGGACTTTTGAGAGATGCAGAACCATCACTAAAAGGAAAAGAAGCATGTGCCAGTAGTATTACATCCAAAACAGCAACCATAGCAGTAGTGCTGCTTTCTCTATTACGCGTCAGGCTGACTGAAAAAAAAATGGAGAGGGAGAGAGAAATAGCAAAAGGAAGACAAATATGGCAAAGGAGTCCCATGTGTGATATTTGATTTAAAGCCCAGTGAAGGTCACAAACTGCAGCTCCGTAACCGCCCAAAGAGCCGCCCTCAGCTCCTCCACTGCATTTATTCATTTGTCTGCTTTGTTGGCCCGCAGCGTCAGCACAACGTGTTTCTTCACAACGGGCTACGTCCCATGTTTCTGTGTATTTTGAACGTAATTGTGATTAAAAATGTGTAACAAAATGGCTCAAATGGCCTTCCTTCATCTGGCACAGTTACCCAATAAGCCATGGAACTCTCACTCCTGTCCCAGAAAGCACAGCGTCTCCCAAGTTACCCTTCTTTCTCATCCAACACGCCTAATTCAGCTCGAGAAGAGCGTTACGATTGAGAGTCAAAACATGGCAGAAGAACAGACCCAGGCCACTCCATCTGTTGAAGGACAATTTGTTAGCCGTCCTCTTACCTTTCATGATGAACAGAAACACTGTTGTTCAGATATTTGTGGGTGGTGGACCTGCTCTCAACCCAATAGTGACACTGATTTCTGTAAAGACCCAAGTGACACGACTACACTTGATGCGCCAGTATGACAGAACCAAAAGTGTTACTGCTGTGATCAGAACGCTGTGTGATCAGAATGTAGATGTTTCCAATAAAGTGGCCAGTGAGTGGATGCATAATGTAGGTGTTTCTAATAAAGTGGCCAGTGAGGTGAAGCACAAGCTGGGTGTTTCCAATAAAGTGTCCAGTGAGGTCAAGCACAAGGTTGTTGTTTCCAGTAAAGTGGCCAGTTTGTGTAAGGTTCTACTGTAGTGTTTATGATGGTCTACACTGTGTACCTGTGGAAGGTAGAAACTTACAGTTCCTCCTTGATAACCAGTGTGTTATTTTCCTGTCAGAACAAAGTTCTAGAGTAAATTTAATGGTGCTTTCCTGTTCTGTTTCCTTCACCAGTCTCTCAGTTTTTATGTGTTTTTTTTTTCTGGTTCCCTTTCTCCAGTAACCCGTATCTCTGTCCCCTGTGATAGAACGCCTACAGGCTGGGGGAGCCCAGAAGATAAAGCGTTTGAGCTGCTCTGCCTGCTATTTTGGTATGAAGCTACAGAACAGGAGCTTTTTATTGTTCATTTTTTTTTCTTGTCACCACAAATGACAAGGGACAAATCCGAGGGGGCCGCCACCGAGTGGGGTTGTTTATTTTGTAGCTATGGCAAGTGACAGGGGACAAATTCTGCTATTCAAAGTTCAAAGGGCCTCATGACTAATTCAGACTGTATTTTGTGTGTGTGTGTGTGTGTGTGTGTGTGTGTGTGTGTGTGTGTGTGTGTGTGTGTGTGTGTGTGTGTGTGTGTGTGTGTCAGTCACTGCTGGAAAAGGATAAAAATGAAGTTGTGGGTTTTTGTGAGAGAGAGAGAGCGAGAGAGTGTGTTTTCTCCAGCTCTGGGACAAATTATTAGCGCAGTGTAGTTAATACTGTCTTATATTTTATACTCATCACATTTAAAATGATATATTTCAAGCTTTTGTTTTAATGTTGATACTGTGATTAGTAATATATTCAAATTTGAATTAAAATCTTCTAATATTTTGAGATTCCGTATTTCTGGTTTCCATGAGCAAGAAGCCAAACTGATTAAGAGTTAAACCAAAAAAAGTCACTTTATGTAGTGAAATGACAGATTACCTTTTTGAATATGAAACATATATTTTACCTTTTGAAATTATGATCACAAATGAGCATTTATATTCAAATAGTAGTTTCCTCTAAAAACATCATGCTGTTTTTCTGTCAACCTCTCATGAAGATGAAATATTTTACAATTATACATTTAGAAACTTAATTGCTTTGGAAACACACACACACACATACACACATACATACATACATACATACATATATACATATATATATATATATATATATATATATATATATATATATATGTATATATATGTATGAGAATGTTTTGCATAGATAATATAGATAATGCTCAGTAATTGTGATATTAAGTAATTATAACAAATATAAACAGTTTATAACACTTAAATATTACAAACGCCTGATTTTCAGCAGGTGTGACCAAATGTGCGGGCAGTCCCACAGCTCCGTTAGCATGCAAACAACTTGTAATCAAGTTCCAGGCTGGCCTCCCCATGGATTTCAGCATTGCTCTAGTGCTACACAGAAGACGCAGGTGCATTTGTCCTCCTCTTTCTGAGGGAATAAATATGCATAGAGTGCAGTTCTGACCTGGAACAGAGCCATGGCAGTTTTTTGTGGAAGTGCCAATAAACCTGGCTTTATGTGAAGTCCTCTATCCTCTATCGGTGTGTGTATGTGTGCAGCAATGACCTAGCAGGTGTCCTAATACTTTTGCACAGACAGTGTAGCAAGCTGATTGTATCTAATTAGAATGCACTTTATGTTTGCAATTATCACATCAATTATAACTAATAAAAAAAATTGATTTTATATTTTTTTATATATTAAGTTAAAAAATAATTTTACATAAAAGTAAAAAATGTAGAGCGAAGGCATTATTTTATTTAGTTACTCAAATACTACTGAATCTGAATAAATAAAAAAACTGCAAAATGACCCTGTGAAAAATACATAAATCAGTATCTTATCACTGTGTGAGACAAACCTGTATCTGCTTTCCAGGAGAAGGAACATTTTTTTTAACTCAAGTCAATATAAAATTGTAAAATTTCCTCCTGTGAGACTAATAAAGAATGATCTCAACAACAATCTTTAAACGATTGTTGGTAATTTTGAAGCATTTCTATTGGTCCGTTCATTATTCAAAATAAAGAACAGAAATGGTTTATAGAAATGCAGTAAATGTATGCAATAGATAGTTCTCTGAACAAAGGCAGTCAATGAAAAGAATTACATTAATTACCTGGCACTGAACTCATGTATGAGTTTTTATTTATTAGTCTGCTGGTCACACCAGGAGTGTTCATCTTTTAATTGTGTCTGATGGTCGCTCCACTGGCTCTCTGTAATTTACTGGAGCAGATGATTTCCCATGAACAGGCGGATCAATGCATTCGAAACCTGTGTGTTCATTAATGTCAAGATGATAAATCAGGGAAACAAAGAGAATGAAAACAATGAGGCGATGGGAGGGCTTGTACTGTACGATGAGTAGGCAGAATTTCCAGCACATATTTGGTGGTAAATAATTTCACACTGATGCACAGGAGATGCACTAAAGTCATACTGATGCTGTAGACCAAACCTAGGACATATTCAAAGTTTTACATTTTCAAACTATTACAAAAAGACAACAAACCAGGTTTGTTGACCATTTGATCGAATAGCTAATGAGGCCTTCAGAGGCATCTGAATATTGTTGGATCAGAACTCTCCAGGGTTTAAGTGTGGATCTTCAGAACCAGGACGGTATTTCACAAAGTCGGGTTAGCAAGTTAACTTAAACCTAAATGAATGACCCAATCCTGGGTCTGGACATCTGCAACCCTGCACAGTTTATCTCCAGTCCTAATCTTACACACCCACTCCAGGTACTGTAGCCTTTAAGGACATCTGAGTGTTTGAGGAGAACTACCGAGGGTAGTAGATCTTAAGAAGCAGTTAGCCAGATAAATGAAGTCCCAAAAAGGACACAAATGTGGTCTTGGATCTCTAAGACAGGCAGAGTTTAGATCCAATCCTAATCTTTCACAGTCTTGGTAAGCACAGTACCCAATGATGGTAGATCTTCAGGACCAGGAGCAGATTTCTCAAAGCAGGATTTCACAGTTAGCCAGATAAATTAAACCCAAACAAAGGACCCAGTCATGGTCTGGACAATCCTGCAAGAACTTAGCTCCAACCCTAATCCTGGACACCTAATCCAAGTAATGAGGTCTTCATGAGAATCGGAATATTGGAGCTTGGTGTGTTGGATCAGAACTCTCCACTCTGGTAGATATTCAGATTGGGGGTTGTTTCACAAAGAAGGATTTCTCGTTTAGCCAGATGTGAGTTCAGTATAAGTGCCTCTCCTCTGAACAGGCTAGACTCTTTGTGAAATCCTCCCAGTATTTGGGGACCCCTGGTTTGAGGTGTACAACTGACTTATCTATAGCCCTGGAATTCCACTGCTCTGATACCATCACTTAAGAAGTCTTCCCTGAGGTGACCTGAGAATGTCCAGCATTTTCCTCCTCACTAAACATAGGGATAGAGCAGGTATCTGGATCATCAAGGGGTCTTTGAGAGCCACTGGTTTAGAGCAGTGTATGGGGAAGTGGTTTTCCAGGACTAGGACTGAGAACCATTCCTGGCTGAAAACAGTCCCCTACACTGTTCCATTCATAATGCCTGTCACACTCCTAATGCTACACAGCTGACTGAGTTGATGAAGCCTTCATGAGCAGCGGAATGGGGAAATCAGATGAATCTGATTAGAGCTCAATAAAACTGTGCAGCAGAATCTGCAGGAGCTCAACTCATTAACAATCAATTACTGCACACAGTTATTGCACACATTCCAGGACAGACCCATCTGTTCAGAGTTAATACACATATTCATATAAAGTTAGCATTTCTTCCAGATGTTTGGACTAGAGTTCTTGACTGCGAGAGGTGACCGGCATTACCCTGGTGGGGAAATGATATGTGCTGCTGGTCGGTGTCAGACTCTTCACTTCACTAATCTTGGTGTTCACCTAAGAGGTTTTGCATTATGAAGATGAGCGATGTGAGTGTCAACGCTAGCAAGGTCTCAAGTCATTGTTCAGAAATGGCTGTGTGACACTGTCAGTAGTGTTCCACCAATTTTCTGCCCAATTTACAAATGTTAAAATACAAAAATGTGGGGGGTTTTGTTTATTGCATAATTACATCATTGTTTTTGCTATTATATCCTCATCATTAAAAAAAATAGCTGCACCCAGAAGGAATCGACCAACTGCAATTGCACAATTACACTGGAATCATGTCAGACAGTTGTGGAGTCACTCAAAATGGCAGTGGGTGATCTTCAGGTAATGGTCAGTGCCACTATCACCGGTTTGTTGTTATGCATCTCATGTCCAGACATCCTCGTGTCATGGTGTGGAGTTGGATGTCCTACGATGCCAGATTTCTTTGGTCTTCATTATAGACACTTTGACAGCCCAACATTACATTGAGGTCCTGTATCCAGTGACGCTACACCCTGAAGCGCAGTGTTAACAGGACAACACTCGTCTACATACTGTTGCCGTCTCAAGAACTCGCCCCGAAGACAGATATTATGCCACAGCCAGTCACGTCACCAGACCTGTCCTCATTTGAAAATGTGTGGGATGTTATTGGACGTGATCTCAACACTCTACCCGTACCACTAAGTCTGCAGGACCTGAGTGAGAACATTCGAGCTGCATGAGATGGATTATCACAGAACACCATTACGATCCTCTACAACTCCATGCTGAGACACCTTCCATTTTGCGGTATCCCTGATGCCATACTGAATAAATATTACCCATATCAGTCTACATTTTGAATCATTTCTTGTTCCTGGTGACCTTTATCTTTCTTCACAGTAGCACTGCAATCCCACACTTCCTTCTGGGTGCAGCTGGGTTTTTTTTTTTGGTTTTTTTCCCAACATTGAGAGTGTTGTCATTATAGCAGGAGTATAAAATGGACTTGTAATCATAACATTAGTTTAAAAAGACAAAGAGTAAAGATCAAATCAACCACACTTAATACAGCACACAGAACCTCGGCTTCTTTCATTTGTCTGCCGTGAAGAAGAAAGCTAACAAAGTCACACAAACTCGGAGCGGAGATGCACACTGGATGAAATGACTTCATCTGCGTGAAGAAGCTCCTTTGACTCTTTTTCGTCTCTCTTGTCTAAACATCCTTGCAGTAAGCTTGATTTTGTAAAGTCGTTTAATATCTCATGGAATCAGAATTCAGTCTAATGACCAAAGTCAGCTTTAACTCTGACCACTCATCTCTGTTTATGGAAAACTAGCTTTCTCATTAAAATATGTAAAAAAGCCAAAAAAATCAATCTGAATCTTCAAAGCTCAGACGTATGTTCGTGGTGAACACACAATTCCAGGGCTTTCTATCAGAACGCGTCTTTAATGGTGAAGTTTCTTGCCATTATGATGGATCTCTAATGATGTAGCAGATCATCTGTGTTTGGTTTCAGTTCAAACATCTATGGCTCATTTATCTTGGGATGTGCTATGCAGTGTTCTCAGTGTTTTTCTGCGGAATGTTTCACACTGCTCGGTGTGCCCTTGAGCTATTTTAGATCTAAGAGCTAAAACAACCCAGATTAAAAAACAGACTGAAGTGGAATAAAGTAATGCAAGGTTCTCATTTGGTAAGAGTAGTGTTGGCTCTCAGAATCCCCATCCCAGCTTTAACCCTTGGTGACTCCACGACACTGGCCACTCCTTACTGGCCTCACCTGTGTCCAGTTAAGTTGTGCAGACTGATCTTCATCTAGTCAGGTTTGTTCTGTTTGCAAGTGCACAATTTGTGTTTCTGATGAAGTGGCAAGTGATTGAAAGAACAAGGTAGGTGTTTCTAATAAAGTGGCCAGTAATAGAAAGTAAAGGGCAGGTGTTTCTAATGAGGTGGCCAAGTGAGTAGGAGCACAAGGTCAGAGTTTCTAATAAAGTGGCCATTGTCCTTTCAATCCCTGGCCACTTTTTTGACTGTGGTCAGGCATTCTCACTTTCCATACACCACATGTCCAAACATTTGTGGACAAAGATTCTGATGAATGCATTCAACTACTTTAAGCTGCACAGTTTGTCTAGTCCCTGTCGAGAATTACTGCCAATAGAATAAGACTTTTATGGCAAACATTTATGGCATTTAGCTGATACTTTTATCCAGAGTGACTTTCTAGAATGGTGTTAGGAGAATTGGTGTAGTGCGACATAGTTGCCCAGACTGAGAATTGACCCCAGGTTTCCCACATGGTGTGGTAGCTAATTGGTGGTTTCATTTACTGCACCACACCAACCATTGAACATGAACCTATTGGCACCTTGCCTAATGCCAGATATTGACTAGAGGAGTATGAAGCCCATCAGCATTCAGCCGTGGAGCAATGGACCTGTGTTCTCTGGAATGATGATTGTCCACTTTTGGGATATTGTTGGGGAAGAGGTGTGGTGGTCATCATCTAATATCCTGAGCTCTGTAATACTCTTTTGGCTGAATACAATCAAATCCTCCCAGCAGTGCTCCAGAATGTAGTATTTTGATTTTCGAAGAAAGAGTGAATGAGCAGGTGTCCCAATACTTTAGTCCACACAGTGTGTATAGGGAGTATGAAAGGCTTGATTCTTGTTTATAGATATCATAAAAGCTTCCACTCTCCTTTGGAGCAGTGTGTGGATTGAGCCGTCAGCTCGGTAATGAATTAAAGGCATTGGCTGAAACTCAGCGCCTTTAAACTGGAATTACAGTCAAGGTTTCTTTCACTCTATCATCTACTGGTCTCTTGAGTGTGTTTGATGGCAGCCGTTGTTCAGTAATCTCTGCCTTGATGAGTTTATTGCGTTTTAGGCTTTGATTCGTTCTGCTCATCCGCAGACGTCCGCAAACAGATGCTTTGATTGTATGTGCTTTTGTTTGGGTGCTGCGGTGTTTTGTCTGGGAATGGATTCAATAGAAGGAGAAACTGCCAACATTTTATGGTGAAATGTGAACAGTTAGATGAATAGAAACATAGAATAGAAACAGAATCACATTAGGGATCTAGCATTGTTAAGTACATTTACATTAAATGGACTAAAGTATTGGGACACCTGCCCAATGAAGGGTATTAGTAGAGTTTACCCTGGTTTTGTTGGAGTAACTGTCTCTGCTGTAAAGGCACGACTTTCTGCTACATTAAGGAGCATTGCTGTGATGATCTGATTGAATTCAGTAATAAAAGCTTTACTGATGTCAGGATGTTGGACCTCCACCCCATCTAATCCTCAACTCCATAAATCATCCCAAACATACTAGATAGAGCACAAAAATTCCACTGTTGCACTACTCCTCAGCTCATACTGGGAGAAGGTGGGGGGTCATATACAGTGATGGGAAGGTTATGACACCTCATTAACACCTTAATTATTGAGAGATGGTGGTGATTTTACAACACTAAAGAAGTATCTTTTAAAATATCTTGCAGTGTAATTAATGGACATTCTTCCTGTGAGGAAAATTTTAGGACACCCTATGCTGTATAAACTGGTATTTTCTTAACTGGCTGAAATAATATCAGATGTTTTCCATAACCATCTACCAGCCTGTGAAGTCGACTGTGAGAAATATTTCCCCCACTCCTCCACTCCGCTTCAGTCTTTGTACACAGTCTTACTTGTTCCCCCTCTGATAAAGATTTCATAGTGGTTTCTATGATGGAGAGATCTCCAGACCCTGCTGCAGCAAAGCAGCCCCAAACCACGAGACTTCCACCACCATGCTTCACAGTTGCTACGAGGTTCTTGTGTTCAAATTCTATCTGGTTTGTGCCCAAATAATTAACCTTTGAATTAATCTTTCCAAAGCACTTTGTTCCAGAAGTCTTGCTTTTGTCTGGTGTTTTGTGACAAAGTTACTCTTTTCATGATGTGATTTGTTTTTATTTTGACAGCAAGAAGTTCCTCCCCTCCCATGAAAATCACATTTGTTTGTCTTCTGCTGGTAGATGCATGTTCAAGTGTGGCAAGAGCTACCTGTAGGTCCCATGATGACATTTTAGGATTATTGGAGACTTCTGTATGTATCTTGGCTAGATCTGGCCATGTTGGCAGTTGATTTAAATGTTTACCACTTGGACATTTTTTCCCAAGACCTTTATAAATGTTTTTAAATCCCATCACAGACTTATCTGCATCTCTTTGGATCTTGCATGGTGATCCTACTCAGACATGCTCCTTTACAATGGTGTTCTGATCACTTACAGCTGATTTGCTGCACCTGATTCCAATTTTAAATTGTAATAAATGTAATAAAAGTCCTCACAAGACTATTACATTTTTAATAATTGTTTTACAAATTGTGTCTAAAAGACATTTCGTCAGTTTTATGTGTTCAGTTATATCATCTCCATCTCTCAATATAGTTAAAATGAAGATTAAATGTATGAAACATATGTTTAAATATGTTAAAAAAGACAACAATGTTAATGGGGTGTCCTACTTTTTTCCGTACAGTTGGGTGTACGGTATACACACTTGTACAGTCTGACTAAATATAAATATATTTTTAATAACCTGGTTTCAGAGCATAGGGTTAACCATGCTTGGGTGAAGGTCGTGGTCAGTCTCAGCAACCCAGCACTTCGACCTCTGTGTCACCCTGACCCCAAGAGTTGCAGTTTTTCCTAGATGTTTCTTGTGGTGCCCTGACATGGCTGTGGTGTGTTAGCGTGTGTTCTGCTGGCACGAATGGATCAGACACAGCAGTGCTTAAACCCCTCAATGTCACAGTTCACAGTGTCCTGTGGGCTATGTCCTGAAGGACTAGAGGATGACCACCACAAACTGTGCAGAGGCAGATGAACTTCTCCCTCTGAATTTTCACCTACAAGGTGAAGCATCTGGGAAGAAGTGTGTAATAGAGTGGACAGTCAGTGGACACAGTGCTTAAACACTCCAAAAGCACTGCTGTGACTACCAGCAGAACACACACTAACACAATACCACCATGTCAGTGTCACTGCAGTGTTGAGAATGACCCACCACCCACGTAATATCTGCTCCGTGTTGGTCCTGTGAGGTCCTGACCAATGTAGAACAGGGTGAAAGGAGGTTTACGAACTATGCAGAGAAACAGATGGACTACAGTCTGTAAGTATTAAAGTAGAAAGTGCTCCTGTATGGTCAGTGGAGAAATAAGGAGGTGGTCATAATGTTATGCTAATCAGTGTATATGGATCTATATCAGACACTAGTAGCACTGCAGTTTTTGATGGACAGTTATGAGACGGTTTTGTTTGGTTCTTTATTTTTTGTTGAAAAGTGAATTCTTACTGCAAACAAACACAAAATGCAAGTTTTTTTCCCCTTTTTTTCAAAAGTAACAAGCAACAAACATGTTTTTCTTCCACCCACGATGAATGTTTAAGACTTCTGAATCGTACAGTAGCTTCACTGAGCTTTCAAAGCGACGTCGTCTCTCGCTGCCGTCAATCCTGCTCGAGTTTCTCCCACACAAACGCTTGCTTTCATCCGTCGGATGCAGATTCTCTGAGGCACCGTTTCCATCTCACCTTACCCTGCGACACCCCCTACCCCCCAAAAAGAAGTTTGTGTTGTGACTGTTGTCACCTCCCCTTCTGTTAGACAAGCTCTCACTCCAGTAAACACACCGTGATTACATAAAGCATCAGGAATATATTTAGAGGTTTCTCTCCCACAGTGAGCGCGTACAGTAGCAGGCAGTAGTTTGGATGCACCTGATTGGCTGTAGGTTCATCTTAGGTTGTTTTCACACCTCACCTTTCAGTGTCAGACTTGTTTTGTTTTCACCATTGTTGTGATTCTTTTGGGCAGGTGTGAAAACAGTAATCCCAGTGTGGACCAAAACAACTGTGCCCGATCCCAAACAAACTCTGGTTAGTTTGTGGTGAGAAGGTCATCCGACATCAGTCCAACCCAACTGTCAGGGTTGCTGGGCAGGTTTGAGCTAAACGGCTCTGCAGGTGTAGTTCAAGCTCATAAACTGACCACATAATCAGCTATGAACAAACACCGTCTCTGCTCCTGCTCCATGTTAAACTGCACAGAAATCTGCACTGATCGAGAACACGACTCCTTCTTCCAGGTAATTACTCTCTCGTTCCTGTCCCAGACAGGTCTGACCAATCAGCAGAGAGAATATTCTCATGTGTTTTGTTGTAGACCTTTTTTGTAGACCTTTTCTTGTGTGAAAACAATCTAAACCACCTCACAGAATCGTTAACTGATTCGGGCCACAGCAAACAACATGAAGGTGTCAAATTGCCCATAGATCTTCTTAAAGGTGCCAGAGAAAGGATTTGAATTAGTATTTGTTTCCCATTGTTTTATTTTATTGATTATTTCTAGGATTGCATTAACAACAAAACGGATACAAATCTAGGTATGTACACAAATAAAGAAGAAAGAAGTTGAAAATGGGACACAGAGCAGGCAGGAGGCAATGATCTCGATAGTAGGGACACTGTTGAGAAAGGGGCTCCATACTTTGTAATAATTAGCTATTTAGCCTCTAAGGGTAAATTTCAGTTTTTCCAGTTTCACAGAATAATGTCTCTCTTTCCCAGTGTGAATGGGAAGATGTGCCGTCTTCAGTAAGACTCAAAATGGCATGAAATTGGATGTGTTTAGGTAAGGTGGGCAAATCGGAGACAATGCCAAACAGAGTGTGTAATATATCTGAAAAAGAACTGAATATACATTGATCAAAAAAATGACGACCATGTCCTTGTTTCTCCACTGGCCATATAGGAGGGTGAACAGACTGTAGCTCATCTGTTTCACGATATACATTGGTAGCTTCCTATCACCCTGTTCCTCAATGTTCAGGACCACTACAGAGCAGGTCTTATGTGGAAGGTGGGTCATTGTCAGCACTGCAGCGACACTGATATAGTGGTGGTGTGTTAGTGTGTTTTGTGCTGATATGAGTCGATTGGGCACATCAATGCTCTGTTCACTTTATTAGACCTAATGGATCCACCTTGTAGATGTAAAGTCAGAGACAGAGAAGTTCATCTGTTTCTGCACAGTTTGTGATGGTTACCTCTAGTCATTCATCAGTGCTGACAGGACCCTGCCCTCAGGACACTGTTGGCTGGATATTTCTACTTGGTGAGTCCAGCAGTGAGACTGAGGGGTTTAAAAACTCCAGCAGCACTGCTGTTGAACACATGTTGATAGCTTTTCGTTTTTAATTTGAAGGTATTTTTTAATTGAGTGATACAACAAATAATCTAATATTTGTTTCATTTATTTAGATCTTTATTGCACTAGCCTCCAAAATGCTACAGCTGGACATGTTCTGTTGCTGAAGTTGATGCTGGTGTTCACTTGTAACCTCATCCCTTTGAGACGTCATATAACCAACTTCACTTCAGTTAATCAGCTAATAAAGTGATGGACCAGCCCTTTATCGGTTCCTTTAACGGACTCCCTCGAGGGGAAATGGTGAGAGCTTGTTAAAACTGCTGTTGAAACAAAGGTGTGGGGCTCGTTCATTGACCCAAAACCCACTGATGAAAGTTTCCAGAAGTCCGCCAGAGTCTGAATACATTGTCACTTCAACCTTTTGAATGCTGATCTCTTTTTATGGAGCCCTGTTCTCATTAACTCGTATTTTAGGGTGGCAATTAGCGGGGCCAAGCACCATATCTGATAGCTTATGCATTATTTTAATATACAGTGTTCTTCCCTCCCTTACTCGGTAATGAGGTGTGCAGCAAGCGGTTGGCTTGGTACTGGGATGTTGTGAAGGGCACTGAGGCTGAGATAGCTGCAGTTCGTTCGCATGGAAAGCGTTTTTTTTTTTTTTTTTTTTTTTGATATTGTGGGGTGTTCTTATGGAAATTCTCCTTCATAGAGACTCGAACAGGCCAATTTCATCTGAATCAGGTGGTGGATGTATATGCAGCTTTGGGAGATGGAGATGGAGGAGACGGAGAGATGGAGGAAGGGAGAGGGAGCTGGGAGGAGGTGAATCTCTCTCTTTTTCTCTCGCTCTCTCTCTCTCTCTATCTATCTCACCCCCCCTCTCTCTCTTCGCTCTAATGGGGGAATTTATTAGCTGGAGTCTAGCGGCCTCCTTTAAAGACCTTCTGAAATTGAAGTGTCAGCTCAGAAGTCAAGCACATCAAAATGCCCCTTGCAGCAAAATGGGGATGTGTGTGTGTGTGTGTGTGTGTGTGTGTGTGTGTGTGTGTGTGTGTGTGTGTGTAGATATGAAAGAGAGCACTATGACTTGTCTCTGAAGTCAGCGACATCAGAAGCTCATAGCAGAGCAACGTCACGCCTGTCTGTGAGCAGAAACCGATACAGACCTCGAAAGGGTAATTACATCCCAGTACCCAGCTTGTGTGTGTGTGTGTGTGTGTGTGTGTGTGGTGGATAGATGGGTGGGTATCTAGTTAGTTTGGGAGTTTCAGATGTGAATGTCAGTGTGTAAGAGCGCTGGGCTTAAACAGAAGGAGATCAGCCGGCCGCAGCACTGACCCCGTCCGTTCTCTCAGTAAGAGCACTGGAAGTGGGGGCAGGTGTGTACGGCTTCAAACTGCCAGCCACTTAAACTTGTCCTGCTCCTGCACAACACTGCAGATTGGATTTTGCAATCTGGTTTCTTATCTGTTCAGTATTGGGGAGGGGGTGACCATGGAACTACATTTTCCTAACCAGATCAACCATGACATTATGACCACCTCCTTGCTTCTACAGTCACTACATATGGTATCAGCTCCACTGATTATAGAAAACTGTTGGTGCTCACATATTTCCCTGTAATTGAGTTATTGTATACTTAATGGACTGCAACAGGTTAACTGTTCTTCTCTTGACTACACTTGAATTCACGAATGCAAGAACCTTTTCAAAGCTGTAAAGCACTTTACTGGATTTTTATAAAAGTGGAAAGAGGACTATGAACTCTGGCAGCTTCAGCTGCTATTGGCATTAAACTGTGACTATTAAACAAGGTCCATTATAGGCTCTGCAACGAGCCTAACATCATAATATGGAGCAAATCTCAGATTTACAATGAAGGCTTGTCTCATCCTCAAAATGCTTCTTTCATTTCTAAACAAGGTTGGATTTACTAACCTCATTAAAAGCCTTGAGAATCCCATAGTTATGCACATTCTGATAAGTTTATGGCCAGTGCTGATGAGCTGAATGTCTGAAATGCGGGTTCTGTGGATAGGTGACGGAAGGTACCACAAAAGTTGAAACCACTTGGTGGGCTCCACGCACCCCCCCCTTCTGTACCATCAGCTACAGCCGCCTGCCCAAGTGTGCATTGAGTTGAAGTGTTGTTTTTTTTCAGGGTTCAGGTGAAATGTATCAAAGTTATAGTTCAGGATACAACAGATGAGTCATTTTCACACAACAGTCTCAGATCATCTTCATAAATATTTGACCCTCAATCATGCAGATGATCGATATTCATGGTGATGACACTGAGTCACTTATTTGTGCATTCTGCCTGATTTGCTTGCCATGTGGATCCGCAAGTGAATCTGCTCTGCCAGTATATTTACAGAGGTCTTAGAGGTCATAGGTAACTTCCCAAGACAGAGACCTTAACTAGGAAGGGAATGTTCAGATGAACAGACTTTAAGACGGCTGGTCAAGTGTTGCTGTAGAGCTGCAAGATGATTGCTTAAACCATCTTAACTGGCGCTGTGCAAGACGGCTGCCTCTCCAGTAGCTCTGTAGCTTTAGCTCTTTTTAACCTTTATCTCCTTTATTTCCCTGAAGGAACCCTCCCAAGGGATCAATAAAGATATATATCTATTCTAATCTAATCCAAGGTGGTTGCTTTCAGGTTGCTTATTGGTTGCCATGTTAGTAGTAGCTGCTATGGTACTTAAGGTGGCTAATAAGGTGTTGGTGGGCAGTTGCTATAATATCTAAAACAGTTGCTAAGGTGTTGTTAAGCAGTTGCTAAGGTATCTAAGGTGGTTGCACAGGTGATAAGTGGTTGCTATGATATTCTAGTTGTGATCTGTAGAGGTTATTAAATCGATCAAGTTAGTCATTAAACATCTGCACTACATTTGACTATAGGATTGACAACCCTGGGAAGATTTGTGTTTGTAGCTCAAGAACTGTGGAAGAAGCCACAGTAGAACATAGAATAATAAGAAGATTGATAAGAAGAAGAAAATGAAAAACAGTTTGACAAGCCAACTTAAGACTTGTTCACAGTCACTAGCCCTTTAACACATGCACAGTAACTTTTACTGAAGTTAGTCAGATGAGCTGTATGTGTGGATGAAAATGTCCCAATCAGTTGTACTGGACGCTACCCGGTTCATCCTATCAGCCCCAGTATAATGTCACAATGGGTAATGTCTGAGTGAGATCATGCATGTCTGAATATAGCAGGTAATCTTCTGGAGATTCCACGGTCATTTTGTGCATGGACTAAAGAATCTTGTAAATAGTCTCATCAACAATCTGCAGACATGGGCACGTCTTAGCAGCTCCTAAGCACTCTTAGCCTTAACATTACTGATCCCATAAAGCAACACTCTAAGAAACACTCTAAGAAATGGCAGTTAACAGAAATGGTGGAGGTCAAGCATCATCCTGTGGACTGATGGAGATAAAATAGAACATTTTGGCTGCATTGACCAAAGAAATGTTTAAAAAGTAAAGGATGCCGAATTTCACAAAAAGAACACTTCTCCTGCTGTTAAACATGGGGTTGTATGGATCATGCTTAGGGCTTGTGTTGCAGCCAGTGACATGAAGAACATCTCACTGCTAGAGAAACTGGTGAAAGCACTAAAATTTTCTTCTCTCAAGTTTTTTTGGAAGTCATTTTTTTAAATTGCTTAGCTTTTCACTGTAAATATGGTTTGATGTTCCAAAAGTTTTGCACACCATTTTTTACTTGCACTCTAAGCAAAGAGGGTTATAAGCATGAAGTCAGGTCCATCCATGAGGAGTAGTCTTTCCTGGTGTTTCGTTTGATGTAGTTCTCACTTTTGGCGCGAGCAACTCGGCTTCCTGCGGAATCCTGCTTTGTGAAACAGCCCCAACGGGAGTCAATATGTTTTGCAATCAGTTGATTTCTTCCCTCAGTCCTAGAACAGTCGAGACAGCAAGCTAGGAGGCAACACCTGGGCTTGCTGTTTAATAGTCTTGGCAATTTGCCGGAGAGCTGTTCACAGCAGGCAAAGTCAAGGTGTTGGAAATGCACAGGTTTGGAAATTCAGCGGAGCTGCAGCAAAAGGCAAAGACGCCATGGAGATGGAGTCTCCAAATGAGTGCAGACCTGAGAGCTGTGCTAATTGCCTGTGAACCTTTATCATTAATATGTCCAAAAAAAAAAAAAAAAACACAAATGTGAGCAAGAGAACGTCTCATTATCTTGTTTGTGTGAAGAAACTAACAAAACAGCTTGTTTTTTTTTTAATTGGTGGAAAACCACTGTTACTCCACATTTCACATTTCCCCACAAAACTGGCATGATTAAAGCGGGACGGAAAGCAAGAGGACAAGAACACGTCCACTATTGCTGTGCCTTTAGCATTTTAGGTGTTGTTGGTAATTAGACTTTAGGTTCTGTTTTTCTTATGTTAATTAATTATTAATATAATTATTAATTACTGTCCGGAACAGTAGGATTAAACATTGTGATTTGTTTTGAATCTTCAGTGCAATTCTACAAAGCCTCACCCCTTAACCAGTGGCCAATTTTGCAGGATGTTTTTCGTAGTTTAACATACATTTATGCACCGTTGTAATTATTATTATTTATTGGAGACAGTCACACATGCCAAATGTTATGTTGAGAAGATCATAAGCTACTCAAATGTTAACAGAATTGAGATATTTGTGAATCTGGCCATGTTTTGATCAAAAATTCACTTTTTTTTTTATGAAATCAGTGAGTTCAGTGCTTTGTTACCCAACTTTCACCACCACGAAGAAGGTATTATGTGGATGTTGAGTCATTCTCAGCACTGGATCAGACACAGCAGGGCTGCTGGAGTGTTTAAACCACTCAGTGTCACTGCTGGACTAAGAACAGTGCACCGACACAGCATCACATGGGCTGTGTCTTGCGAGCACTGATGAAGGACTTTATAAGATGATGATCTACAAGATGGAGAAACTAGGAGAGTCTACTAGAGTGGACAGTGGGCGGACATAGTGTTTAAACACTCCAGCACCGCTTTCATGTCACATAGCCAGATGCTGCTGGACACTATCATTACCAACCACTGTGCTGTGCACTTTGGGTTGTAATGCATTTTATTCTGTATTCCCGGAACGTGTGTGACACTCTGGATGGAGGGATGGTAAAGGTCTGCACATCTTTGGAAATAGAATGTCTCATCCATCTGGCACCCACTGTCATTTATCAACCAGACTCAGATAACTCACGTCTCCCTGCCATAAGCTGGCCATTGTTCAACCTCACGGACCACTCACTCACTACTTCACAGCTTATAAAGATATGGACATTCCCAAGCTGTTCCCGAGGCAACACTGCTTCAATTACGCACTGATGTCCCATGACTTTAGGTGCATCAGTGTATTTGAAAATGATGGTGTGGTCATGCAGTGATGTCAGACAAATGGCCTGGTGATGCTACAGGTCACCAAAGTTTGTGATGCTTCATCTAATGAATGGAAAGCAGTTTCACTGTGGAAAAGTTTGCATGATGAGACCTTAAGCCAGTAGGGGGCTGTGCATCATTACCCACAATACCATGCATCTGAAATGTAGTCCATTAACTCATGCTGGCTGTATCACACTGTTCTTCCTCATGCTGCCAACTCCCTCCTGTGTGTGCATTCACATTTACACATGGTGGACAGGTCCGGACACAGCCAGCCTCTGTTTGCTCATCAAGGTCAGGGATAATTGCATGGGTGAGCAGTGTGTGCACTGACCTTAGGAGATAATGGAGAGCTAGATCATAGTTAGTGACCAGCTGGGGTGTACAGGAGTGTGTACAAGAGTGAGGGTGAGGGGGAGGGTATTGGAGGGAGAAGAGAGATAGGGGTGATGAAGACATGGGGATACAGTGGCAAGGAGAAGATAGAGAGAGCTAGAGTGAGGGAGGGAGGATGGGGAGAGAGCAAGAGGAAGCGGTGGTTTGGGGATGGAGAGAGTACTGTGAGTGTGACCTTCACTCAGGGCCCCTGCGGTCCGGCTGAAAGTGTGCCAGGAATAATCAGAACTATTTTTGCTGCTCTATCATTTAGATAAAGTAGGGCACATCTAGCAGGCCTGGAACACACCAACACACACACACAAATGGTGACACCAGCCCACCCGCTGCTTTTTCATCACTAGTGTACAGTAGGGTCCTGCAGGTTTCAGCTACCTCAGTGTGAATCCACTCTGAATATGTAGCACATTTAAACAAAACAGGTGTTATTCAGGCTCTCTCACAGGGATGGCAAACTAAGCTCCTTGTAGACCATGGTTCCATAAAGTTCAGCATTCTGCCTCATTAAACACCAGTCAACTCATCTGTTAATTGGCAATGCGTGAGATCATACCAAGTGGGACCTAGGAAGTCTCTGACCTTCAAACAGGACAAAGCCATTTGAACCTCCCCTAAATTTTACACAAGTAATTCCCACTCTGCACGTTAGAAGTTTTAAGAACTTTGACTTCTACCAGTTACTGTTCCATGACACCTTATATCAGAGAGCTCGTACCCAAGAAACACGAAGTAATACCATTTTGTAAGCCATCTAAACCTATGTTTACCTGTTTCTGTAATTCCTTTTTTCAGGACAGTGTCATGAAACACTTGGCCACTGGAATATCCTACCTGTTCAGCAAGCTGAGCGGATTCCACCTTTTAGAAGCTTAGCCAGGGTTTATCCTGGTTTGAGGACAGACCTCAGACCTCACTTTAGCTGCCAATCCATTTCCTTGGTTTTGTAGTTTGGGTTTTTCCTCCTTATTTACAATAGATACAGAAGAGGTCTGACACACTCAAATCCACAACAGCATCAGAAGACCAGTTTCTGAGAGTTTGTGTGAGAGGTGGCTCACATGCGGACAGTAGGTCAGCTTAACTCTGGTGCTGGTCTCAGTTTCAGCTGTAAAAGATAGTAAAATAAAAAAGGTTGACCTGCCTGGTCCATGTAGCAATGCCCATAGAGTACTGAAATCATTGAGGGTATCAGCACCATTAGCAGTGCCACAGTCGCTCAGGTAACCAGCAGAAGGTGTCTGATCCTCTTTGTGGATGAGGCTGTGCATTTGGTATGTAAAGATGTGACATTTGTAGAGAAAAGCTTGCCAAAACTTACCAGACCCTGCATTGAGAATTAATATAGTTGCAGTTGCAGGGGAGGTGGGTTAGCACATTGATACCACATATATGATTATTCTATTCCTTCCCTCCTCAGATGGACTACAATTCAATTTTAAAAAGTTATCCTGTGATTTTTTTTATTTTTTATTATTATTTCCTTTTTTGCTATTTTTCCACCCCTACTAATTTTAGATGTGCCAATTACCCATCCCCCTAAGTAGCCTCCCACATTACATGCCCTGCTCTCGACACAAGGGGGGAGAGATCGTCCACATGTTTCCTCCGAGTAATGTGACGATAGCCTACCGCCTCTTTTCGAACTGCCGACATTTGTATCGTTGCCGGGCAGCCATCGCACTCGGAGGAGAACGCCAGATCCCCGGTTCTGACACAATGGATGGCAGATGCCTGTGTCGACCAGCAGTGCACTTTGAGAGATGTGGGAGGAGCGCCATCTACCCCCAACCCCCCGGACCCCGGCTGCCGATAGTATAGTGAGAAACATGAACCTAGATACGAACCAGTGACCCCTGGATCCTAGTGGGAGTGCCTTTGCCCGATACGCCACTCGGGGCCCATCCTGTGATTTTTTTGATTAGTCTATGAACATTCTTGCCAGGTGTTCTAATCCTAGTGAATTCTCATCACCTACATCCACTTTTAGAGTTTCATCAAACAGTTGAAACTGCTTTTGACACAAATGCTTTAGGAGGGAAGCAGGAGATTTGAAGTTGCCAAATTGCAAGCTCCCACTTCTCATTAACAGAGCAATAGAAGAGGGAAAATGCTCATCACTGCACAACTTTGGCCTGAAAGAAACCAGTTTTTACCTGACCCTTCGTCAAAGGTCAGTTTCTGAACTCGGGCCACTTTCCAGCAGTGATCCGAAGGTCAGAAACTGACTGATGATGAATGTTGTGAGGGAAGACTTAGAGGTAAGGGGGTGCAGTCTGTAATTGTAGATCTATAGCCCTAGGTAAGAGATAGATGGATCAGGGAGGAAGGTATGAAGATGGGGCATTTTCAGTAAAGTGGATGGTGAGTGCACTTCAATCGTTTCATCTGACCGGAAGGGATGCTATTAAAAGGTACCATAAAGGAATCTTTACCAGAATCAAGGCCTCCCACAATGTAAAAGGCTGTATTTTACCCTTTTATCTAACAGGAACTGCAGGACTCTGGGCTGGAATTGCTCTGCATTTGTCTAGGCTGCCTGCAGAACACCGGAACACATAAAAAGAGGGCCATATGAGCTACCAAACGGCCAGTGGTGTGTCTTTCTTAAGGTATTGTGTCGTAAGTGGCAACAGGGAAATGGAAAGAAACAGGCTTGAGGTGAATGCTGGCATGCCGGATTATTCATCTGTGAAAGAGACAGAAGTGGACGCCTGGATTGCTTGATAGATGGATGGAAGAATAGGACTTAGAAGGCTATTTTCTTCCCTGAGCTCAGATGGAAGGTGATGGTGATCGAGTCCTATCTCCCTTGCAAGTCCCAGTGGGACACTCATCGTTCTGTCTCTTTCCTCCCTCCCTCCCTCCATCTCCTCACTTTCTCCATTTCTTCCCCAGAGACACTGCAAAAGACAGTCCTTCTGAGGGCCTGAGGCGAGACGAGAATGTGCTTTAATAATGAACACAATAAAAGCCGTTTTTAATGTTTTATGAATGACGTTCTCCTCCAGATCACCTATAATGAGAAGCTCCAGAGCAGGTTGGAAGGCACGGCTCCAAATGAGACAGATTTAGATGTCTCGCGATGCTGAAAAGGCGTATGTTACCTATCCCCCTTCCAATTATACCTTGATGCTACTGGTTTACCTGGGAAAAGTTGAAGCGAAGGTGTGAATTATGGATAAGCAATCCATTTCTCCTTCCTTCTTTCCGCATCTCCTTTTCTCTCTCTCGGTCTGTTTATATGAGTTAATTTAGCGTGTTGTATTCATGAGTTGGGTGGCACAAAACGTGCAAATAGCTGCCGATGCATCTGGTCGGGGCAGATAAACAGCGCTGTCTCCAGCTGCATTCTCATATTTATGCACTTAGCTTGCCCTGATTCACAAAAAAGTGCTAGTGTGAGTATGAAATATGCAGGTTCTTGGCACTGACACACCACCCGCTGCCCTGCATTGCTTCTGGAATCAAGCTTTGGTCTTGTTTTGTTAGCATTGTAGGACAGACTGCTTTAGTTTGACAACAGAGTGAATATCACTTTGAATGACTTCAAACCTTCAGATTCCCCCATTTTATGGGGATTATCATGCCGTGGTGTGTAAAGCCAGTACTCCATCCAGTGATGCTATGTGCGCGTGGAAGTATTGGGACACATTACACCAGAGGTTTCTGTCAGCCCATTCAAAACCTAAAGGCATTAATATGGATTTGGTCTCCCTTTGCTATAAGAGCTCTAACAGCTGAACTCTAACAGGTTTGAACTCTGCAATTACTGATCAGCAGAATCAGGAGTAGGGCTGGTCAGGTATCTGAAAATGATCCGAAACCAACCTTCAGAATCATTTGTCAGAAAGTCTGTAATTTTGGTATTTTTAAATTCTGATAACAAGTGTGTACTCTGTAAATTTTGTTTTAAATCACAGCACATAAACAAACTCACAATTACAAGGACATTAACCCACTACTACTATATACTTCGAGGCAATACAAGCACAGGTCAGCTGTGAACCAGCATCCATTGCTCTTTAATTTAGAAGCCTAGGCCAATTTTGTGGGATGTTTATGTAGTTTTGTAGCTTTTTTCACCTAAAGTTCCACCTATTCTCTGTGGTACCACAAGAATAATGGGTGTGTTTTGTACAACAGCACCTATACGCAACCTGCTCTGCACATTTTAGTGCTTTCCCTGTTCCCAACACACCTGATTCAACAAATCAGCTAATTAACAAGCCCTTTCAATGTTGCAGGGAGTATGTTATAGCAGGGAATGCAAACATGCCGGGCAGGACAGGGCAGGAAAAACTCTGACCTGTGCCACTGGGACTGAATGAATTACTACAATAAAATGATTAAGAGGTGACTCAGTGCGTCTGTCTATATTGAGCTAGCAATCAGAAACCTGCCCGGGCAGTTAGTAGTTAGTAGGGGTGTAAGAAAATAATGATGTACTTGAGTATGACAGTATTCATTTTGTGATACTGTATCGATTCTCACAGTATTAGTTAATACTTTAAACCTGCTGGAAATAATTTTACATTTCATAAGATTTTTAAAGTGATTGTCTGGAGGTTTTAGGTTTAGAGGCCTCTCTGGTGAGAATGAATCCCAAGTTCAGTGAAGCTGTTTTCACTTTCAACATGGTTATGCACTGAGCTCCCCACTCATGTCCATGCAAGCCGATGTCAACATCGCCTGCTGTAAGCGCGGCTCTTGCCAGCTGGGCACAAAAATGGTAAGTGCTCTGTCGGCCAAAGTCAAACGCATGGAATGTTTATCATACTCCTTTAACCTCACTATGGAAATGTACTGCTTACAGAATGTCCCTGCCTCTAGAGGTCTGTCCTTCTCAGTAGGTGGTGTGGAAAGGTTAGGTTATATTAACCATCCATCAGTTTGTACATCAGTCCATCTATTCATTCATCATCCAACCATCTGTTCTGCTATTTTCCTGTGCATTTGTCCGTCTCTACATCCATTCAACCATCCATCTGACCATCCACATATCCATCCATCTCTCCAGTGATCCACCGAGTGTCCACAAGTGTACCCTGACCTTCACTCTCCACCTATAGAGGTCGGACATTAAAACAGTGTGGACTGGTTCTGTTACGCTGTTACCTTGTTACCAACTCTTCTGCTGAGCTCCTTTGTTGGTGCCGTGATACATTTCCCATGATTGACTGACTCTAATTTCACCTTCAACTTATCTACTAATTCTAAAGTTCTTCCTAATTAATGATCTACCTCATCTTATGTCATACATATTTCACATTTCATGTCATGAATAGAAATTGACAGTTACTAGTGAAAATTTCACAGTGTTGTGATTTTTTTTTTAGATGCATGCTGTCCACAAAACATGTATCTCTATATTTGCTGATTTTTAGTTCACTATACCGTGTGAACACAGCAGCTGCCCTTCATGTTTGAAAGTTTCATGATACATGCATTTAGAAAAAAAATCTTTATGTTCACTTACATTTGAAAGCTTCTATTAAAGTTTCTATTTTGGATACATTTCTGTTTTTCTTTGGACAGTGATATACATCAATGACCCTCCTCATTTCTACATCTACTGTCCATTTTATCAGCTCCTCGTATCAGTCAAGAACACTTTGTAGTTCTATAATCACAGACTGGAGGCCATCTGCTTCTCTGCAGTTTATCCTCCTTTCACCCTGTTCTTCATTGGTCAGGACCACCACAGAGCAGGTATTATGTGGGTGGTGGGTCTTTCTCAGCACTGCAGTGACACTGATGAGTGGATCAAACAGAGTATTTAAACCCCTCAGTGTCACTGCTGGTCAGAGAACAGTCCACCAACTAGACAGAAATATCCATCCAGTGTCCTTTGGGCAGCATCTAAAGAATGACCAACACAAACTGTGCTGATACAGATGGGCTTCTTAGGTAGGAGTGTCTAATAGAGTAGACAGTGAGTGGACACAGTGTTTAAACACTCCAGCAGCATTGCTGTGCCTGATCGACTCATACCAGCGCAACACACACTAACACACCACCACCCACATAATCAACTCACATAATGCCTGCCGTGTGGTGGTCCTGTGGGGTCCTGACTAATGAGGAACAGAGTGATAGGAGGCTAATAGAGTATGCAGAGAAACACATGTATGGTAAGAGGAGCTGCTACAGCAGATATTGTGTATGGAGAGCAGGAGGTGGTCAAAATTAGGCACATAATATAAACACATTAAACTGAGTGCAGCATGCGGAAAAATATGTTTTGTGTATTTTAATGATAAATAATGATAAATGGAAAATTTGATGAATGGGTGAATTTAACCCAAACAGATAGAACTTTATTGGTTCCTTTGGAAGGGTTCCCTCAGGGAAATGAAGGAAAACATGTTTTTCATATAAAGTAATTACATATGTGAACATAGTAACTGCACTGTGTAGGCAGTGTGTTCATGTTTCGTGGGCATGTGGATGAGCCTGTCTTTGTGAACGTCTCGCCATCGAAGATCTCCAGAATCTTACAGTGTGTTGTTTCAGCAGCAGCTTGTGCAAGTCACCTCATTAATTATTGAGGTGATGGGATGACTGAGTAATGGCTGGAGGGCTTCCTCCTTTAGCTGAGCTCATGTCTACAGCACTGATGGCGCTGTACACCAGATTCCTCTCCTCCTAAATTCCCCCTGATGGCTTTTGGCAAAACAGCCTGGCTGTCAGATCCACAAGGGCTGAGTCAAATCTGAGGAGTGCACTTTGGCTCATAGGCTCAGTTTCACTTCTTTTACAGCACAACACGGAATCGGACAGCATCCGCGGAAGGGTGGGACATTTTGTCCTTCCCAGATGTCTGTTGTAGTTAGATTTGGTTAGTCCACAAGTTTTGGAAAGTGACCAGTATCCCAAAACATCTCAACTAAGCAAATAGTACATTGATTACATTTTCTTTCACCAGCAGCAGAACTGTACTAGGGTTCCCCCCCTGATTTCCCCAATGTAGTCTGTCATATAAACCTTAGACATTAGTTAGGTTTGCTCTTGATTATTGAAGTGAGTTGTATCGTTGTGACAAGAATCATAGAGCTTTCTGAGGCCTTCTGAAAGCAGGACGTACATGCAGATGAGTCTGGGAAGGGATTTTAAAATCAGCCGTTCCACTGTCCGGAAAATAATTTACAAACAAATGCCAGGTCAGGCCGTCCTAGTATGTGCAGCCCATGACTGAGAACAAATCACAAGGGGTTTAAGGGAATCTCCAACGTTCCTACAATGCTCCAACAGGACCTACAGGTAGCTCTTGCCACAGCTGATGCCAAAGCCGACTGCCATTAGAAAGAGATCAGACACATTTGATTTTTATGGGAGGTGTGTAAGGAGGACTCAAACCAAACAGAGCTTTTAAGCACAACAGCCACATACCAACTGTGAAGCATGGTGGTGTAAGTGCAATGGTTTGGGGCTGCTCTGCAGGGCCTGGAGATCTCTACCTCATAGAAACATCTTTGAAATCTTTATTGAATCTGAGGGGGCTTGAGGAAAATGGAATACTGCCTGTACAAACCATGGCTACAGCCCTGACCATCATCCAGAAGACAATCAACCCTCTTCACTGAGAGGTTAAGCCATAGAAGGCTGTTCTCTGAGTGATGTATCAAAGGAGAAAAGATCTGCATGGCTGTTTAGGGCTCCAAAGTCCTCTTTTCAGATGGAATCTTTGCATACTTTCTGCATTCTTTCACCCAACTTCAATGGTCAGAACCACACAGGACCTCCAGAGAGCAGGTATTATGTGGGTGGTGGGCAGCGCAGTGACACTGGCATGGTGTTGGTGGTGTGTTAGTGTGCATTGCACTGGTATGGATCAGACACAGCAGTGCTGCTGGACCAAGACCAGTCCACCAACCAGAAATCTCCAGCCAACAGCATCCGTGGGCAGCGTCCTGTGAGCACTGAAAGACTGGCGGATGACCAACCCAAACTGTGCAGAAACAGATGAGCTTCTGTCTCTGACTTTATATCTACAAGCCGGAACAACTAGGCAGGAGCGTCTAATAGAGCGGACACTGAGTGGATGCAACAAACATTAACACTCCACCACCGTGTCTTTGTCTCTGCAGTGCCGAGTGAAGGGTCAGGGGTAGAACAGAGGCTAACAGATAATGCTGAGAAGCAAGTGGACTGCAGTAGTTATAGAAGTACAAATTGCAAGCGGAGCTGATACAATGGAGAGTGACAAGTGTTCATTGTAAATGAACATACTGGTCAGAAGGTGGGTGTTTCTGTATTGTACATTGCCAAACGGATCGACGGCTTGACGGATTTCACTCAAGGCTTGAAATATGTTGTGTTTTCTCTGTATGAAAAATATCGACTTGTGAACGTGTTTCACTGTAATGAATAAACAAGTTCGATTACCTTTTTTAATTACATTACGAACCAAAAAAAGTATTTTTTAGATACACTAACAGATGCCGTTGACGATTCCCCACTGAAACAAACCACGAGGGCTGCGCTTAGATGAGTGTTATGTTTCAGCCGTCTGGAGAAGCAGTTTGAAGAGGGCCATGGGCGAGCCATTGTTTGGCAGTAATGGATTGCTCTGAGCCAAGACTGAAAAAGCAAGAATGAGCGAAAGAGCACGAGTGAATGTTCACTCTGTATCTCTCTGGAACATTTACACTTACACAGTGCGTCGAGTTATTTTAGGGTGGTGTATTTTTAAGCAAACAGGATACCCAGGGTGTATTATACAATCTGTCTTTTCCTATATGAACGATTTATCTGTGCTGGAAGAAGAATTGTAATAAGGACTCAAGACATTGGCTGCGCCTTCCCTTTACACCACGAGCGTGGCACAATTCGTGCACATCATAACTAGATCTCCTCTGTGGGAAGACAAACATCCTGTGGTTGTTGGAGAGCAGGAGCATAGGGGTTATGTGGACATTGTAGAGGTCATAGTCTGTCAGAAGGAGTGTGTTGATCATATGTACATATATATATATATAGTGCATTATACAGTGACCCCTACACACTGTAGTTTATTACTGTCTGTCTGAATGAGCATAGATCATATTTACATTCTAGAACATTAAAGAGCACCCCCTGCTCTTCCTATGCAGTCTGTCTGAACGAGCATGTAGAACATATTTACATTCTAGAACATTAAAGAGCGCCCCCTGCTCTTCCTATGCAACCTGTCTGAATGAGCATGGATCATATTTACATTCTAGAACATTAAAGAGCGCCCCCTACAATCCCTGTAGTGTATTACAGTCTGTCTGAATGATTGGTGAGGATCACATGAAGTTTATAGAGTTTTATATACACATCCGGACTGGATCATCCTGACCTAAATAAACCTTTCAGTTGGGGACTGCGCACACACACACACACACACACACATACATACACACACACACACACACACACACACACACACGCTTTGTGGGCGTACTGTGGGTGGATAACTTGGAGCTCTAGTAGAGATTAGCAGAGATTCAGGTAGGACCGCAGATCTGACAGTGCTGTGTCTTTTATTCCACTGTAATTACACAGCAGTGTGTCACAGCGCCCAAAGCCCTCTTCCTCCAACCTCACAGCACTGTGTAGATTAGCACTTTCCCTAGTCGGGGTAGTAATTCCAAGTGTGCCGGTGGTAATTGCATTTCAAAGCAAAGGGACTAAGGTGACTTCCCTGGAAAAAAGAGGGGAGGGAAATAAAGCCAGTGGAAGAACAGAATGCTGTCTCAAAATGGGTCACAGGGATTTGATTCTCTCTCTCTCTCTCTGTCTCTCTCTCTCTCTCTCTCTCTCTCTCTCTCTCTCTCTCTCTCTCGCTCTCTCCGGTTGAGCTAATGTTCTTTTCTCTGCTTTCTCCCTTTTCCAGTCTTATTCAGTTGGCTCGTGTTCAAAGTGGCTTCTCCTTTTGAGCACAGTTGCTGATTGGCTGACCAGAATTTCCAATTACATATTAATTGCAGAGCTTATTTGCTCGTTTTGTCGAGTTCTCCACTAACTTAATTGCCCCTCGAATCATCCCATTTTGCTACGTTCACATGATTTTGCACTTCCTTGGACATCTGCATTGGTCGGATACTGAAGTAAAGGCCGTAAGTGCCTGTTTATACTCCCTGGCCACTTTATGAGAAACGCAAACCTTGTGCTTCAACCAAACTGACCATTTCTAAAGGGCCAGAGGAGGCCTAACACAAACCTGTGCATCCGCTAATGTTCTAGACTTGCTCGGATGTAAGTGGTGTGAAAACGGAACCTGGATCAGCGCTGTGTTTGATGAACATCCTTCTCCTCAGTACAGCTGAAGCTGACGGACTGTGCTGGACTGCTGTGAAGGATGCATTGGCTCTCTGACCTTGACCTGCAGGTGCTCGTGTACTATTGCGTAAATGTACGTGTAGAATACAGGACTGCGTGTACACGTGTAGTATCTATTAGATATCTGTGACAAGTATTTCTAACACCAGTCAGAAACCGGCCCCCTCCCTGTGGATTCATTTAATGAGCTGACGGACGCGACTCTCCGAGGTCCTCGTTAAGGCTGTCATGTGGAATCTCCTCTTGACTGTTGACTGCCTCGTCTAATTGACTTATTCTGGCCGCCTGAGCGAGACAGCAAGACCTTGTATTAATCTCCTGTTTCTCTCTCTCTCTCTCTCTCTCTATTTCTCTCTCTATTTCTCTTTCTGTCTCTCTCTCTTTCTTCTCTATTTCTCTCTCTCTCTATTTCTCTTTCTGTCTTTCTCTCTCTCTGTCTCTGTATTTCTCTCTCTCTCTCTCTCTCTCTCTCTCTCTCTTTCTCTATTTCTCTCTCTCTATTTCTCTTTCTGTCTCTCTCTCTTCTCTCTCTCTCTCTCTCTCTCTCTCTCTCTCTCTCTTTTTCTCTATTTCTCTCTATCTCTCTTTCTCTTTCTGTCTCTCTCTTTCTCTTTCTGTGTCTCTCTCTCTCTCTCTCTCTCTCTCTCTCTCTCTCTCTCTCTCTCTCTGTCTGGAAAGCAGAGTGAATTATTTGTCCTCTACATGTGCACACACATTCAGATACTGTTAATAATGCACATAATACTACTGATACTACTACTGCTAAAGCTTTACCTCTAATACTGATACTACTACTACTAAAGCTTTACCTCTAATACTGATACTACTACTACTAAAGCTTTACCTCTAATACTGATACTACTACTGCTAAAGCTTTACCTCTAATACTGATACTACTACTACTAAAGCTTTACCTCTAATACTGATACTACTACTACTAAAGCTTTACCTCTAATACTGATACTACTACTGCTAAAGCTTTACCTCTAATACTGATACTACTACTACTTAATACTACTGATACTACTACTACTACTGATAAAGCTTTACACCTTATACTACTACTGCTAGTAATACTTTGTAAAAAGAACTATACAAATAAACTTTGATTGAAGTCTTACTACTACTACTACTACTAATCTTACTACTACTACTACTAACTACTATTTCTATTATTATTGCTGCTACTCCAGATACTATTACTACTTTAACTACTCATAATAATAATGCTTTTACTACTGCAACTTCTGCTACTACTAGAAACATATTATGGTCACACATGCGTACATGCTCACGCACACACACACACACACACACACACACACACGCACATTTCTTCTCTTTCCTTTGTCTTAATAATCCACCTATATACTTGGTCATTTAGGCAATGAAGGGAAACAAGCTGGTCAATCAAAAATACATATCCATATATCCATTTTTCTGCCCGAGCCCTTCACTCCACTAATAACACTCTCAGTGTAGGTACTGTGTGTTGGCAGTGAGTTGTAGTTTGGGAGGATTTAGTGAACGATCACTCCGGGCTGATCACTCCTGGACAAATCTGTCTCTTTTCACTCCTGCACAGATCCCTCACTCTCCTCACGCTTGCACAAATCCCTCACTCTTTTTATTCTTCTCAATACCCCACACATCCTCATTTTCCTCACTCCTCCATAAATCTCTCACTCTGCTCACTTCTCCACAAATCCCTCCTCCTCCTCACTTCTACACAGATCATTCATGCTCCTCAAATCATTCACAAATCCCTCACTTTCTTCACTCTTGTACAAGTGCATCACTCTCCTCATTGCTGCACAAATCCCCTCACACTCCTCACTCCTGCCCAAATCCCTCATTCCCCTCACTCTTGCAAAAATCCCTCATTCTCCTTACTACTGCACAATATTTTCACTCCCATTGCTCATGCACAGTTCCCTCACTTTCCTCACTCCTGCAGAAATACCTCATTCTTCTCATTCTTGCACATATCGGTTTCTCTCACTCCTGCACAAATTCCACACTCTCCTCACTGCTACATAAATCCCTCACTCCTGCGTGAATCCCTCACTACCCTCACTCCAACACAAGCCCTTCTTTCTCCTCACTCTTCCACAAATCCATCTCTTTAAACTATCCTCATGCTCCTCACTCCTGCACAAATCCCTCATCCTCCTAACTCCTGTGCTGGAGAAAGAGGGAGTTATGCTCTAGACTTCTTCCATTGATCCCTCTCTATTGCAGAGTGAGAATGAGAGAGAGACAGAGACAGAGACAGAGACAGAGACAGAGACAGAGAGAGAGAGAGAGAGAATCATAGGGAGTGTGTGTAGGTGGACTGTACTTCAGGAGAAAAATAGATTTCTCTTTCTTGTTTATCCATCCATTGCACTCATCCTCCAGACTCATCCGCTTGCTCGCCCAACTCGGTGGCTCTCTCTTGTCTCAGAGACGGGTTTAACAGAGACAACTGTAATTAAGTATATATGCTTTCTTTCTTTCTTTCTTTCTTTCTTTCTTTCTTTCTTTCTTTCTTTCTTTCTTTCTTTCTTTCTTTCTTTCTTTCACTCACTCACTCACTCACTCACTCACTCACTCACTCACTCACTCACTCACTCACTCACTCACTCACTCACTCACTCACTGCGTGTGTGTGTGTGTTTTAAACCGTCCTTGATGTCTGGTTAATGGTCTTTCTCTGTGCTGTGAAAGTGAGTGCAGGGCAGCACAGCAGCCTCAATAATACAGTGTTTGTGTTTCATTTTGTCCCTGCATGTTGACAGAGGGGCTGGCAGCTCATTAATCCCCCCAAATCCCCATAAACCACCCTGTTTAGCTTTTCTTCAATAGCTCTTCTCTGAGGATCAGACTGCTGGAGCAGACAGCATCTGACCAGTGACCAGTTCTCTCTTTCCATTCAGCCTACAGCAGTTTAGCTCCACCCATTCAGCCTGCAGCAGTTTAGCCCCACCCAATCAATCTACAGCAGTTTAGCACCACCAATTCAGTCAACAGCAGTTTAGCACCACCCAGTCAACCTACAGCAGTTTAGCCCCACCCAATCAGCCTACAGCACTTTAGTGCCACCAATTCAGCCTATGGCAGTTTAGCCCCACCCAATCAACCTACAGCAGTTTAGCCCCACCCAATCAACCTACAGCAGTTTAGACCCACCCAATCAACCTACAGCAGTTTAGCCCCACCAAATCAACCTACAGCAGTGTAGCCCCACCCATTCCTCTGTGATCTGGAGAATCATTTTATAGACACTAGTAGAGTTACATAGGAAGGGAGGGAATACATTGTTCTTTTTTCTGTCTTCTTCCTTTTGTTTTTCACCCTGCAGTTCCTTTTATGTCCCTGGTACATGGATATTCACACACACACACACACACACACACACACACACACACACACACACACACTCATAGGCACTATATATACCTCTCTTCCTCTCTGGTGTCATTCTTGCTTCCGCTGTGCATGCTGGTACAAGGTGAAGGTGACACATTGCTAGGTAAAACATCTTTCATATCCTTCAGGCATGTGCCTTAGTGTGTGTGCGTGTGTGTGGCACTGCATTGCCAATCTGGCTGTGTCTTTAGGCCTTATCCTGTAGGTCTGGCATATGCTCCGTACTGCGTTCTCCTGCAGAACCACACAAATGAACAGGATTTTGTCTTGTCTCCTAGAGAGTCTTCCCACTTGGACCTTTGAACTTGTCTTGCATTCCACCACAACACAAACAGCAAAAGCAGTTGTCTGGTTTCATCTCATCACATTAAACCCCTGATCCACTACCAGCTCCCATCGGTTTTGTTGGTGGGCACAGACTGCTCAGGCCATCTCAATGTGTGTAAGCGAGCACTGAGGAGGCTTGTGGCCCATCTCAATGTGTTGTAGCACATTGTTTCAAAAATACTGAGGATAATCTTAACCTCACCAGAATGTTGTCAACTACCTGTCCCTCAACTTCACAATACTATACATGTATATACACCCACACTCTCACAAGCATTTGCACACTTAGGATCGACTTAGATTGAGGGTATTTATAATAATAAGTTATTTAAGACATTTGACAGTGGTCCAATAAAAATAACCACCTGAGTATTCTTAATTTTTCATGTATTATTCCGTCTCAGGGCTTTTATTATGACATTTCTGAGCAAAGAAAGGGAGCAAACAGCCCCTCCCTTCCCATTTTCCACTATAACTCAATGTCTGTATCAGTATAGTTACTAATATGACTGCAGTTGAGTTGAGCTCAGTCCAGTGTTCCAGTGTTACCTTGCTCTTGCACCAAGTACAGCATTATCTCCACCCAGTATGTACTTCAACATTCTGATTTGGAATGTAATCAGATATTGGTCTTTAGATGACGGTTATTCTTCTAGTTAAGAGATTACGTAAAGCACCTCGTTCAATCAATGGTCTCAATCAGACTGTTCGACTGAGGTACGTACGTGGTCGTGTTCTGTTCTGATCATTCAGTTACGTTGAGCATTCAGTTAGTTTACTAACAGATTATCAGGCTGAATTTTAACCTGGCATCAGACATTTTGAGGTGTTGAGGGCAAGGACCGGCTCATATTCAACACGAGTCAGGATGTCCGTTCTATAAACGTGAGCAAAGAGTGAGCAAGCATTGCGTCTTTCCACAAATTGTGCTGAGACTTCATACGCAAAGAGTGATAAAAAGAGCACAGGTCTAAAGTAAAGCTTGATACAAGTGTTCCAAAAAGTCCTGAAAGTCCTCTTGATGGTGGTATTGCAGAAACCCTCTCCCTGGATGACTCATTACCTCTTCAAATTGGTTTTGTCAGTCAGGCAAGTGAAGAGCGTGAACGGAATCTGGTGATATTTCATTTCCATATATGGCAATGCCAAATGAAAGAACAAAGGTCATTAACAGGTCAGACACTAAAACTTCTCAAATTTGGCAAAGGGACCTGTGTAACTTTTAGGTCAGGAACTGCTAATTGCAAATGTTCCAATAGTACATGAAAGCAACATCTTTTCAAGCAGCGTCCAGAGCACTCCTCCTCTCCCCCCCGCTGAGGCTCTGATAGGCCGGCTGCCTAACGAGCAGAGTGCCTCGTTAACTCTCCCCAGGCTGATGGCCCATGCCTAATAAGCTTGTGAAGTAACGAGGTGCTAAACAGCCCCAGCTTGTTTGTGTTTGTTAGGGACGCTGTTACGGGGCCCATGCGAGTGTGTTCACACCGAGCAGAGTGAATATGGATGGGATGGGTGGGAAAGGACATGAAGTGTTAAATGCAGTCTGTACTGGGACAGTACCAGTTCATACACTGAACAAACTGCTGATGTGCACAAACCTTCTATAGATTGTTGCTGGTTTTTAATAGAACCCATGCTTCCCTCTACCAGTGAAACCTGTCACTGGCTGCAGCGCAAGCCCAAAGCATGATCCATCCACCCCCATGTTTAACAGTTGGAGGTGTTCTTTACATGAAACTGCACGTTTTTAAATAGATCAGGCCTGTTTACATGCTCCTTTGAAAATGTCCGATGCTGAACTTTGAGGACACAGGAAAGGTTTTCCTGATGACTCTCCCATAAAGGTCTTATTAATTCAGGAGCCAATGCACAGTAGAACAGTGCACCACCACACCAGAGTCTGATCCACCTTCCTGATCCACAGACCTTGATTCACCCTCCTGTCCTTCATTATAGTCTCTCCTGCTTTGAGTGATCGGTTATCAATGTTCAGGGACCTCAGCAGCTTCTTAGTGGAGCCCATTGCTGCTGATTGTTGGGAAGAACAATTGAAAACTTTGAGGAGTCGAAAGCTGTACCTGAAGCTGTCACACTATGCTGGTGAGATAATTGCTGTGTACAGCAGAGTGTTGCATATGTCCTATAATATGTCCAGGATCCCCACTGTCAGACCACACTAAATTTAAAAATACAATATGAAAATCCAGCCCTTCTGTGTGTCGTTCTAGCGTAATTGGGGTTATTATGGGTATTCCATGTCTGATTGTGTACATCATTTCTACACTATTTATTATGATGCATTGTGGGATTGTTACAATACACTGAAAATTTGGCACAATGTTTTCGGACATTACAACAATATAGTGCACTATATGGTGAATAGGCCCACTGCCAGCTGATTGCTAAAGTTTGCTCTGTGAGAAAGTAGGCCAGTTGTTGATACTGAACAGTGTGTGTGTGTGTGTGTGTGTGTGTGTGTGTGTGTGTGTTTGTTGGCTGTCTCACAGACTGTGATGATCCCATGTTTACAGACATTATTGTGTGTGTGTGTGTGTGTGTGTGTGTGTGTGTGTGTGTGTGTGTGTGTGTGTGTGTGTGCGCGTGCGTGCGTGCATGCATGCATGTTGGCTGCCTCGTGGATTGTGTTGATCTCTTGTTTACAGATATTACCTGCTTGAATGACTCTCTGTCACGGCTGAATGAGTGCATTATCTGTGTGTGTGTGTGTGTGTGTGTGTGTGTGTGTGTGTGTGTGTGTGTGTGTGTGTGTGTGTGTGGTCACTGGCCTGTGTCACATCTTTCACTGGAAGTATTTTTATTGGGTTGGTGATGTTAGTAACCTGACCCTGACCCCACATTTAGAACCTGTCTGTGTATCTTTCTGAGCAGCTCTACAATAACGCCTGTGTTTAATGACCCAATCAGATCCAGCTTCATCACTGAAACTGATATTATAGTCATGTTGAATCTAATATTAATGTTGTTAATATTAATTTACTTTATTGTAAGAAATAATACCATAATTCTGAACATATATATATATATAATATATGGACTAGCTTCCCAGTGTATCACTATGTATGGTGTGTACAATATTCACCAATTACTGTGAGATTATTTAATTTAGGGGGGTTTTTATGAGGTGAAATTACATTTCTATAGTCAACCCCAATTTTATTTCCATCTAATTCTACTTTACATCACACATCACACTCATATTTTATGTTAATTATATTATTTAGTTATAATTTTAAGGTAATTTTAAGATCATTTTACTTTAGAAACTGAAAATTTTAATAATATAAGGAACTGGATTTTTGTTTTCATAAAGTTTAAGCCAAACTGATCAACAGTAAAATCACCTAATGACTGGTCTTTCTGCAGTTTTGATCACGGTTAAATCCTTACTGGTTCCGTTTGGCTCCTCCCACTGTGTGAAAGACTGTATTGGTAGATGATGAGCACATCAGATGAATTAATTTTGGAATCACTTAATTTTAAGGAGCAACACCAGCAGCCGTTTAGCAGCACCGGTTTTCTCTGTTCTGCCTTCTGAAAGTGTGACGTGATCATGTGCCGTCATTGAACGTAAAGACACCCAAACAACGTTACTCATAAAACAACGTATCTAACTAAGAAAATCATGGCCAGTAGCGCAGCATTAGTGTGCGGGTCGTCATCCAGAATCGTTAGTGAGGCACTTGCATCCTGAAAAGCAGCCCTCGTCCAAAATACCAGTTACAGCAATGTTAGAACGCTGGCTACTGGTCTACTCCAACATGTTACTGTGGCATTAGTAGTGCATCACCTGCGACCTTCATCCAGAATCACTAGTATGGTGACTAGCTTTGAACACTGCTTTCGAGTCGGCCACCCGCGCAAATTCATGTTATGTCACATGAAATAAACCTAACATTATCTGCAGACTTTCACTGAGATTCTCTGTAAGTGAAAGACTGTGTTTCTGTAACTTCACGGCTGTTGATCTTTAATTTTATAATAATTTGAACAGTAACTTTATTTTGGAATACTAATTTGGGAGACAGAGGTTTAGAACTTATGTTTGGATACTTTTAGGGAATTTTCGAGATCCGTTTTTTATGAGATCATTTTTGCCATTCGTAACCAAATTCTCACTTCTATTCTCAGGTGAAGAAGGTGTGAAGTCTTTCAGTCTGACTTCGTGGTTTAGGATGAAATCAATTTCTGTCCAATGTAGTCGAAGTTAATGCAGCGCTGCCCCCCGCTGTGCCCACTACCATGGCCAACGCCGGCCCTGTGATGAATGATGGCTTTGTGTCGGTACCAAACCGCAGTTAGACACACCATCTGCCCCCCACACACACACACACACACACACACACACACACACACACGCAGATCATACACTCATTCAAACTGTCCAGCAGTAACTTCATCTTCATGTTTTTTGAATGGATAATTTCTCTCTCTCTCTCTCTCTCTCTCTCTCTCTCTCATTCCTTTTTCCACTGTATCAATGTGCGGGGAAGCCGTGGAGTTTGGTAAAGATGGAGTGTAATAGAAGGTGGGTGGAGGAGGGGTGGACATTAAGAGGTTTGATAGTTAGAATTTGGTACTGGTTGGGTACGGACTATACCATTGGCACTCTCTATGTTCCTCACTTGCCCTCACTTTTCCCATCCGCCCAGGCCTCTCACTTTCTCTCTTTTCTTTCCTTTTTATTATATCTTTTTCTCTCTCTGTCAGCAACAGTTGCCAAAAAAAAAAAAGAAACTTAAAAGAAAGAAAAAGCCCCTCGTCTCGCCCGCTGGTCTGGCTGGTGGCTAAGCGTTCATTAGCATATGATTATTAGAAACGGGCTGTCGGCCTCACAGTCGCTCCGTAATGAAGGATCTCAGCGGGAGCTCATTACGGCTCTGACCACACCGGCCGTCACTCCGCTGCTAAACTCGGGGGAGCTACAATCAATCTGCAGGGGGAGGGGTGGGGGTGTTTTTATTAGAAGCTGTGGGACCCCATAAGCACGGCGAGGACTGGATTAAAGCGATAGTTTGGTAATACATCAAATGTACACCGTTTCCTCTTCTTACCCCGAATGGAATCGACCAGCGAAGACCTGGGGGGTGTGCTAGAGCTACGAGGATAATTAAACTAACAATCAATGGAAGCATAAAGCCCACCAATTAGCATGGTGATGGCCTACCAGTGCAGAACGAGGATAATAATAAAAATAAACAATACTAAATCATTAATATAGTGCCGTTGACAAAGCCAAGGACGTTTTACATTAAGTTCAGGAAAGAAAATCACAGAGAATGAAAGTGTGGAGCAAAATATTGTTTGAACCTGGCTGTACTTTAGCCCATTCTAATTGGTGGGGCACAAGCTTCCACATTTTATATAAAGTAGCCTCATTGCAGTGGCTACCATTGCAGGGTTTGGTGACTTAACGTGGTGTTAAGGGCAGGAGCTGATCTATTTCTGCACAGTTTGGTTGGTCATCCCCTAGTCCTTCATCAGTGCTCACAGGACGCTGACCACAGGATGCTCTTGGCTGGATACCCCTGAGACTGGCACACTCCCCTGAGACTGGCACACTCCCAGCATGCCACAATGTAACCACCCACATAGTACCTGCTCTGTGGTGGTCCTGTTGGTTCCGGACCATTGAAGACCAGGTTGAAATGACTACAGTCTGTAATTATAGAACTACAACGTTCTCCGGAATGATAGGAGGATCTGATGAAATGGACACTAAATGTAGAAACAATAATGATAATGTTATGGTTGATCATGTGCTTCCATTGCTTGTTTGCTCTGTTAGATTCATAAATGTTGTTTTTTTACAGAACTATCTCTTTAATTCAGAGGAAGAAAAGCCTCCCTGGGCTGGCGAAGAGGGTTTACTCCTCAGAAGTGAATGTGGAAAAAAAAATAATAGCAATGAAAATAACAGGGTCCGCTCCTCGTGCCGTGTATATTAGCATGAGATCGCCGGGTAGATGCGATTCGTTTTCTGAAGAGTTTTTTTTCCCCCCATCCTCCGTGCCCCTGATGATGTTGGTATTTGCAGTTCGCAGACAGGTGCATCCATCATCAGAACACAATTGAATTTCTCTCTCTCTCTCTCTCTCTCTCTCTCTCTCTCTCTCTCTCTCTCTCTCTCTCCCCACTGTTGATAAAGTTGCTGACTACTGCCTATCCTTCAGATGGATCAATAGCGGTTTGTTTACTGTTCTGAAGTGGCGAGGCCTGTTTGAGGCCAGGCTCTCGGAGGACTTTAACGCTGCAGTGGTGCAGTGCTTTAACGGGGTTAGCAGTTTAGAGGATTACAGATGAGAGTGCGAGAGAGAGAGAGAGAGAGAGAGAGAGAGCGAGAGAGAGAGAGAGAGAGCTTACAGGTTACTTCTTGTTTGCTGCTCTTGCCGGATAGAGACTTAGCGGCTGAAGTCTGTGACCTCCAATTCTGATCAGCCACCAGAGCAGTCACCAGAGTAAATAGAGAACCAGCAAAGTCTTGCTAAGAAAATCCCCAGTGGCACTTTTCCACTGGCTGCTGCATTTGGGGTGTTAATCCGAATCCAGAGCTATCTGTGTCCCGGTCGGGTTTCAGTGCCTGTTGAATGGAGGAAGGATTCTTGTGGGTGACCAGCTTCTTTACTACCGATCATTTGACGTCCGTCACTCATCATATAGTCGGGCTTTTGTTTAGTGCTGCGCTGTGTTTAATGATGCATCCGTTTTAATGCTGTAGAACAAGAGTTTCCTACTTTTGCAACTCGTGGCCCACTGAACCCACCACCAAATGTTCGGTGGCCCACACGGAAATCTATTGCCCAGTCAAAACAAAATAAATATGAATGAATTAGGGTTTCAGTTTATTACTTAAATGTAGACTTTTGTACTCAATTTTACATTTGACCAAGGCATATTTGACCAAACTGCAGCACCATGTAAATGAGATTGTACACGTGAGCCTCAGGACCCTTCTGTGGCATTAAGATGGACTGTTCTTAGTCCAGCAGTGACACTGAAGGGTTTAAATACTCCAGCAGCACTGCTGTGTCCGATCCACTTCTACCAGCGCAACACACACTAACACACCACCACCATGTCACTGTCACTGCAGTGCTGAGAATGAACACCTCCCTAGTAATACCTGCACTCTGGGGGTCCAGTGGGGACCTAATCATTAAAGATCGGGGTGAAATGAGGTTAACAGTGTACGCAGGGAAACAGATGGACTACAACCTGTAATTATAAAACTACAAAGTGCTCCTGTGTGGTAAGTGGAGTTGACAAGTGTGTTTTGAAACAAGGAGGTGGTCATTAATTTTATGGCTTCAAAAAATAGCATGTGTACTTGAAATTGAAGAAAGAGAGGTAAGAGATAGCAAGCGTTTGTGTGTATGTCTGTGACCTCTGCAGATCCGATGGTGTCAATGATCTGGGGTGATTGTGACAAAGCCTGTCAGATTCATTATTGCCCCACAGTTACTGCTGTGTTGCCGCCGTTACAGCAGTGTTCCCATGTGTGCTGTCAAAATGAGTGGCCTCCACCATCAGTCTTCCATGTCTGTAAGGTATAGAACAGACATTACCCTGAGAAAAGAGCATTCAAACATATCTCTTATGTGTGAGGTGGAGAATAAAGGATGAGAGAGAGAGAGAGAGACAGAGAGAGAGAGAGAGGGAGAAACTGTGACTATCATAGTCTTTATAGATAAGCCTTAAATCCAGTCGCCCATGTTTGATCTGGGTGTGTGACTGGAGTGTGTGGTGCGGTGTGCGTGAGTGTCACAGCGTCCCCCTCGTTCACTCTCCACAGGTTGTGTATTCTGCCTCTGCGTGATTCGGCCCGCATTGATTTCCCTCTCGGCAGATGTGTTCATTACTCCGGAGGGGGCTGGAGTCGATATGCTGTGAAAAAACAGGCCACAGGAATGAAAACACAGCCTGAGAGGACAGTAAAACCACAGGCAAATCAGACACAGAGATACCGATACAGGAGGAAGTATACCTGTTTATTAATATATGATTGTTATTTATTTGTGTGAAGTGTTTATTTGTGCAGAGTGTGAAGGTTCAATTAGCAGGTAAGAGCACAGTTTTGCTCAAAATACTGCAATACACACAACATTATGGGGGACATACCAGAGTTCAAAAGAGGACAAACTGTTGGTGGACGTCTTGCTGTCGCATCTGTGACCAAGACAGCAAGTCTTTGTGATGTATCAAGAGCCACGGTATCCAGGATAATGTCAGCACCACCAAGAAGGACCAACCACATCCAACAGGATTAACTGTGGACGCAAGAGGAAGCTGTCTGAAAGGGATGTTGGGGTGTTAACCCGGATTGTATCCAAAAAAAACTCATTCCCAAGACAAATTGACGCTGTATTGGCTGCAAAAGGAGTCCCTAGTACACCGTACTAATAAATGATTGTGGTCTAAAGCCAGGTGTTTCAGTTTCATTGTCCAACCCCTGTATATTGAGTCGAGTGAAGTCTGAGTCGGGTCTGGTTCTCAAGTCTTGGAGAAATGAGTCAAAATTAGATCCTGGGTCTCTGAGTTGCATACCTGAGTGAAGTCTGAAGTCTCTGGGGTCGAGTGTCAGTCTAAGTTGAGTCTTGAGTTGCTGCAATGCAAACTGGTCATGAATGTCTTTGGAGTGTGAGTCTGCGTCGTCATCTCTGTGGTGCAAGCTCGAGTCTTGAGTGACAAGGGTGCATGTCGAGTATCGAGTGTCTGGGTTGTGAGTCTGCGTTGTCTCAGGTATAGAGGAGTCTTCAGTTTCTGGAGTGTTGAGTTCTGGAGGTACAAGTTCAAGTCTCTGAGGTGAAACACCACGTCAAGCCTACCTCAAATCTCAAAGCCTACCTCTTCTAACGTGGAGATTGAGTCATTCAGTATTTTACCATGGGTTACAAATGGTTGTCAAAGCCATTCCTGCAATGATTTTATCAGGAAGGGATGAGCATGTTGATTAAACCTCCTTTTGAGGTTTACATGGTAGTATATCAGCCTTGCATTGGAAGAACTTCTCTCACAGTAAGTAAACAGTCCATTTCTCCTCCTCATATTGCTACACGGAGTGAACAGAGCACTAGGATGTCTCCAGTAATTCCGTGTGCTCTTCCAAAAGATGAGTTAGAGCTGCACAGACAGCTTCCGTCTGATTACGAAAGCCCTGTCAAAAGCTGAGCATCTCCAAGATCAAGGAGTACATAGGCTAGTTTGAGCCTGCTCTGAAAAGACTGATGCATCCACAATCTGAGTGATTACATATGAATGTGTAGCTCTGATTCAGAGAATTTATGCTTTTAGACATAAACATATTTATACATATGGATAACTGTTGGACCGTTTTTATGATACAACTAAATACAAAACTAAGCGAAGTGGCTGGAATGCGACTCAGCACCTCCAATTCTGAGGCCATGGTTCTCGACCCGGAAGAGGGTGGCTTGCCCTCTCCAGATCGATGGAGCTGTCCTGCCACAAGTGGAGGAGTTCAAGTATCTTGGGGTCTTGTTCACGAGTGGGGGTGAGAGGGAGCGTGAGATTGACAGGCGGATCGGTGCTGCCACCGCAGTCATGCGGTCGGTGTATTGGTCCGTTGTGGTGAAGAAGGAGCTGAGCCGAAAGCCGAAGCTTTCAATTTACCGGTCAATCTACGTTCCTACCCTCACTTATGGTCATGAGCTGTGGGTAATGACCGAAAGGACAAGATCGCGGATACAAGCGGCCGAAATGAGTTTCCTCCGTAGGGTGGCCGGGCGCTCCCTTAGAGATAAGGTGAGGTCCTCTGTCATCCTGGAGGAGCTTGGAGTAGAGCTGCTGCTCCTCTACATTGAGAGGAACCAGTTGAGGTGGCTCGGGCATCTTCTTTGGATGCCCTCTGGACGTCTCCCCAGGGAGGTGTTCCAGGCACGTCCCACGGGAGCAGGCCGCGGGGTAGACCCAGGACACCCTGGAGGGACTATGTCTCTCGGCTGGCCTGGGAACGCCTCAGGGTCCCTCCCGGGGAGCTGGTTGAGGTGTCAGGGGAGAGGGAAGTCTGGGCATCCCTGCTTAGACTGCTGCCCCCTCGACCCAGCCCCGGATAACCGGAAGAAGACAATGACGAGGACATAATTAGGAGACACACCCCCACCCTCATTTATTATGAATAAGGTGCAACACATCAGCAGCCAGTGATTAGACCGTAGTCACAGAGGAAGCTGTCTTATATAAACATCAAACATTTCAGTTTCATGTGTTAAGTTATATTATCTCCATCTCTCATTATAGGTAAAATGAAGATTAAATGTCCATATGTTTAGAATAGAATAGAATAGAATAGAATAGAACAGAACTTTATTGATGCCTTGGGAGGGTTCCTTCAGGGAAATTAAGGTTCCAGAAGCAGCACAGTACAGTACAGAAAGTAGAAAGATAATAATTTAGTAAGAAACACTATATAAATATATATAATATATAATATAGAGACTATATTACAATATACAATATAAATAATAGTGCATGAGAAAAGGGTCCTGTAGGAGGCGGTATTGCACATTATTATTGCACTTTTGAAACTTGGCGTGTGCGGGACAAAAGAGTTTTGGTCCTGTCAAGTCTATTGGTCCTGCACTTGGGAAGGAGCAGTCTCCTGAACAGGCTCCTCTGGTGGCTGATGACAGTGTGTAGAGGATGACTGGCATCGTCCATAATGTCCAGTACTTTCTTCAGAGTCCTCTTCTCTGCCACTGACCAGAGAGTCCAGCTTTGTACCAGCCACAGAGCCAGCCCGCCTGATCAGCTTGTCCAGCCTGTGTGTGTCCTTCTTGGATATGCTGCCCCCCAAGCACACCACAGTGTAGGACACTGGCGACCACGGACTGATAAAACCATCCACAGGAGTTTCCTGCAGATGTCGAAGGACCGTAGCCTCCTCAGAAAGTAATAAATATGTTTAAAGTTTAAATGTGTGTCAAAGTTCTTTGAAGGGTGTTTCCATTTAGCTTGTTTGAGAAAGAGAAGCTAATTTTTTCAACATTCAGCTTTACATATGAAACCCAGAAGACACACGTAGGCTCACTGGTGGGTTTAGATAGTAAATAGAGTTGATGTACATATGTTTAAGTTATGGCGATGCCACTGTAGAGAAATCAGAGTTGGTTGGTTTCTCAACAGTTTATCACAGATGTTTAGACAGACATTTTTAACGAACATCTTGCCCACAAGTATCAACCGTCCAGAGTAAACTGCTGCATCAAATCCTACAACCCGTGCTGTAAAATATGAATGATTGCCATTAAAAATTAATTAACTTTATGTAAGACTCCCCCCATGGGGGGAGGAGGATGTTGTTTAATATGCAGAGGCCGCAAACGCATGACCTTGCTTCATGTTTTAGTGAATTAACTGTGTCAAAGGCAATCGTACACGGCTGTCAACTCTCAAAGGAGGCTCTCCCGTGATTGGTGCAGAGCCCGCTCATCGAGATATAACAACATTCCTTCATTGGATAAGAATCAGTTTGGATTGTGATGTCACAGCTCAGTGGTCCTGAACATTGGTTAAGACAGCCAGCCAATTTTAATCATGCATTGCTTCTCCGGTCTGCAGTGAGAGGGTTTCATAATGGCTTTCTGCTGTTCGGATAGAGAGCCGTCAGGACCCTGTAAAAGAGAGGCCGATCTCGAGGCTAAATGCGGTCTTCTCAGTCTGGTAGGAATATGGATGCCACCGGTTCCAGGCAGCTAGATTGCAGTAATGGACCATGCAGTGGAGATTTTGAGATGGAGTGTTTTAGGTACAGCAGTGTTGCTGGGATTTTTACATATGTTAGTGTCACTGCTAGGTCGAGAGTGGGTCCATCACCCAAAAATATCCAGCTTAGAGCATCTCTGTGGGCAAAAACCAACTGCTGATGAAGGGCTCCAGTGGTGCTTCACAGTGGAGCGTACGGTTAGAGCCAGCTCATGGTATAGGCAATATAGGCACTGTCTGGGGAACCGCTCGTCCAGTGATCTCTTAGAACCCAAGATCCTCAGACTTTACAGGCAGTTCCAAACTTTTTTCTAGGCTTCATATCTCAGGATCAGAGTAACCTACATACATGATGCACGTTTCATAACTACAGACTTACCCTGTAGGTCTAAACTCATCATCTATGACGAATTATCAGGGAGTGCATATTTACCACTCTGTCCTCATTTACATACTCAACCTGCATGCAAACTCTGACTAATCAGTGAGGGGGGAGGAGTTAATTACGTCACTGTCCCAGATCCTTGGTTACAGAGGAAAAGGGGAAGGGAGGAGCTATTTGCTCTCTTTCTTTCTGAACTTTCAGAAATTTCAGAATACAAGTCCTGAGAGGGGATAATACTGATACATATATACTGTGTGTGACAAAAATAATATAGGACATTCAGGTTGTTTTTGTTATTTCATTTGGACTTCTAAAATTCTTGCATTTGCAACTCTCTGGGTGATCAATTTACAAAAGGCTTTTAGACCTAATAAGAAATGGAAATTGTAGACACAAGCAATTCCCTTCATCTCAAATGAAAACAAATTTGAGTAGCCTAGGATCTCCTGAAAATAACAATTCCCGGAATGTGTGAATGTTTTCTTTTGAGTACTGTTCAAATGTTTTGGCAAACAAAAGAGTGATAAACTATGAAAACACCCTTCAAATTTGTCCTGAGAATCGAAAGATTACATGTTTTTACTAAAACTGTTTCTATTATTGTTTCTAAATATTCCAAAACCATCATAAGTCATTATAAAACACACATTTTCTGCCATGAAGCATCTCCCTGCCACATCTAACCCTCCTCCTCAACCTCCAGTGATACTGTTCTGCCTTTGGAGCAGGGGTGCTCGGAGTGGGTAAATGTAAAGATTATCTAACAGGATTTGGCAGCCAATCTGTCAGTCGTCCATTAGTATAAGTCAGGAGATCTCAGCAGATTTATGATGATGTCATAAACCCTATTGAATGTCCATGGGGTCCTGGGGTGAGTTTCTCTTCCACGTGGACTGTTCTGTCATGTTATTCCTGTTTGGATCGACAAAACTCGGCATGAGTCTGGCCTTCCGGGCCTGGCATTACCTGCACTGGAGTAACAGGTTTGTTTGTGTGACCAACTTGACCAAGATGGCTGTCATACTGGTCATACTGGTTGTGTGGTGTGGTAAATAAGGTCATTCTGATGGACCAGCTGGTGAATCTGCTGAGTCTGAATCGAGGTTCACACATTGTTGTAGCTGAGTCCAAGTTCAAACCAAGACTTGTAGTACCTAACTCTTGGTCCAGACCAGGTCTTTGTAGTAGTCAAGTCCAAGTACAGGCCAAGACGTAGCTGTGTCTGAGCGTTAGTCAAGGCTGAGCCTTTATAGTAGTCTGGATTGGGACTGGATCTGAAAACCAGATTTAATAAAAGCTTTATCCTGGTCTTTAATGGTCAAGGGGGTTGGACATCTGGTCAAACACCGACTGATAAGCCTGCTAGTTAAATGGCTGAGCTCATATGTTTTTAACGGCGTTTGATGGACTACCTCAGGGGTAAGCAATTCCATGCTGATCATGCAGGTCATTCTGACAAACCAGTATGGTCATACTGGTTTACAGCCTTGGTCATGTTGGTAATGCTGGTAGACCAGCTGAACCAACAAATGCAGACAAAACAAACCTTGTTCTGGACAGGACCGGCGGTTAACCAGCTTGTACAAAGACCGAAACATTGCAGTGTCCAAGTCCAAACTGTCCAAATGTGTGGTTACACTCACCCAAATGTGTGGGAAGATCGTCTGAACTCGGAGAAGTTCTTGACAGTGTGATGAACCGTTCTCACATAGTTCTGCTCATTTTTGTGCCGACTATAAATCTGTAATCGACTTGACCTGCACTTGATTTGCAGCTTGCATAAAATTGGATCCTGGGACAGGTCTCCCCCTGTGATTAAAACATGAGCATGGATTTAACACTTTTATGATAACTAATTAAGCTGCTAAATTGGTTGACTTTTCTGATCAGTCTTTAACCTTTGCAATAATTTTAATGTGAGAGCAAAATTAATTTGCTCACAGATTACAGTGTAACGGGGTTAAATACGCTTCTAGCTGTTTGGTTCACTGCATATCATAAAATAGCATCAGTCCACCAACAGTAATAGTTGATTCCATGTCCGGGGGGAGAGACATTGTAGTGAATGTGTCAGAGTCCAGAGTGAGACTTTGTAGTGAATGAGTCAGAGTCCAGAGTGAGACTTTGTAGTGAACGAGTCAGAGTCCAGAGTGAGACTTTGTAGTGAACGAGTCAGAGTCCAGAGTGAGGCTTTGTAGTGAACGAGTCAAAGTCCAGAGTGAGGCTTTGTAGTGAACGAGTCAGAGTCCAGAGTGAGACTTTGTAGTGAAGGAGTCCAAGTCCAGACTAAGGCCATGTACTGAATGAGTCCAGGTTGAGACATTGTAGTGGTCAAGTTGTAGTTCGGGCCAAGATTTTGTAGCAGCTGTGTCTGATTCCAAACCGAACATTGTTGTTGTTTTGTGTTTAAGTTAAAAGGGAGTCTTTGTAGTGGTCAGATCTTAGTCCCAACCCAGACTTATAGTAGCTGAGTCTCAGTCCAGACAGTAACCAGGTCGTTGGTCATCCTCGAGTCATTAATCAGTGCTCAAAGGAAGCTTCAATTGTTATAAAAATGAAACATAATTAATATCTTTTAAGATGAAAATGCCTTTTACTGTCCGGTTTCACTGAATGGCCCGTGCTAATGTGTGGCCATTGAGCTTAAGAGCAGCAAATCGATTTCCATGGGCTGAGTTACATCATTGCCTCCCAACGAGCCACACCATTGACTCCCCCCCCCCACGAATCCTATATGCCACCATGGCAACAGCCCTTCACTTAAACATTCAATCGGATTCTCAAGGCTTCAGTGAATAGCAATTATCCCAGACGTTTTGATTAGCTCTTCCCGTTCTTTTTGGGAATTGCTTTTTAACGACCAGAAAATTTAATTTGTGGGTAACCCATATCCCTGAGTGTGGCCTTATTTTCTGTTCCAGAACATACTTAATATTGAGGTACACAGCTTTCCCAACTCACCCCCCCCCCCCCACACACACACACACACACACCCCAGAAAAAGTATTCCATGGTTATCTACTGCAATTTCTGGAGAAATTACTGGCGTCAGACTCCCTGGTGATTAGTGTAGTCGGCATGCGCTTTGGAACTTCCAAAGTAATTTCACTGCTAAGAGCATTACTGTGACTAATATGCCTGAACTCCAACTTCTGCCAATATTAATATCTACTTCTGATTCCTCTGGAAAGTTCTGTCATACTGTTCCCACCCCGTATGCCCTCCTTTTCTTCCCCATCCCTGCTTTCCTCCCCTCCAACCCACTGCAGGGTGTTTTCACAACACAAATGTGTTTTCCCCTGTGCAGTCGCCTGTAGCGCTTGTGCCTTCGTTATGAAAGGAGCAAATATTCTTTCCTAAAAGACTGTGCTTCTACCAGCATCTTTCTAACCTAATATACCATCTAGAAATCTGCAATTATCTCAGTGACAACAGAGTCCCCTGCTTGTCTCCATGTGCCCACAAAACCGCTCTGACTCACCTGTGCATGGGCTCTGGAAGCCCTATGAACATGGTATCTGTGGTATCTAGAATGCTTAATTGGTTAAGATCTGTGGAGTTTGCAAACCAGGACAACACCTTGAACTCTTTGGAATGTTCCTCACCCCATCCCAGAACAGTGAGTGTGAAGCGTGAAGTGAAACAACTCTTGAAAGCGGGTATAGTAGCCCAGATAACCTGCCCGTGTGGGGCCTGTATGGTTAGCCCAATTGGGAACCAGAATGTTTTGTCATCAGGTTCCATGCTGGCCCCACATATGGATGACCATCAGGGTTCCTGATGGGGACCAGGAAGTTTTGCACAGTAACCCTTCAGTTGAATCAGATATGACTGGATAACCTTAATGCTACCCAATACTATGTCGCCTGTTCATGTTTGACCCACCATAGACCACCATCGGCAGATGCTCGTCCTTGCTGTTTGGGAGATACTCTAACCCAATCAGCCAGGTGTACATGTGGAGTGGACCTCTACAATGTTTTGTATTTGAATTTTACATTTTGGCACTAAAACATGTCCAATGCTGCAGCAGCGTTTAAGGTGGAACAGAAATTGAGTTGCTAAGTGGTTGCTATGGTATCCCAAGTGTTTGCTAGGAAGTTGTTAAATGGTTTCTATGGTGTATCTAAGTGGTTCCGATGGTTTCCCAAGAGGTTCCTAAGACGTTGCTAAGTGGTTGCTGGGTGGTTGATATGGTATCCTGGTTTGGTATCCTGCAATGCACAACCATAATCCAAACACAACCCAAACTATGTTTCTGTCAACCCAGAAAAATAGTATATAATTACACGACATTTGGGTTAAAAGCTGAAACCCAGTACTGTTCAGTACTGAGCCAACGTTGGATTCTGTTGTGTCCGATCCCTAATCATTTAGTATTTTTTTAAATTGCCATTATATTTAGCAAATATGAGGATATCTTTTCTCGTTTGCGTTTGAAAGTCGTGTAGTGTACCCAAGGCTCGACAATCAACGACTGTTTCTAATGTTCACTGATGCAGACAAGCGTCCTTCTCTCACAGATGTTGGTGTGTCAACTGTAACCGAACTGCTCTGATTGGTCCTTGCCTGTTTCTGAATTTTAGGCAAGAGGCCACTGCTCAGTGTGCATCGAAATCTAATCATAGATCAAACTGGTAGATATCACATCTCATAGTATGACATTTATGTATTGTACCTCCCGTATCTTTATTACCCTCCTCGTCTCCATTATCATCTTCACCACCATCTGCTGTTCCCAGCTCCGCTTGAGTCAGACATGTTCCTATTTTAGGGCTTGTTGTGGACGCAGGCCTGTTCTCTCACCCACTGAGCAATCCGTTCGTCCCAACCTTACACCCCTCTGGTTCTCATCACTGACTGCCCGACTCCCTGGGGTGAGCCAATCGCATGCCTTGGGGTTGCAGGGGCAAGGGATGAAGGAAAGAGGGTGCATCGCATCCAGCAGAATCATCATTTTTCCGGACTGCAGATATCACCACTGCCTGCAGGCTGGAAGAGGAGCTCACTTTGTACTTCAAAGCATGCAGAGCTTTTTACTAAGTCATGACTCCGACACTTGATTGGCAGGACTGTGGTCCTCCGAACTCACAACGACCTGCTTCAGTTACGACTCTTTGGGCAAGAATTCAGTGTGTCATGAAATGGTAAATTAGGTTTATGCTTTTGTGTGGCATATCCATCATCAACTTTATGCAAGGAGGGACCAGAGGAGGTTTACCCCCCTAAACGTGTAGATGCAGGTTCTAGCTTGGTTCTGTGTAAGATATGAACAAACCATATGAATTAATGCTTTGTTTCCAAATGAACATTTCCATACAACCAACACCTACAAGCTTAGAGTCATTTAGGAACCTTTATGTGGACCTGCAGGGTGGTTCAGAGTCATTTCCAGTGCCATGTCTGCTTTTTCCATGTCTGAGCTAGAAGCTGAGGGGCATGTGATGGCCAGAGGCACAGAACAAACATTTGTTGTTTATTTATTTGATCCCTTATTTATTCATGCAGCTCAGCAACGCTCAGCCGACCATGTCGATTTGGCTTAGCAGGTGTGTTCACGGTGGAGATGAGGGAGGCAGGGGCCTTTTGCCAGAGGTTCCGGTATGTGCTTGGTATCATCCCTCTCCAAACCTCACAGTTATTAGAGAATTTGTGGTGACAGTATTCCATAGAACGGATGAAAAGGAGCTGCCTTCTTTTATAGAACTGAAGAAGATAAGTGTGTGTGTGTGTGTGTGTGTGTGTGTGTGTGTGTGTGTGTGTGTGTGTGTGTGTGTGTGTGTGTGTGTGTGTGTGTGTGTGCGTGCGTGCGTGCGTGCGCGCTTGGTGAGTCATCTTTAACCCATAGCAGTCTTGAGTTATTATTATGACTAACCATATTTACATGGTTACATAATGAAAAGCAGTAACATTACAGCCCATATTTCCAGTCCTGTTTTGCTGTCAAAAGTGGACAAAGTATGTCAAAAATTAGCTCAAAATAACACGGAGAGAAAGAGATAGAGAGAGAGAAAGAGAGATTGAGAGCAGAGAGAGAGAAGAGAGAGAACAGAGAGAGAGAGAGAGAGAGAGAGAGAGAGAGAGAGGAGAGCAGAGAGACAGAGAGAGTGAGAGATTGAGAGCAGAGAGAGAGAGTGTGAGAGATTGAGAGCAGAGAGAGAGAAAAGAGAGAGAGAGCAGAGAGACTGAGAGAGAGAGCAGAGAGAGAGAAACAGGTAGAGAGCACAAAGAAGAGAGAACGGCAAAGAGCAAAATTGAGAGGGGGCAAGGAGTGAGTGGGAGAAAAAAGGAAGAAGGAAAGTGAAAGATGTGTGTGTGTGTGTGTGTGTGTGTGTGTGTGTGTGTGTGTGGGGGGTTAGTAAATCAAGGCTCTTTGTAACGATCTCCCTTCAGCAGTCAATCAGAGCCACACTTTCACCCAGACACAAAATGAACGGCCTGTTGGAACCCACAGGAACCCCAAACTGATTGGCTGGCCAGAGCAGAGAGAGAGAGAGAGAGAGAGAGAGAGAGAGAGAGAGAGAGAGAGAGAGAGAGAGAGAGAGAGAGAGAGAGAGAGAGAGAGAGAGAGAGAGAGAGAGAGAGAGAGAGAGAGAGAGAGAGAGAGAGAGAGAGAGAGAGAGAGAGAGGGAGTGGAGGGTGGAGAGGGAGAGAGAGAGAGAGAGAGAGAGATGATCTGTGTGGGAAAAAAGACAACAGCCCTTCTCTTTTTTGACCTCTGATATGATTCCGTTAGAAACGTTGGTCCTAAAGTCTCTCAGCTTTGAAACAGTAATTAAAGCGATACTCCCTTCTATCCCTTCAGATTTTAGAATTGTAGACCAATTCCTGTGATGTTTTTGTAGTTTGATGTCCTTTATTCACCAAAAAGTACAGTGTCTGAAGAGCTTAGACAGTTCTACATGTCAGAGCTGTGCACAGGAACAGAATCCAGATCCTTGGTTCTGCTTTACTTGCGCCGACAGTTATTTTTCCTACTAAAAGAAAACCACTTTATATCTCAGTAATTATGTTGGGAATCCAGAGTGTTTTTGAGCTGAACAATGATTTGTAATGATTACATTGAGAAGGATATTTATAATAAATCGTCGTTCAGAAGAGTTGAGCTTCCTCGAGCCCATCACTGTG
>CM067516.1:8283288-8333288 GCA_034509495.1 Acestrorhynchus altus | reverse complement strand
TGTACCAGTAAGAGCAGAGTGTGAAGGTTCAAATAGCAGGTAAGAGCACAGTTCTGCTCAAAATATTGCAATGCACACAACATGGGGGACATACCAGAGTTCAAAAGAGGACAAATTGTTGGTGCACGTCTTGCTGGCGCATCTGTGACCAAGACAGCAAGTCTTTGTGATGTATCAAGAGCCACGGTATCCAGGGTAATGTCAGCACCACCAAGAAGGACCAACCACATCCAACAGGATTAACTGTGGATGCAAGAGGAAGCTGTCCTGAAAGGGATGTTGGAGTGTTAACCCAGATTGTATCCAAAGAATGTCATTCCCAAGACGAATTGATGCTGTATTGGCCGCAAAAGGAGGTCCTAGTACACCATACTAATAAATGATTGTGGTCTAAAACCAGGTGTTTCAGTTTCATTGTCCAACCCCTGTACATTCACATTTAAGGCATTTTGGCAGACGCTCTTCTCCAGAGTATCCTGATATCTCCAAATATTCTGTCCAACTTTGTAGAGGCTTGAATCCAGAGATACCTCAAGCTTAGATGCTGCCACGTTATCATACAAGACATAGTATAATTGTAAACATTTAAATGCTCTTGAAAGAGATGGTATTCAGTCTGCATTTGAAGATATCAAATGACTCAGAAGACCCAGGGGAAATTCTTTCCACAACATCAGGACAGAAAAGCGTCTGGATGCTTCCACACATCTTAAGGGATGGCGGGTTAAGATCAGCTGTACTTAATGCTTGAAGTGCTCTTGGTGCAAATTGTGTTTTGACCACTGCCATCAAGTACGGAGGGGCTGGTCCATTTCTGGCTTTGTAGGCCAGCACCAAGGACGCAGCTACAGGACGCCTGCACAGAGGGGTTACATGGTCAAATTGCAAGGGGTCAATTGCAAGGGCCTGATGGTAGGCATAGGAAGGCCAACCAGAAGGACGTCTTGAAATGACGTGAGACTGAAAAAGCACTTGAGTGGCTGGAGAGAATAAAATCGAAGCCTCTGGATGGTGTAACCTCTGGAAGCCTACTGGCCTTGATAATCCTGTTTTAAGCTGGCCCCCAGTATGCGCTTACGTTCTGCCACATGAATTACACACAACACCATCCTGAGACACTTTCTCTGTAAGAAGACGTTATTTGTATGTAAAGTCAAACACTATCAAAAGATACACAACCAGCTTCTGCGATTGTGCCTCATTTTTAGGACTTTCCCTGGAATTGCTCTTTAAAATGGTTTTGTAAGCATGTCCTGACTGATAAGCTTCAGCAGCCTTTTTTCCCCCTAAGATCTTCTGGAACCTCGCTTGTCTGTGGAATGAGGTTCCTGAGTGGAAACTTGACAATTGAAACTGAATTTTCACAGCATTAATACGTTTGATGTATAACAGTTTCTACCCTTCTGGAATGGCTTCACGTTTCTTTTTGGAACATTGCTGTCTGGAAGATTTGATTGTATTCAGCCCCACAACAACATCACTGAGGTCAGATTAGTTCTGCCACTCCCAACTCATCCCAAAGCTATTGGATGGAATTCCATCTCCACTGCTCCTCAGAACAATGTGGAGGTCCTTTACGGTGATCTTAGGCTCATTTTTGGCTGGTCCAAACTGTTCCCTTTCTAATGGTCATTGCTTCTCTGTGGAGAATATATAAGGTGTGTGTCAGCAGTGGACACAGCTTAAAATATCTCTGTTTAAGTTTCTATGAAAGAACGCGTTGTTGGGGACAGGGGTCTTTTTTTTATAGCCGATGGTTTACCCAGTGTGAGACAAGCAAGGCCTCTAATGAGCTACCTGCATGTATCTGCTCTCCTGCTTCTTCTGCCAGCCTGGAAACACACATACATACAAACACACACACACAAACACACACACACACACACACACACACACACACAGCCAGCCACTTGGTTGGTCTGTTGAACTCAATCCAGCCTGCCACGTCACAGCACGCTTACACTCACCTCCCACCCAGCAGATAAAACTACTGCACAGCAGGTTCTACACAGAGAGAGAGAGAGAGAGAGAGAGAGAGAGAGAAAGGGAGAGAGAGAGAGAGAGACTGCTCCTGTATAGTTTTTCACATTGTGCCAACCTGAAGCCAGGCTGTTTTGGGAGTCTCGGCTTCGTCTGGGTGAGTTGTGTTTTTTCTAATGGAGAACCTGAGATGAAATCAAAGCACATTAAATTTCAGCATTTCTTATTGATGAATTAAGCAGAACTGCCATTTTCCCCTTTCCCTCTCTTCTCTTCTCTGCATTAGGAATTCACTAATGCAGCTTTATTTTCACACTGCTGTTCTTCAGCTCTCTTGGCAGAACTAAATCTGGTACTGCAGCAAAAACCAACCTCTAAGTGCTTTTAAATCTACCTTAATTCCTATAATTCATATTGTATATTGAGTAATATTTTAGTTGATACTGAATGTAGTGGATATGGAATAGATCATGGTGAATAGTGAATAATTCATAGTAGATACTGAGAAATTTAGAGTGGATAGTGAACAATTAATGACAATCACTATTAAATAATTAAGAGTGAATATCGGATATTTCCTAGTATGTAATAAATAATTCATGGTGGATAGTAAATAAAACAGTGAATACTGAATACTTCATAGTAGAAACTGAATAGTTCACAGTGGAAACTGAATCATTTATAGTAGATACTAATAATTCATGGTGGATACAATTCACAGTGCGTACTGAATAATTCATAGTAGGTAGTGAATAATTCATAGTACATTCTTAATGATTTGTGATGGAGTCTGAGTGGTTCATCATCATGTTCATGTTAGTCAGAGATGACTTTAGGAAAGTGTGTCCTCAGCAAGGTTTTCTTCGTCATTTTAGCAGCAAATATTAAACTTCTGCAACTCATAGTGGAGAGTGTGGAAAATTAGGAAAGATAAAGAGTGGGGTTGGGGGGGGGGTGTAAGAATTCAATTTGAAGTTGAGCTTGAGGAGCTGAATTCTATCTGTGGAAAACAGAGACAAGATCAAAGAGCGGTCTCTATCTCTAAGGCAAACAGAAAACAGAGAGAGAGAGAAACACTCTCACTGGTGAGATTTGGTCGTTTAACCAACTCTCTCTGCGCTCATTCTTGGCACATTCTAGATAAAAGCCCTGATTTTGATTCTGAGTGCCGAGGGCGAACCTTATTTCTGAACTTTAAACACAGGCTCTCTCTCTTCCTCTCTCTCCAGAGACATGATCACACCCTCACTGTTCACCAGGGAGTGAGATATTTTAGTCTCATTCTCTCTCTCTCTCTCTCTCTCTCTCTCTCTCTCTCTGTCTCTTGCTGTCTTTCTCTCTCTCTCTCTCGCCGTCTCTCTCTCTCTCTCTCTCTCTCTCTCTCTCTCTCTCTCTCTCTCTCTCTCGCCGTCTCTCTCTCCGTCTCTCTCTCTCTCTCTCTCTCTGTCTAGCGTGACTTGGTAAACTCTGGCCTGCTTCGTCACTGGAGGTGAGAGTGTCACGTGTGCCATCATGATCTGATTTCATTATCCAGCCTCGATTCAAGCTGTCCTGTAAAAAGAGTCTGACTCTGAGTCTGACTTCTTAGATTGGATTGAAGGTTTATGTGATTGAATAAATGAGACCTGGATGTTAAAACAGCTACAATTTGAGCTGTAAGCAGACTCGGTTGTTCACAGTGAGCTGTGGTGTGGTTGTCCAAAATGGAGATGATGAAAACGAGCTCATAATGAGTAAAGTTTCTCAACCTTAAAGTCGTAGCAACCACCTAGCAAACAATAGGGACCATGAATAATTCATAGTAGATACTGTGCAATTCATACAGGATACGAAATCATTTGTTGTGGATTGTGAATTATTCATAGTGGGTGCTGCAATATTCATAACGAATACTGAGCAATTCATAGTGGATGCTTAAAAAATCTTAGTAATTCATAGGATCGTTAATAGTTCACAGATGTGTGTCGCCTGAAAGTCTCGCCAAGAGGTACACGACCCAAAAGTAGCTTCTAAGAGCCTTTTTTTTATAGGGCAGTGTGGGAAGCACGTTCCAGTCATAGCAAACACCTAGCAACAACTTAGGAACCACCACAGCAACAACCAGCAGCCTGAGACACCATATTACCTGTCGAGTAACATACTAGCAAATAACACTCTAGAAACCATCAGAGCACTCTTCTATCACCCCTATAATAACAACATAAAAACACCTTTAGAGCAACATATGGACCACTTGGGAACAGCATAGCAACCCTATAACAACCACCTTGCACCCTTTTGAATAGATCCCCATAGCAACCCGGGATACAATAGAAACCACTTTACTGCATAGTGACCCCTTGAAACTACCTAGCAACCCGTTGAATTAGCATAGTGTTCATCTAAGATCCCCACAGCAACCTGAGCTACCATAGTAACCACTAAGAATAGCATAGCAACTGCCTAGCAGTCTACAACAACCACCTAGCAACACCCTTGCAGCCACCTGGGAATTGCTTAAGCTGTATGATTACATTCCTTGCTGATTTGTTGGAACCGTACAGTTGTTATTGGGTTTATACTCTACGATACCATCATAACCAGTAATCACTTCTTCTGAATAAACATACCAGTGCTATGAATTGTGAGAGGCAGTCATTACAGTGAGTTGTAGTGGAATGGAGGATCTCAGTAGTGGAGCGCTTTGATGACTCTGTCTAATGGGCCTTCCATCATGGGCCTTCCATCTCAGCTGGACGGTGGTCTTTATGAGATGATCAACCGTGATGCCTTCAAAAGCCCCAGTGAAGCAGTTTGGAGAAGCAAATAACGTGCGCTCGCTTTCCTTCGTGTTGACGTCCGCACTGGAGTGGCATTCCGCCGTGACAAATAAATGTGGAATGTCGGACAGGAAGCCTAATTGTCTCAAAGAACAGACAATGACACTTTAATTGCCTTTTAAACAGCACCTCAGCTGACAGGGAGGAATCGGAAACGACAGGCGACGAGTGCGTCTTCTGCAAAGCACTAAAGCTGTCAGGAACATTTAAACCGGAACAATAAACTCCATCCGAAACCGAGGACGTCGACAGGTTAATAATTACAACCACAATTCATGGTAATTGAGTTACACACGTATTTTTCCCCCATAATGTACCAGAATGATTTCCATTTCTCTGTGACTTTTGGAATGCAAGAAATTGATATTGTCATCCAGAAATGCCAGGGACCCAGTCCAGAGCCCTGAGGTACTAAAATATTAAATTCTGCTGTCAGTTGTGGCTTCTTGTTAAAAACTTCCAGCATTTTATGCTGGATATTAAATGACTGCTTTCTGTGATGATGGACAAGAAGTCCCAGAGGCTTAGCCATGATGTTCTACTGTGCTTAAGCGATTTAATGCATGGACTAAATGATTTTGGCACAGTGATGGTGATGTTGGGTTGTGGTGATGGTGGGTTATGTTTAGATTCCAAGCATTTGGGGTTTCCATGGTGATGGATGAACCATGTATCATTACCGCTGTTGTAGATTAGAAGAAGAAGAAGAAGACATATTATAGTAGAAGATTGAAGATTGTGTTTGTTTTGTATATCCTCTTTTTTACTTAAATTGAGAACATCTGTGATTTTGGTCATTTGCTGAGATGTGCACTAATAAATGACGATAATGATGCCATAATATTAATGGTTCTAGTTACAAACAGGTGAGGTGTGAGGTGGAAAAGCTTGAGAACCCCAGTCATAGATGGTTCTATGTTTATGTGGTTTTGTGGCATCTTAACCTGGCTTGTTTAAAATCCACTGTACGCTTTTAAACCACTTAGTTCAGGTTAAGATAAGATAAGATAGAACTTTATTGATCCCTTGGGAGGGTTCCTTTGGGGAAATGAAGGTTCCAGCGGCAGCATCAGTGCAGTACAGAAAGGAGAAGAAAGAGATGATATTATTATCAATGTTGTCAAAGCACACAATCATAGTTGAACATATTTTGTGAACTTATATAAACATTAATGTGGTCTGCTGTGGCCTGGTGGTTGGGGAACCAGCCTTGCCTCTGGAAGGTTGCCGGTTTGATTCTCTTAACTGGCAGGTCATGATTGATGTACTCTTGAGCAAGACACTTCCTCCTCACACTCACTTCTCCCTGTGTGTCCCTAAGTGTGTGTATTCACTACCGTGTGTGTTTGGATGAGAATGACTGAGCGACTGGTAAAGGAGGAGACGAAAGCTCCTTGTTTTAGTTCTCGTTTTTCAGTGGTGGTGGATGTGTGGGCCACTATGCTGTCTGTTGATGCCCCACGTTCTCATCATCACTGTTGGTCTGCGTGTCCTCCATCTACCTCAACCATTTACCAATGACTGGAGATTTATCAGTGACTGCCAGGGGGTTGTGTCATCAGATGGTTACCAACAGGTGGGTGTTTTGACCCTTAAACACACCACTCTCCTGTTGGAGGGTCAATAGTGGTGTCCAGCCACTACTCACTACCTGCTGAATGCCAGCTCTACTCCACCCTCCTGTTCCAAATCCAACAAGAGGCTCTTTCTGCTGCCTGCCCCAGCCTTCGCACTGCCTTCCTTCTGGACAAAAATGGAGGTTCATTGAACAGCGTCAATGTGACATTTTTAAGTTTGGGACATATTGCTATGTTGTTGTTTCTGGTAGCTATGTGGTTCCGACAGTGTTGCTATGGTGTTTGTAGGTGGTTGCTAGGTACCTGCTGTGGTACCTTAACCAGAGCAGGTTTGCAGTGGTTAATCAACGGTGGACTAGAGCACCAGTGTGTGTTCAGAAAAGGTCGGTCCACTGGTTGTAGGACCTTATTAATGTAACATTGGCCTGTGAAAGTGCCTGTAATGAAGACGAAAGGGGATCTGGCACGAAATTGGACTCCACCCCATGACACCAGGCCTTACGGACCTTCAGGTCGTTGATTCTGGTGATGACCACAGCGGGACTCGTCAGTGAAGGTTACTCACTAAGACGGTGTGGAGTCTTTCTGCTGTGGGACTGAGTTTGTACTTTTCTTGTACTTTTGTTCACAACATAATAAACCCGACGGACCCCCGAGTGTCCCGAGTGTCCCCAGTGTCCTGTTTTTTGAAAAGTAAAATATGGTCACTCTAGATTATAGACATTTTAATGGCCAAACCGACTGTATAGTTGTCTGTATAGCCTTTGCTTTAAAGCTCCTAAAGGCTGGACTAACTAACCTCGGACCACATTCAGCACTGATCACTGTTGGTTTGACCTTACGTGAAGAAAGACCTGCTACATGATCTGAATGGTGGCATTTCCGGTTTGTATGTTTGTGGTGTTTACCAGAAATGACAGCACTTACCTTTGTGTTCACATGTGAGTGCCATGGGTTCTAAAGCTCTTGTGATGCTCTCATGCCTCTCCACTGAAACACACCGGTCGAGAGTGGTCAGTAATCAGCAGAACTGTGTGCGGGGATTCCAGAAGCAAAGCCAATCACCATCCTCTTTATTTTATGGAGTGAGTTTTGAATAAACAAGCACACCAGTGCAAAAAAAAAGAAAAGCAAAACCCTGCAGGTTGAATCTGCTCGCTATATCAGGTGAAGCCTCATACAATATATGGACAAAAATATTGGGACATATTGCTATGTTGTTGTTTCTGGTAGCTATGTGGTTCCGACAGTGTTGCTATGGTGTTGGTAGGTGGTTGCTAGGTACCTGCTAAGAATAGCATAGCAACTGCCTAGCAGTCTACAACAACCACCTAGCAACACCCTTGCAGCCACCTGGGAATTGCTTAAGCTGTATGATTACATTCCTTGCTGATTTGTTGGAACCGTACAGTTGTTATTGGGTTTATACTCTACGATACCATCATAACCAGTAATCACTTCTTCTGAATAAACATACCAGTGCTATGAATTGTGAGAGGCAGTCATTACAGTGAGTTGTAGTGGAATGGAGGATCTCAGTAGTCCCCACAGCGGGACTCGTCAGTGAAGGTTACTCTCTAAGATGGCGTGGAGTCTTTCTGCTGTGGGACCGAGTTTGTCCATTTCTTCTGGATGCAAATGGATTGTGTTGCCTTTACTACTCCCAGCACACAGCTGTCATTGTTGTGATGCGACTGTGCTTCAAAATTCACATGATAAATGGGCCAAAAACGTACAGTGAAAGCAGCCCAGGAACTTTGTAAGGAAAGAAGGGCATTGATTGAGCCCAACTGAGCAGTTTCTCGTTTTCTGAAGCCGCAAACAAAAAGCAACTGATGACAATTGTGTTGAAGGCCTGGCTGAACATCTTAAGGTAGGAGACTCAGCTTTAGTTGGTGTCCATGGCTTCCAGACTCGGGGCCATCGTTAACTGAATAGGACTTACATCCCAGTGTAAAAGGCCTCCTCGGTTTGTAGTAATGTATTGTTGTCCAAATGCTTGTGGACCCAACTGTGTGTTGCTTTGTACGTTTTGTTTGAGGAGGAAGAAAGCTCGTGGCATGACTTCCACGCCGCATTTGGGGAGTGTTTGTGATGTGTTTTATTTATTTATTTATTTATTTATTTGTCCTGCTCCAGGCTTACATTAATCATTAATGTTTTGATGTATGGGCGTATTCATTTGTGTGCGTTTGTGTCGTACAAGGACGGCAGACATTTATGAATATTTTGTGCGCAATTAGCTCTCCCTGTGGTGTTGGCGGAGAGGTGGTGAGGGTGAGGGGGGGGGCTTTCGGCGCAGTCGCTGAAGGCATAATTATCTCTCAATTTCTCCTATAAATTCCCCTCCAAACAAAGCGGCGTTCTCACCTCCTCGCCTTCTCTTCTCTGCTGGCGTAATTGACTGTGATGGAGCAGAGCACAAACATGAATGGAGGCTGTGCCAAGGTTGCCATGTCTTTCACATGCTGGACCCGCTTGCTCCTGAATGCTACGTTGCAGTCCTTCATAAAGGTCTTCCTTTTGCAGGAATACGTTCATGCTGAGATTCACAGCGTCAATCTCATTGAAATGTGGCAACTAACTCAGTACATTATTAACGGCAGTGTCGTTTGGGGGAGGAGCTGTACTGCCGACTGTGTATATGATCTACCGTCACATGAAAACGGTAGGTCACCCCATGATCGGCTTCAAGTTCACGATTTTTAAACACATGGACGTTTGATCTTCCTTTGAACTGTGTTGCGAGATGGAGGTGATATAACTAAACACATACAACTGTAGAAATGTCTTTTACGTGTTTCCTTCTTCAGTTGGAAGACAGATGTTCCCAGTCCTCCATGCAGAGTTCCTTCAGCTATGAGATATTTATCTGTCTAGTCCTTGTAAATCTCCTCTTTCTGATACACCTTCACATCAGCTGTGGCGTTTGCTCCCTGTAGGTCCCATGAAGACGTTTTAAGATAGGTGGAGACTTTATCTTTATGCATCTTACAGGGCTGAGCGAAGACAGCCTGTTCTCCACTTTTACAGACAGTGGAACGACTGACCTACCAGACACATCTACATCTACAACCTTCTCACCAATGTACCACGTCAATCATCGAGAGCAAACCAAACTAATGTGTGAGCTTTAAAGACAGCCACCTCCGGTGTCGACCAGAGGAGGATGGGTTCCTCGCTTGAGCCTTGGTTCCTCTCAAGGTTTCTTCCTGCGAGTCTGAGGGAGATTTCCTTGCCACTGTTTGCCCACTGGCTGCTCGTTTGAGGCTCGGACCCAGATCTTTGTAAAGCTGCTTTGTGACAAATTCTTGTTGTAAAAAGCACTATATAAATAAAACTTGATTTGATTGACTTGACCTCCAAAGTCCTCTTTAATGTTGGTTATATCATTTGCACCTGATTTTAATTTAATTTAGCAAGAACATGACATTTCTAATAATTATGTTACATGTTATAATCACCTCTGTCTTTCAGTATGGTGATCATGCAGCCCCTTTTGCTCTCATGGCACATGTTCCCACCATTCTGACCAAGACAATGGTGTTATTGAATTGTTGAAAGTGTCACAAATGAGATTCATCACCGTCAAATCAAATAGATTATCGATAAGTACATCTAATAATGTGAACAAGTATAAAGAGTAATGTGATGAAGTTCACAGCATAGTGATGAGCTGTGATGAAGCAAACTATATATACTTTTTCCTCCTTCCTGTACTTCACTCTATTCTACAAAGGAAGCTGGAAACGTTGATTGTGTATTCAGACTGAAGGAGACCGTAATTGTAACTTTCTCGAGTGCTTGAATGTTTCATGGCTGATTTGCATTGACGCTCACTGCCAGGTTGGCCTGTTGCTCCACATTAAGTAAGCATAAACGAGGGATATCTACAGTGGCACTGTTTGCGTATGTACTGCGTTGCAGGGGAGCCCCCTCAGGGGAACGCTGGCCCACTTCCTCCACAGATTTCACCGATAAGTACAATAGAGAGAGATTGAACGGATAGAGAACGAGAGATGAAAAACGGAGAGTAAGTGAGATGGTGCTGAAATTTCAGTGGGTCTGTCTGAGCTCCGTCCACAAACGTGCTTTATTTCGTAGCTTATCTGCTTTTTTATTTTTTTTTATTTTATTTTTTTGGAGTAAATGTCTCTGCTGCCGTTTCTGTGAGGATTTGATTGCTTTCAACAACAAGATCATTAGTGAGCCCCCACCTCATCCCCGTCCCTCCAGCTCAGGCCAGAAGTAGTGGACCACAGCTTTTCAGGCATTAGGCCTGGTCCCAATTGTACATGGACACAAACAGATGATTATTCTCGTCTCTTTGTTGTTGTCCTTGATGAAGTCATTTGTAGTCGTTTGAGCGCTGGTTGTGAGGTTCATCCGACAGTTCATGAAGTGCTTCTGAAGCCTTTTATGTCATATATGTTCTCTTTCATAACCTTTATTAACCTTTATTTGGTCATGCAGGCATGTGAATTACATTTGTATAAGCCTGTTTGTTAAATCTTGTTCCTGGAAATGTGTGTGTGTGTGTGTGTGTGTGTGTGTGTGTGTGTGTGTGTGTGTGTGTGTGCGCTCTCCCACTCTCTCTGACCCACATGTAAAGTTGCAGGCAGCTCCAAGAAAGGACATGGCTCATGATTAGGTCTCGGAGGACTCATTCCGGCTGCACTGCAGCAGCTTTTAGAAATTTACACTCTGCGGGTTTGCCCCGCGGGGGCTGTGGAGGCCGGCGTGATTAAAGCCTGCCACTCGCACCATGTTTCCTCAGGGCCTCTTGGGGGGAAACGGTGCAGCCGTGGGCGTGGCGCCAATGAGCAGCAGGTCAGCACTACAACAGAAAGTGTCACTTTCACACTGCTACAAAGAATCTTGGAGGGGGCTTTGGAGACAAAACGAGGCACCAGAGGCGCATAGCATTTCAGAGGAGATGGGGTTTATTTAGCAAAGCTCTTTTATAGCACAGCACTGCTATAAACAGAGTCATGTTAGCACTTTATGTGAGTGTAAGGAAAAGGACACACTCCTAGTCAAAGAGTCGCACCCGAGGAAGTGTCGGATTGATAAAGCTCACCTGGAGCAATACATGATTAAAGATTTTGACTGATGTGGGTAATATTTATTGAGCTACCCTGGCATTGAAGTTTCTGCCACTGCTGGCAGACCCTCCAACACACCTACGAATTCAGCTACTTTCTTCACTTTATATCCTTTGGCACTCTTTCAGCCAATCATTAACATTTGCTTTGTGATCCATTATAATGATTCACTCTGGATACAAATGCAAGTTTGGATACTTATTGGACCCCGCACTCAGAAGCCAAAGGAATAATCAAGAGCAGTCCAGGGTAAAACCCCACAGCCAACACAAATATCAGAGGGCAAAGTAGAGCAATACATGCAAAGTAAATCCAAATCACAAGCACACTCAGAAATACACCAGAGACTTTGCAAAATTTGATTGTTCTTGGGGAGCTTTTGAGGTCCTGGTTGATAACTCCCAAGTGTGTAGGTGTGCATGGTCTCCGAACTCAGATCTGACCAGTGAGGAAGGCTGCATGGCCCTGACAGAGATTCACTGCACTGTACCATGTTTTTTTTTTTGATCTATTAAACCCACCACACGTCCCACAGGTATTTATGGTCCAATCAAGCTCCTGCATCTGCAGGAGCCTAAAGTTACTGCCACCTTAAACACGCAAGGTGACTAATCTTGTGTCTGTGATATATCTTTTGTATGTATAATATGTGGCTGTTTTGTGTGTGTGTGTGTGTGTGTGTGTGTGTGTGTGTGTGTGTGTGTGTGTGTGTGTGTGTGTGTGTGTGTATAAAAAAAAACATCTCTTTTCCCAGAGACTTGCAGTGAGAATGTATGTTTGTGTGTCTAAACGGACAAGATGATGCGAAAGCTCCAATGTTATCCGTCACGCTCATCCATGCTGACGCTTCCTCAGTGTGACTCTCTAGGTGGGCTAGTGCTCCAGCTCTACTAGCTCTGTCAGGAGATGAGAGAATAACACCACTGTTTCTGACAGGCAGAGTGAAAGAAAGAGGAAAAAACGAGCGTAGAGGAAATCACTGAAAAGCACGGAGTCAGCTGGTTGGGGGTGCGCAGGCCGTCACGCCATGGACATGGGCTGGGGGGCTGGAGCGTGGCGAAGGTCGGTGCTAACTTTGTGGAGCGCTCAGGCGGTGAAAAGTCAAGAGCAGGGAAATAATAAAAGTACTGTTTTTTTTTTTTCTTCTTTGGTTGTAAATGATAGAATCTGTAAGTGTGTGTGAGGGTGGGTGTGAGTATGAGTGTGGCCTCCAGCATGCCCCCTCAGACGTGAAACAGTCTTTGACACACTCCAGTGGAAGAGACGAGTGGACAGTGAAATGATTGTTTTATGACAGAACCAAGATCATCATCATCATCATCATCATCATCATCATCATCATTGCCCAAGTTCACAGGAAAGCAAATGGCCCATGAAAAAGGCTTTTGTGTGTGTGTGTGTGTGTGTGTGTGTGTGTGTGTGTGTGTGTGTGTGTGTGTGTGTGTGTGTGTGAGATAAAATATATTTATAGATTTGGGAGTGCAAGGTCATTCTGTGTGTGTGTGTGTGTGTGTGTGTGTGTGTGTGTGTGTGTGTGTGTGTGTGTGTGTGTTGCATATGCGAAATGCACACCCCACATCTGAGGTAAATGAGGGTCTGCCCTCCTCTGCAGCAGCTGATGGAACGGTGGGTAACGTAGTGTAGCAGTAGGAGGGTCTAGCTGGGCAGATCACTCGTTTTTTTTCCCCTCTCTTCTCTATTTTTTCTTCTCTTCTCCATCCCTCCCTCTATTGCCCACTGATAATGACAAAGACCTCTCCGATGAAGCCAGGTGACCCTCACAGTCATTGCAGATTCATACTGCATTAAAATCACTTCGGTTATTACTGACAGACTTTAAAAACACACATAATACAGATTCGTACTGGATTTCGTTTATGTCTCAGTTATTACTGTTAGACGTATTAGCAGCTAAACACCCTGCATATTCATACTGGACTGAAATATCAGATGTGTACTCTTCACTGTAGAAGCAACTCAAGTAGAAAACAACTCCAAATTGGCTTTAGAAGCAATTCCCAGGAATTAAAGGAAAAACTTGGGATCAAATATTCTTTAAGATGATGAAAAGCCTTCATTGAGCCAGCTGTGTTCAAGCTCCAGTTGTAGTGTGTTCTGATTGTTGCTTCCCATCGTGTGTGTTCTGTGCTCTCCCATCAGGGACTGGCCTGTCATTTTTATTGATTATTGATTATTTATTATTTGTTTGCATAGATGATAAACAAAGAACTCACTTGGCCAACGACTGTGTTTGTACAGATGCGTGTGTGTGTGTGTGTGTGTGTGTGTGTGTGTGTGTGTGTGTGTGTGTGTGTGTGTGTGTGTGTGTGTGTGTGTGTGTGTATGGCTAGATAGCATCTTCTGTGTGTCTGCGTGTGTAAGAGTTCATACTTCTGCAGTGCTGGAGCAGATGGCTCCGTGCTGCTGTTGGCGGATATGTGAGGAACGCTGGAGGATCTAATGCCGGCATGTCTGTCTCTGTCTGCTAGTGTTTCACTGAGTCAGGATCCACCACAGTCTGCCAGAGAAGATGCCAATAACGGCTCTGCTGGAGGAGAGACGCTGTCCCACAGGCATCAGGCGGATCTGAGTTTCTAAAGACAGCGAAATGTTTAAATATTGGCTGAAATATTCATAAACAGAATCCAAAAGGCTAATCTGGAGAAACCTGCATCTGTAATGCAATATAAATTGAATCCAGTATGAATCTGGAGTGTAAAGGTTTCTCGGTATCGATCCAGTATGAATTGTCTTGCATGATGCCTTATGTCTAACACCGTACTGAGAGACACTGCTTCTGTATGTGTAGCTCAATACATATTATATATCATTTATTGGCCCTGGTGACATTTATCTTCCTTCCCACTCACACTGCAATCCCACACTTCCTTCTGTTTTGATGAATATATTATCAGAAATTATCAGAAATTATAAGGTATTTATTTCATTTTGATTAGATCATGAAAACATGCAATAAATGTCTGTAAATAAAGATACGTACTGGCTGAAATGTATTTTGTTTTGCCCGCAGGGAAGTCATTTCCATCCAGTATGAATCTGCTGTGTGTCCCAATACATTTGTCCATATGTTGCGTACAGTTTCCAAATGGCACTGTTCTTCCACCGTGTGATGCCGATAGAGCAGCATCTCTGCCTCTGTTCCTTACATTTGACTTGAAAATGTAATTTAAAACAATCTGATATTTTGGCTGCTCCCTCGATCGATTCCTTCTTTCATTTCCTGTAAATCAGTTTTCCAAGCCTGGGCCGTTTGGAGTGCAGCGCTGAATCCGGTCAGCACCACAAGTGTGTGAGTCCTGATTAAACACTGTTTAAAGGTGATGAAAGTAGGGAACAGGAACGAAGTGAAGAGCAGAAACTAAAACCGGAGGGAATTGAGGAGCAGGTCTCTTCAGTGGGAAAACTGGTTTTGAGAGCTGTGAAATTTGAACCCAGTCTGAGATGCCCGCTCATTTTTTAGTCCAGATCCGACTCGAACCGGCCAAGCATGTGTGAGCAAATGATATTTAATTAAAATTCAATAACTCCAAGGTCCAGAACATCTAACGGGGCTTTTTCCCACGTCATCGTACCTACTTTACTGTTATTATCTAGTGGCTAAAAGTCAGTACTGACCTTTACGGTTTAGCACCTGCTCACTCGTGGTTCCAAGCGAGCAAAGTAGGGACTTAATGTCTGGAATTAAAGGTAAATTCAAATTGAAACAAGCAGAATGGATTGTTTTTTTTTAAATCCAAATCATTCATAGAGTTGTTAGTGATCTTTTTATGGCTTTGATGTTTGCTGTTCAGACTCCAGACAGGGTGAGCAGTGACCATCTAATGAGGGCTGAAATCTCTGCCCCACCCTGGTGATATCTACCATACATCTGGGAGTGCAAACACAACAGACAGTCCTGGGAGAGCAGTGCACAGCCATTTTTTACACAAGCTTTGGATTCAGTATTTCAGAATGTGGAAGGCCGCCTTTGAAAAGCTGTACGTTGTGAATGGGGGCAGTGGTTTCCAGGCACCACCCACCTGGTCAGCTGATAAGAGAATCATGTGACTTATGGCTTGATGTATCATTGTTTATTTTACTTCCCCACCTCATCCTAGTGTCATAGTCTTTATGCATTATTTGTATTTTATTAATTTAAGATTTTTCAGTGTGAACTTTCAAAGTTACCTAAAACTGGATGGCAAATCTTCTGCAGGCTGCTTGCACAAGTAGGTCAGAGAAAGAACTGGACCCTTAAACCTGGCCTATTAAATCATGTTCTTTTGTATTCGGTATTAAAGCAAGTTGGATCATGTACACGTGTTCGTTTGTTTATTGCCACAGAGCAACACGTTAAAGCTGTAGACTTGCAGAACACAGGCGTTTTATCATGGAAACAAAACCTGCATTGTCAGATTGAATAGCATTTGAAATGAATAAATTACCGTATTTTCTGGACTATAAGCCGCACCGGAATATAAGCCACACCCACAAAGTGTTTTTTTTAAAAAAGGAAAATAACATATTTAAGAAAAAAAAGCTGCACCTCATTAGAAGCCGCATGGTTCAAAGCATGGAAAAAAAGTAGCAGCTTATAGTCCAGAAAATACGGTAAATGACTGGGTAGTTCGACATAATACACATACGGTGAAACCTGTGGTCGTTACAAACAGAACTTCAAAATGACTCTTGCTCAAGTTGCTGCACTTCTCTCCACGGAATCCAGACGTCTTCAGAGTTGAGCTATTTGGATGGTGTTCTCTCTGCTCCTATCTGTGCTGGTTGCCATAGGTTGTTCGGAATCCTTCGTCCAGCAGACATTTGTCAGTCCAGATGATGGAGATCCAAGGAGATCTCCCTTGATCTTCACTACTCCATCCTTACAGCCTTATATCCTCACTACACGAAACAGCACAGCAGTAGAGTCTTATACTCTCATCATTCATTATCATTGAATAATATTTATCATTATTGGAATACTCGTTTCTTGAAGTTCTTCATTCATACATCGTTTGGTGTTTCACTCTCCCTGCATCATTTATGAGAAACCAGTCCGAGGAGTGGAGGAGTGGAGGAGTGCAATAACGCACTAATCACAAAATACAAAAGTTGCTCTTTTCATTCCGAGGTGGCTCTTGAATTTTTCAAGTTTCAATTCTTCTCTGAATCACCTCATAACATTCTCTCGTAATATATCCTTATTAATAACACAGAGCGATCTTACTACGTCTGAGGAAACGGCAGCAAATGGGAACAGTGTTAAACTGGTTTAACACCAGCAATGAAAACTATCTTTGCTTAATCAGTCAGCTAAGCGATGCATTGATAGAAACCCATAATACATAATATTATTATTCCAAACAAAAATGATGAATGATTAATAGCACACAAACACACATCAGCAACAAATGTGGCCAAAATTGAAAAACATTTACCGTATTTTCTGGAATATAAGCCGCGACTTTTTTTATCCACACTTTAAACCATGTGGCTTATAATGAGGTGCAGCTTTTTCTTCTTATATATGTTATTTTCCAGGCTTATAGTCCGTAAAATACGGTAGATGCATTTGAGCCAGATTCTAAAATGCAGACCTCAACCAGGCCTCTGCTCTCATTCAGTACATTGTGTGCTGATCACCAGAAATTAAAAATTGCAAAGGCAATGTGTTGGTTGTTAACATTACAAGGCAGCTCCTTCAGTTGACCGGCTGCTTCACCCCAAGTGTGTGAAGGAGCGATATTGCAGGTCCTTCCCACTTCTCTCAGCAGACCACAGACACACACACATTTAAACTCCACACACTGTTAAGAGCTTTTAAATACAACATAATGTGCAATACTCCTTCCATCCCCCCACATGTGATTATCTGACATGAACCTGTATATATATATATATATATATATATATATATATATATATATAATTTTTTTTTTTTTTTTTTTTTTTTTTTTTTTTTAATTATTTAAAGTGTTAATATTATAGATATTATACTATATACTCCACTATATTTTATATGTTCTTATACTGGGTGCCTTGCTATCCCTTTGCTGCTGCAACAGTGTGAATTTCCCAAATGCTGGATTAATAAAGGATTATCTTAACAAACAAAAATTACATCCTAAATATGGGAACTTGAATGTGTTAGATACTAAGAACCAGTGAAACTGGGAGAGCAGCAATTTGACTCACCCATGGACATTTATTACTACTTCACAAAACACCAGGACGATGTTGATGGGAATGATGCACTGTGTTAGGGTGCAAACCATAACACTTCCACTATAACAGCCAGCTTCAATTCAAAGTCGGATACTTGATCGAATACATCCCAGAATCATCTAAGGAAGAGGACCACAATCAAGCCTGTTACCATCATGGGTCAGTATGTTGAGCTGGTCAACAATTACAAATATCTGGTGTGTCCTGCTTGGACTAGATGGGCCAACACAGTTGTTGTGCACCAGATGTGTAGACTCGCCTTCCTGATGAAGCTCAGCAAAATGTTGGCCATTTTCTACCAGTTTGTTGTTGCAGGTGCTGTCTTCTTCGCAGCAGTCTGCTGGGGAGGCTGCATCAAAGGCGGAGACGCCTAGAAGATCAACAAACTGATCAAGAAAGTTGGCTTGGATGCCCACTGGAGAGTTTTGAAGTGGTGGTGGAAAAGAGGACAAAAACTGACCGCTATCCTGGGCAATACATCTCACCCCCTCCGTGACTTACGGGTCAGGCAGCGGAGCACTTTCTATCTTTGCAGTTTCAGCAAGGAGCAGTACAGGAGGTCACTTGTACCAACAGTGATCACACTGTGTCGGGACATTATCACACACTGAGCCACTAATTGGACAGGCTCACTGAATATGGCTGGACATTTTACTCCTTCTATCCAAACCCTTTGTACTGACACTTTATCTACACTTGTTCATAACTGACAGACTCGCTGAATGGCTGGACGTTACTACCCTTCTATCAATATCTCTTTATACAGACAATGTTCAGATCTATTCATAGTTTAGTTGACACTTTTCCTGGACATCTACACAACAGTCAGACTCATTGAGACTTCATATGTACTGTGTTGTTACTGAACCTGATCATTACCATGAATAATGTTTGTGCAGTTACATTTTACACACTTTCATTCTGCTGTGTAGCCCAGTAGTTAACTTTTTATTGTATTTTAATGTTTCTCTTATTCATTATGTTTCCTAATAAGGCTTGACCATCCATCCATCTATCCATCCATCCATCCATCCATCCATCCATCCATCCATCCATCCATCCATCCATCCATCCATCCATCCATCCATCCATCCGGTAAAGGTGCTCATAAACCCAGGGGAGCATTTAACGCATCCACAAATGGTGAAACACAAACATACACACTAGTGAATTCACACACTAGGGGGCAGTAAGCACACATGCCCGGAGAGGTGGGCAGCCCTATCCATGGCGCCAGGGGAGCAGTTGGGGAGTTAAGTGCCTATCTGTCTGTCTGTCATTCTATCCTTCCATCCATCCATGTTTACATTTCAGTTGCTCTCCTGCTTATGTGCGTTTGTCCCAAAGCTAGTTAGATATTTCCACCTCGGAAGGTAGTTTGGCAAACTGGGAAAAAATCAGAGAGATGGTTTGCAAACTTTGCACCATTTTTCCTCCTATGTTTCCAGGTCCAAGCCACCGTTTTACCACTGAAGTCTTCTCCCTGACGTTGTGGACTATATTGCACACTGCGTGAAAAAGCACGTTAGTGTCCCTTTGATCCTCTGTCTGAATTCAGCACATCTGGTGTGCATGTTTCATTCTTTAGGAATCGACATCTTAGCCATTTTAACAAAAGACACTTTTCTGTTTGTGACGTTTTCATCAGTAATGCAAACAGGATGTTCAGCAATGCGGTCGACCTGCACTGGACACAAACACTCAGGCTCCCTTCCTGTCTTCATCTGTGTGTGTGGAGCATTACTGGCCATAGGGGGACACACACACAGCCAAACCAGAGCTTCCGTCTGAAGACTCCTTTGTTTTCACCTCCAAATTCAGAGCAGAAGTCAGTTCCCTTTGTGTTTCCTCAGACAGATCTAACGGCTAATCTCTTTCCTTCTCATGCAACAACATTAACTTGTAGGATTTCAAGAGGACATTCGACAGCCGGTCTCTAGTCATCTTTAAAGGTTACTGTTAATATACAGCCGGTCTGTGAGTTTTTTCGTCGTATTAATCATCATAATTGTGATGTGAACTTAGTCATAAAGTCACAACGAACATCAACCGCAGCATAATCTTGTAAACCCACGCCGGTTCACTTGATTAGAAACACACATGGTGGAGCAGTGATCCTGTTTAAGCTGTAATGTAATCCCGCTGTAATCACTCTGTTTTTAAACCGTACCTGTAATACAATTACGCCGCTTTTGGCTGTTACAGTAACAGACTGTGCTGTTCACAAACCGCCGCTACACATACACGTATACAATGAGACCCCACGAGACAATCCATCGTACAGTCTCTCCAGAAGTGAGCAGTGGAGAATCTGTGCCTCGACAGTGGGCCGAGGAGAACTGGAACCACAGAAATGCATTTATCCAGTTCCAAGAGTGCTACGTGAACTCGCTTCTTTGCACCATGTAGTACTGCGTACGTCTAACCTTTGAAGGGATACTCGTCCTCTCTGATCTATATTTCATTATGGTCTAATGGAAAATTCTACTTTGTGTTCCTTTAAGCCAGGCTTGAGTGTCCCATTTCTGAGGACGAAGAGAAAATGGAGAGAGACAAAGACAGAGAAAGTGGAGGTAACTGAGAACGTAGATAGTCGGAGAAACGGTTCCACTGTACCCTGAGATTCACGGGGGATGGGTGGAGATGGGGAGGGCTCCAGTGGAGAGAAGGAAATGCAGGGCTGTGAAATGGAGTGGAAACACATAAAGCAGTAATAGGCAGAACTTCCAAACAACTATGTTCCAGATATCAACTACCTAAAACCATAGACTATGGTACAAAGCAGTGGACAGGATGATATGTCATGACCATGTCCACATAGGTTGCCTGATTAGTGATAGTGATTTGGTTGAGTGGGTGCTGTTGAGGTAAATCCCCACCGTCGTTGCTGTATCTGTAGAGCGTGCTGTGTTCTCCCTGTGTTCATGCAGCTTTTTTCCAGGTACTCCGGTTTTCTCCTGCCTCCCAAATATGGTAGGCATACTGAATTGCCCCCCTAGGTGTGACTGCATGGTTGTGTGTGGTACCCTGTTATGGCTCCGGACCCAACACGACAAAGTGGTTAAAAAGATTAATGAATGAATGAAGTGGGGCTCATTCACTTTTGCCTACAGCTAATGATTATTTGCATCTGAACAAATATAAAAGCCATCAGAAATCCAGTTTCTTCATTTTCTATAGCCCTGAGTGGTGTAGCGGGAAAAAGGCGCTCCCACAGTCGCTGGTTCGAATCCAGGCTCACCATCGGCAGCCGCGGTCCAGAGGGAGAGACATTGGCTTGCTCTCCCTCGGGGGGGAGAGTAGATGGCGCTCCTCCCACATCTCACAAGTGTGCTGCTGGTCGACACGGGCGTCTGCCCTCCATTGTGTCAGAACCAGGGATCTGACGTTCTCCTCCAAGCGCGAGGGCTGCCTGGCAACGATACAGGTCACATGTACGTGGGAGGATACTTAGGGGGATGGGTAATTGGCATATCTAAATTAGTAGGGGTGAAAATTGGAAAATCCACTGCGGCACGGTGGTGCAGTGGGTAGCGCTGTTGCCTCACAGCAAGAAGGACCTGGGTTCAATCTGGGAAGTTTCTGTGTGGAGTTTGCATGTTCTCCCCGTGTTTGCGTGGGTTTCCTCCGGGTACTCCGGTTTCCCCCACAGTCCAAAGACATTGGTGACTCTAAAGTGGCTCTTAGTGTGTGGATGTGTGTGTGGGCCCTACGATGGATTAGCGCCCTGTCTAGGGTTGTTTCCCAACCTTGCGCTCAGAGTTACCGGCTCCCCCGCAACCCTATTCAGGAATAAGTAGTTCAGAAAATGGATGGATGGATGGATGGATGGCAAAAAAATAAATAAAATCCAGTTTCTCAAATTTTGAAAGTTACAATAAATTACTAATCAGACTGTCATTAAAATGGGCTTGAAATATGTCAATCAATCAATCAAAGTTTGTTTGTGTAGCACTTTTTACAACAAGGAGTCACAAAGCAGCTTTACAGAAATCCAGCCCTCAAATGAGCAGCCAGTGGGCCTCCCTCAGGCTAGGAGGAAGAAACCTTAAGAGGAACCAATGCTCAAGAGAGGAACCCATCCTCCTCTGGCCGACACTGGAGAGCAAAAGGCACATATTATATAAACATATATATACATATAATAGAAAAGAAATGAAATAGAAAGGAAATAAAATTTTGCTTGCATTAGCCGTAACACACGGCTGAATGGATAATGGCAGTGGAAATTTGAGTTGGATGCAAGCTAGTGTTGGTACTGAAGTCCATGCAGTGACATTGAAGTGACATTGAGGTCCATGTCACTTTAAATGTAATGATTATATGACCGTTTACTGTATTATTATAGAATTGATTTGATTTCTCTTTTCACCATCAATGTGAGTTTTATTAACAGAGCAGTTTTGTTTTAAGCAGATGTGTCCAGTATGATTTACACAGGTTTGAGCTAAACACTAATGTGCTGAAGCCCTGACGTTCTGTTCTCGTTGTCCACCTCATCCCCATCTCCCTGAACGCTGTTCCACTGCTCCACAGCTCCACAGCTCCACAGCTCAATGCTGGCAGAATTTAAACTCTTCTAGCCCATGTCTGGCATTAGGCATGGAGCCAATAGCCCCATGTTTATCTTCTCCAGAGAGTCCTATTCTATTGGCAGTCCTTCTCTGCAGGGACTAGGCAAGCTGTGTGTGGGTGTATATTTGCACATCTGTGTCAGCATCTAGGTGCAACCTAAAGAGCCGAAACGTCATCCTTCAGTGGACGTCCACAAACATTTGGGCATGTAGTGTATATAACGGCTTATGTAAACTTGAGTTCAGTATGTGCTGCCGCAGCTAATGATGATCCCTACGATTGTTTAATCGCGTTCATTTCAAATGCGTGGAAATGATCGCACATCTGCCCAATGTTGCCGAGCTTCTCCGTGATGTGTGGTTTGGCATTTCATTACATGAGGACAGAAGCGACGACATACTCACTAACACAACAGATGGCTTCGGAAAGCAGAGTCGTTAGACTGGGTATTTCAGCTTCTTCAGACTGTAATGCCCCCCGTCCCACTGTCCCCCCTCCCGTCCCTTTTGCCTTACACAATGTTCTTCTGAGGAATATGGAGAAGATATCGGATGTAATTGTAATAAACAAGCAGTAAAGATTTAATAGCATACAGGAGCCTTAGTTCTGGTTGGTAATGACCTCCTGTTATATATGGTCTGGCCTATATGAGCACTTTGCATTGCAAGCACTGATTCAGGGCCCTGGAGAGAAGGTCAGAGAGTGTGTGTGTGTGTGTTTCTTTTTTCAGGGTGTATTTATTTTTTTTCCTCCATATGTGTGCACACACTTTAATGAACGTGTTTAACAGTGGAGTGCCATGCTAACGCTCGTCATTATCGCTGCTGCTCCTCTGTTTGTGTCTGAAGCAGGAATAATTGGTGTGTTTTCTCTCCTGCCAGAGAACGGAGTTGTGTTGTGATTGTTAAGAAGGCTGAAGGAGAAACATGGCTGTGATTTCAAGGAACAGTTAGAAATGTCAAATTGACACAATTCTCCACCCTTTACTCCACATGTAGTCCATCAAACGTGGCATGTTTGGCATGTGAAATTTGTTTGTGCCCTCTTAAAGACAGGCTTGTGCGGTTTCTGACAATGCGTGGCGCCAGTATTCACTCATCACCCAAACTAATGGCGTCACCCAGAAGGAAGTGCGGTGTAGGTGTTGGGAAGGAAGATAAAGATTATCAGCAACAGGAAATGATTCATGTAGACTGATATGGGCGATATTTATTGAGCACACATACAGAAGGAGTGTCTCTCGGTATGGCGTCAGGTATAACGCAACATGCCATACGTCTTGACATGGAGTTGTAGAGGTTCCTAATGGTGTTCAGTGATGATCCATCCCATACGGCTTGAATGTTCTCGCTCAGTTGCTGCCGATTTTGTGGCAGGAGTGGAATGTTGATCCAATAGCATCCACACATTTGCAAGCAGGGGTAGGTCTAGTGATGCCATGGTACGGTGTCCATGTCTTCAAGGCGAGAAAAAGGTAGGATCTCATTAACATAACTTTGGGCACTTACCTGTAATGAGGACCAAAGGCATCTGAAGTTGTATCCCACACCATGAGAAAGTGATTACAAAATTAGACTGAAAGGATGGTTTTATTGGAGAAAACTGTCCACAGGAGGTTCTGGTACCATGTTGGGACACCCTTGCAGCACGTCCTGCACATATTGGTTTGCTTTTAGTGTCCCTTGTATCACTATAGGATTGACTGTCATATACAATGGCTCCCCAGATCATCACTCCAACAGTTGAGGCAGTGTGTTGCTCCACAGCAAAGGCAGGATTGAAGCACTAACCAGAAGGTCTTCATACTTGAACCCAACCTTTTTTGGAACCCAAACAAGCTGGATGCATCACTGGAGTTCCAGTCTGTAGCAGTCCAGGTTTCTCATTTACGACACCACTGGTGGAAAAGTTAGATTATTGAATAAATGATGACACGTAAGTCACATGACTCTCCCAGTATTCCTAGTTGGCATGGGTGTGGAAAGACTGGAAACGACTGTCCCTATGCATGGTCCAATTACACTTGGTCCAACCAGGGACGGTCCAGGGACACACTTTTTAAAGGCTGCTTTTCACATTCTGAAATGCTGAATCCAGTGCTGGGGTGAAAAGTGTCTCTGCAATGTTCTCCCAGAACTGTCTGGTGCTTTTGTGCATCTAGATCACAGTGGGTCGGAGATTTCAGATCTCATTAGGTGGCCATTGTTCAGCCCGCCTGGCATCTCTGAACTGCGAACAACACAGCCATAAAAAGATCTCAAACAGCTGTAAAGAGGATTCTTAAAAGTGAAGACCAAGTTAAAACTCTCAGTCTCCTCGCAGAACCGAAGTGGACGGAAGCATGACATATTTTGCATTCGTTCTCAAATTTCATAATCGCACATTGCATTTAATAATGTTTGGATGGAAACCCAACTGCTGACATAGTACAAGTATCAGCTTTACTGCAAGGTGGATCCAAATATCCAAACAAAAGGAGCTCTCAGGTCAGAAACTGATCACTAGTGAAGAGGATGAAGATCTAGAGGATGCCTTACACAAACTGCTCATCAGCAGATGGTCTGTAGTCTCTAACTGCACACCAGCGAGTGGTGGCCAGGGAGTGAATCGGACCAACTGAGAACGGGTTGCTTAAGGTTGTGTTGGGGTAATTAGTCTCTAAGCAGGTGCAAAGTTAGTCAGAAAGTCAGAAACCAATCAGAAATCTCACCGGGGATAATGTGGCTCAGCTTAGAGGAAATCTAATTTGGAGCAAACTGACCAAAAAAAAAAAAAAATACAGAAAGCTCCAGAGTGCTGTCCACTAGGTCCAGAGGTGGTACAAGCTATTTCAGTATGCGTTTGATTTCATTTTGCTAGAAAAGAACATGTTAAATTTAAATGCAAGAAAACCTAATGAACCACTGAGACAAATGATCCCATACCATTGACGCGTGTCTGGGATGTACGACAGCAACAGAACTGTCAGTTCTCATAGTTGACAGGCTGGATGCTGGAGAAATGGTCAGGCATGAAGGCTTGGGTGTCTTTGATTAGGGCCAAAATGTCATGGCTGGAAACTGCCAATCTCAAACTGGCAAGGCATTAGGTGGCTAAAGCTCATCGATATGTCAGGGCAACCAAGCCTATCCCTTCTGGCAGAACTGAAGCATGTTCTATAGGACTCTCAGACATTAAGAATGACCAGGACCTTACCATACATTCCAATGCACAGTGCCTATGAGCATAGTGTGCACGGTTTACTGTTTGAATGTACTGATCCACCATGCAGCAGAAGTTCTAGGAGCTCACGCTAATGTCTTGGTACCAGAACCCACAGGAGGCCTTCAAATGTGGTAGATGACCATCAGCATGTTAGGCAGATGGTCTTTACGTAGGTGCAGTTATGAAATGTTGGGTGGATTTAGCCTGTAATTGTTTTCCACCCACCGTCTGAGCCCAGATTATGTTTATGTTGTAATGAGGCCTGAAAATTCACTCTAATAGTGTAGAATAGAGTCGTATATTTTCCCCAAAGAGAATTAACGTCTTAACAAAGTGATTTGCCAAGACAGCATAATCAGCATGCATGGCTACCCAGAAATCTGGCAGTAGATTTTAAGATGCACTCATAGCTGTTTAAGTGAGGCTTTGTTGCTCAGGAGTTCTGAAATGCACGGTTGTTTGTGTTGAGATGTCTATGTAATTGCAGTGCAAGCTAATTGAAAATCAGCATTTCTTTACTCTCGATGGACCATATGAATCTGTCCATTCACCGTTTCTTCTGAAATCAAGGCTCTTGAAACAGTTTATCCTGCTTTTGTTGAAGGAACTGTCTCTACTGTCCAGACTTTTTCATTGCCTTCAGCAACAAGCGTGTTAGTGAGGTCAGGGTGTTGGATGATCACCACCCCCCTCACACCAGCTCTCCAACCCAAAGAGTTTTGGATTGAGCACCACCATTCCAGAGAGCAATGGGAGTTTTATACCCGACTAGCCCTCACTCAACATTAGGCGTGGCACCAATAGTTTCATGTTTGTTTATCTGCTCTGTTCCATTGCTGGTTTCTGTGGAAAGTTCTTTAGAGAGCATTTTTGTGAAATGGTCTGATGAATCTTTGACACCAGATAATATACCCATATGGGACCTGTATGGGTAATCATTTTTGTCCAGGGGTTCCATGTTGCCCCCACATATGGATGCTCCTGGATCCATTCTGATGGGATCAGAAGGACCATGTTTAAACCCTCTGGGTTGTAATTAAGATGGGCTGTAGGTGGGAAGCTCAACTGAATCTCAGTAACAACACAGTTCCACCCCTGTGAGTCCCACATTTCTCAAGAATCTTTATAGGAATAGGAATAGGAATCAAACTGCTGGCAGGTTCATTCTTCACACAGCAAAGGCCGTCAGACCATCAGGAGATCCAGAGCTGGGTCACCTGCACTGCCCTTGTGAAGGTTCCTGATTGTCTTTTTTTTGCTCCAGGAGAAGTGGTGAAAGGTCCTTTTCCTGGGAGTGAACTACACACAGAAGAAATTAAAGAGATGAAAGTGCTGATGGCTGGCTGCTCTGTCTCCTTTTAAGACAGGACTGAGTACATGTGGAACGAAGAAGAGGAAGAAAATGAGAGTGAGTGACAGCAAAGATTGGCACAGGAAATGATGCGGAAGAAATGGCTTGGTCAAGCAGCTGACTGGCCAAGCCCAGATCTAATCTCCCGCTGCCTCCTGATTTGATTGCTTCGGTTGTGGGATTGAAGGAGCCGGCACATGAGCTCACTCACCTTAGTGCCTTTAGAAGGGTGTCAGAGAACAAAGCAAAGGTGCTGAAAAATCACTTGTAGCCTACACATTCCTCCAGTACTCGAGTGTCCTTCGGAATTGGGTGCCAAGAGACAAAATGAGAAACACCCTAAGAACTGGAAGACAGCCTTCCTAAGTGCACGGGAAGGAACCACTGAGAAGAACCTATACTCTGAAGGAGAACTTTCCCAAGAGCTTGAGAAAGAACCACAGAGAAGAACCAAATTTCTATAATAGGACCTCTGTTAGCACTTTTCCACCAAAAGAACTCTGGTTCCTGAACTGTTTCGTTTGTGTTTATAAGAATCTTGACGCTTTTCAGTGAATCAACCCTCATTTGCATCGGTTTTAGTGGAATTGAGGATGAATATGTCATCAACTGAGGGTGTTCCCCAGCGTCAGTTAACGGAAGTGAGAAGATGGAGGACCGTATAGACTACCTGAACGCATTTGTACTCTTACAAGTGTTTGTTCTTCTCCAAAAAGCAAACATGGATCAAACTAAACCTAAAGACCTTTGTTTCAGAGCCATTAAAGTCTTGCAAAAACCAGTTCTGACTGGGTATGTTTCTCGTTAACGGAGTGTTTCACACCAGACTCCTCTGAATGACTTTGTTTACATATTATCTGTTTAATTACGTGCGAACTTTGAAAAATGAGTGGAAATCCCCTTTTAAAGACGGGAGCGTACATAACAATGGGGCTCGTCATCATTAGAGATGAGCATTAGAGAAGATGGACAGTGAATCTGGTTTGAAGAAGGATGATGAGAGGGACGTTCTCCAGCAGGCCGCCGGCTTCATTACATTCCAAAGCACAGTGGTGCACAGGGATTAGCGCTAAGTCCTTGGATTTCGGGAAACGCTTGTGTTCATCAGCATACATTTGGACACACACATGCATACACACACACACATGCACACACTCAGAGCTCAGGAAGTTGCTTTTCTCTTTTCTCTCTTTCATGTGATGGGGAGGAACGAGAGTCTATACTATCCTCTCAGAGAGAGTGAGGCAAGTTATGCTCTTTGGGGCTCCTGGCCATGGATATCTGTGGCAACACTGCAGATTGTCTTGTTGATCTTCTGATGACATCTTTGCTTTGAAGTGTAACGGGTACAGCAGTGCTGCTGGGGTTCTTAAACGCATTGGGTGGCACCATCCAAAGGTATCTAGGGAAGATCAGGTCTGTGGTGAGAAAAGGTGTGAATCCAACAATCCTTATTTGAATAAGATGTATTGCAGCATGTGCACACGGTAACATGAACTTTTGCACAATGCACATTGTCCGAGTCTCAGAGTGACCAATAGTTACGGAGAGCTACAGAGTTGGTCTTCTCACACTTGGCTATGGCTATGCCTTTTCTCCCTCAACGTTGTTGGGGTGGCACGGAGATTTCAAACCTCATTAGGTTGCCACTGCTCATCCTTCTCGCTGCCTCTGAAGTGCAAATATCACAGCCATACAAAGATGCAATGGCTGTTGAGATGTTTCTGCTAAAAGTAAAGACAAGTTCAATCTTAAATGCTCAAGTCAGGGTCGACTACAACATCTAAAGTTTCTTCTTAGAACTGTAGTGGATGGAAACATGACATATAATGGGCATAAAATTTGCTAAACTTGGTAAAATGGTGTTTGGAAACCCAGTTTATGAGAAGGTAAACTCTGGTGGAGTGAGGTGGGTTTAAGTCCTGCACTCCTCTAGTGAACACCCTAATTATATATGCTACTGCTGGATATCACTGAACATACAGTGAAACGGTTTATGTATATATGTGTGTGTGTGTGTGTGTGTGTGTGTGTGTGTGTGTGTGTGTGTGTGTGTGTGTGTGTGTGTGTGTGTGTGTGAGGGAGAGACACAGAGATTGATTTTGTGCTTCTGTTGGCATATTCTCATCTCTTGTCTGCAAACTCATTCTGAACTCATATTGAAGGAGGGAAGCAGTACCGAAAACAGTGCTGTCACACTCCTGTCACCTCCATCCAGCTTTAAAAACAATTTTCAGCCATCCTGAGAGATTTCTAACAAAAGACAGGCAGAAACGTTGCCAAATCGCATATGATTGATGTGCAGGTTGGGAAAGATGCTCACTTTCTTAGAAAAGCTTCACAGAACACTTATAATAATTCCATTCATTCCCTAATGAGAGACTGTAGCTCCGCCTCTGTGTATATCATAATACCTACATTTAGAGTTATTAATATTCACCCTAATGAGAGACTGTAGCTCCGCCTCTGTGTATATCATAATACCTACATTTAGAGTTATTAATATTCACCCTAATGAGAGACTGTAGCTCCGCCTCTGTGTATATCATAATACCTACATTTAGAGTTATTAATATTCACCCTAATGAGAGACTGTCCGCCTCTGTGTATATCCATAATACCTACATTTAGAGAGTTATTAATATTCACCCTAATGAGAGACTGTGGCTCCGCCTCTGTGCCTTATCAATAATACCACTACATTTAGAGCTATTAATATTCACCCTAATGAGAGACTGTAGCTCCTCCTCCTCAGTGTATATCACAATACCTACATTTAGAGTTATTAATATTCACCCTAATGAGAGACTGTAGCTCCTCCCTGTCAGTGTATATCACAATACCTACATTTACAGTGTTATTAATATTGACCCTAATGAGACTGTAGCTCCTCCTCGTCAGTGTATATCACAATTCCTACATTTACAGTGTTATTAATATTGACCCTAATGAGAAACTGTAGCTCCTCCTCGTCAGTGTATATCACAATTCCTACATTTACAGTGTTATTAATATTGACCCTAATGAGAAACTGTAGCTCCTCCTCCTCAGTGTATATCACAATACCTACATTTAGATTATTAATATTGACCCTAATGAGAGACTGTAGCTCCGCCTCCTCAGTGTATATCACAATACCTACATTTAGAGTTATTAATATTCACCCTAATGAGACCCTGTAGCTCCTCCTCCTCAGTGTATATCACAATACCTACATTTAGATTATTAATATTTCACCCTAATGAGAGACTGTAGCTCCTCCTCCTCAGTGTATATCACAATACCTACATTTAGATTATTAATATTGACCCTAATGAGAGACTGTAGCTCCTCCTCCTCAGTGTATATCACAATACCTACATTTAGAGCATTATTAATATTCACACAACAAATGGTTCCATAAATGTTCTGCTATTGTACCAAGAACCATTCACCGAATCGCATTTCTTGCCTATTGAGGTCTGTTGTTCTGAGAACAGCAGCAGCTTCAGTAGTTTTAATGTTTGCTTTTCAAAATAAGTTTCTTGATGAGCTCCACCTTCTTTTAGGTCCACAGTGTCAAGTCTTTTCACAGTTGCTATTCTACCAGGACTTGCAGAGGATTGCAGTGGGTCATGATTTTTAACTTCAGCTTTGGAATCTTCAATCAATCAATCAATCAAATTTTATTTATAAAGTGCTTTTTACAACAAGAATTTGTCACAAAGCAGCTTTACAAAGATCCGGGTCCAAACCTCAAATGAGCAGCCAGTGGGCAAACAGTGGCAAGAAAAAACTCCCTCAGACATGGAGGAAGAAACCTTGAGAGGAACCAAGGCTCAGTAGAGGAACCCATCGGTATGGGTACATTGGTATGGAGAAGTAGAAAAGAAATGAAATGAAATAAAATAGAGGGAGGGAAGATAAAGATAGTTTTGCTTGGAATAGTGATACAGGTATGAATGAATAATGAAGTCCAGGCAGGTGGCGTAGTTGAGTCTGGCGGTTGGTACTAGGAAGTGGATGAGTGGACCGGTATCCGCCAGGCATCCGGGACAGCTCAGGACATGGGGGGGGAGAGAGGGAGAAAGGTTAGTTCCCCCTTAGAGGTGTTAATGAAAAGCCTGCCTTGAGAGAAAGGTTTTCAGGCATGATTTAAAGATGGAGAGAGTGTCTGAGTCCCGAACAGCAGGAGGAAGGCTGTTCCAGAGCTGCGGGGCTTTGTAAGGGAAGGCTCGTCCCCCAACAGTGTTCTTTTTAATCCCAGGGACGGTCAATAGGCCTGCGTCCTGAGAACGCAGTCTGCGTGACGAGTTGTAGGGGTATTAAGAGGTCTTTTAGGTAATGTGGGGCCAAACCATTTAGTGACTTGTATGTTAGTAGAATCTTCTTTCTTGTGCTGCTGCATTTTCCTCTGTTTATTCTCCTCATCTTCTGCCGTCTGTATGGGGTGAATGAATGAATTGCTGGTATTGAACAGAACTCCTGCTCTCAGTCATCTCAAAAGCTGTTCTTCTCAGTAACTGTCAGGTCTAGCAAAGGTCTCACTGCATAAAATATGCTTCTCTTGAACTTTCTGACTTTACCACAAATGGGCAGCAAATGCCTTTGACTACAACTTGCTGGCCTCCCTAGAGGTCATGGAGTCATTTTGTGATGTTTCTTCTGTCAGAATCTGGATCATTGCTGTCTCTGGACTTGTCATATCATAAAGAAATAGTGCTGTAGTGAGCCAAAAAGCAAATCTGCTTCTTGAACTGTGTGGGTGGCAATCATCCCAAACATAACGACCGACTTCAGCATTAGACTCACATGCGCCCATTTAATATGAGGTGCCACTAGAACGTTTCTGAACCCTTTCTGTATAAATGTAATCTGAACTGTGATCAGATCTTCATCTGTGTTTTTCAAATTGAGAAGGAGAATCCAGTGAAACAAATGATGGAGAAGCGAAATTAGTCACGTGTCCATCTCCCTTAGAACATTTGTGTCAAAACCACTCAGAATCAAGACTTAAAACTAGAACATTTGTAAGAGTTGGAGGAAAGTGAGAGGAGAACCCCTGACCAGCTCTAAAAAGAACCTCCCCAAGAGCACAAGGAGGAATCCAGAACCCAAATCTCTGAGTAAAATGGAATGGGTTCAGTTCAGGTTTGCAAACCTAATTTTGAACTTGAAAAGAGAACATTTTCAAGAACATGTGAAAGAACCTCTCAGATGAACCAACATTAATGGGGAGAACCTTTATGAACATAGGGAGAAGATTTATGAGAGCAATGAGAGGAACCCATATTCCTAACAATCTTCCTAAAAACATAAAGAAGAATCACTGAGATGAACCTTGGCTTAAATTAAGACTCTACCTTTAGAACCATTAACCTTTAGAACCCCAGGCCAAATTTGTGGGGTGTTTTTGTAGTTTGACGTAATTTTATTTGGCAAAAGAAATAGAACTTTTATTTTATTTTACTTTTACTATTATTAGAATAGGACTTTTATTCTGCGCAACAAAAGAGAGCACACAGCCCCTGCCTTCTCATTTCCATTTATTACCCAATATCTGGCTCAGTGATGTCATTAGCCCCGCCCCCTGTTTTTGAGTTTGCATGCAGGTTGAGCACATACACATGGACAGAGCAGTAAACATGCACTGGAAGACTCCTTTAGAAATTAAATTGGCATTAAACTAGGATACAAGGATCTCGGGTTCTTAGAGTTAAGGGAGAACAACGGAGAGGCCTGAAAAAACAGAACATCCTTTGAAGCAGAAGATTCTCTGATAGGAACCAACAGTTGAAAGTGGAGTTTAAAGAGGAACCTGTCTTACCCTGGATGATGTTGAAGCCAGAGTGACACTTAAAGCGTGTCTGAAGTGTGTTCCCCTCTCCTTCAGGCAGATTATTTTTTTTTAAATAAAATAACAGGCTTTGATGAGTTCACCTGAGCTGAACGGAGCTGAGAGTATACGTTTAGATATGCACCACTACACTAGTGGCTAGAAGTGTATCAGGAACCTCAAGAGTACCATGTGACAATGTCCTACAGCACTTCACTTTGTGAACTGTGAGCCTGGTCAGATCTCCTGATTTTCGTTTCATATCATATTTTGGGACTTTTAGTTGGTGGATTTGAAAGGTATTCATGCAGAATTTCCTGGCAGGCAGAGAATTCCCTGAGAATAATGGGAGGTAATGTTTATACTGTTGTTGTACCCTCTGCTGCTACATGAAACACTGATTTTAAGCCAGGACTTGTCTGCTGGATCAAACTAAACTTCATTCTCATCTGTTTGTGCCCTGTGGCAAAATTCCTCCGGCCGAACACTGAGAGCGATGGATTAGGGCTGTTTGGACAGGAAGTGTTGCTGTGGCATCAATCACCTTGGTGCTACTCCGCCACCCTAAGCAGCGTTATCTCCATCTGTCCATCAAACAAGAGGCATTTGTTCAGCATGAAAGGTGGAAATGCCAGAAGGAAGGTTCTTTGGTCCAGTTCAGGCTTTGAATGCGTTTTAATCCTCATCTCTGAATCTGACATTTTGACTGGTCTCCTGTACACCTGTCTTATCCATTTGGAGTGTAGGGGACTGGAAGCTTCTCAAGACACACAGGGACTGATGCTGGACCTGTAGATGTTCAATGTCCACTACAATCCGTCCAATATTCTGCTTTAGCTAATCACACCTGCATTATTTTAATAGAATAAACCAATAGAATAGGACTCTGTGTGGCAGATAAACAAACGTGAACCTATTGGCACCATGCCTAATGCCAGCCGTGTGCTAGCAGGGTATTTAGCCCGCTGGTATCAAGGTGTGGAGCACTGGAACTGTGTTCTCTAGAAAGATCAACTCATCTTGGATGAGTTGGAGGTTGGGAATGATGTGAGGTGGTGATATAGTTCAGGTGTAATACAAAGTAGTTCCAAATGGACGAGAATCTTGAACACAGTAAATCCCAGTCCAGATCAATTCTGGTTCAGAATAAATCGTGGTCCAAATACGGCTGAGCCATATGATTCCCAGCCTAACTGAGTTCTAGGCCAAATAATACAGAACTACCCCAAATAAATTTTTGTCTAAGTGATGCAAAGTTGATTCTACCCTTAATAAGTGCAACCCTGTCTCCAAATGTTCCCTGTCTCTAATTAAAATCCTAGTCAGAAGGATTTTTTGTTCAAATGAATTCATAAATAAATGAATCATTTTGGCCCTGAATCACAGCTCAAATAAATCCTGGCCCAAATGCTTATTAAATGAATCCAAGTCCCAATGATTCCCAGACAAAATAAATTATATCCAAAACAAATATCGACTATGCACCCCAGTTCAAATAAATATACCCTAAATATACTGTAGCCCAAAATAATCCTATGAATCAAATGAATCCTGGAGCAAATGATGCCTGTTTCAATTGAATGCTGAGAAAATCCCGATTCGAATGTTTGCAGGAAAAAAAAGTGTGCAGAAATAAATTAAATGAACACATTTTCAGCAGTTAAGCATGGGGATGGGGAAGGGGATGGATGGGAATGGCTGGATCAGTGTAGGTCCCCCAATGCATGTGACCTCAGTTTCCACGAGGCAGGCAAGGACACAATCGTAGAACTGAAGTAAATATATGGATTTCTTGTGTAGAGTGCAAAGTTCCAAAACAAAAAAGGTCATACTTTGGGATTGTTTAACAGCACAGGAATCACTTCACTGGTAGAGGGAAGAATGGATTCACCTAAATGTGGTTTCAGCTTCTTTCCAGGGAATGTTTCCTGAAATCCTGACCCAAATGAATTCATTTCAAGTGAATCCCTGACCCGAGCTCATCCAAGTCCTAATGAATCACAGCCCCAGTGATTCCTGCCCCATCGTAGTTCGGAAGCATGCTGCTGCTCTTACCGTGGAATTCTAAAGCATTTAAAGAGCAGCATCAGGAAGTTCAACTTCCCTCTGCACCGCTCCTGCCAGTCTCTGCAGGATGTGGTGGTCTAACAGGGAGCGATGGATCAAGTGTAATGAGGGGACTTTTTCACAGTGATTGGTCATTCACTGCTGTAGTTTCCTGCTGTCAGTGGTCAGACTGCAATGTCCATCGCTTACCTCCCACACCAGCCCGTGCATGTCTTGTAACCTCTTCAACTCCTGTTAGAAGACGCCGGGGCCTAGTTTAACGAATGGCGGCGTGTCGGCAGGAGATTTCTCTGTTTCGTAACACCCGTGTCGAGCCGAGACAGACTCCGTCTCTCCAGGCCTTAACGATTCGCTCGAGGTGATGATGGATACCGATTCGCTCGAGGTGATGATGGATACCAGCTAAAAGCAGGCATGAGAGGTGTGAGCTTTATGAGTGACATTTTTTTCCATATGCCCTGCGTGTGTGCTGACAGCGGAGTAATGATATTAATAAATTCACCGGAATGATCCGCTTTGGCTTTTTTCCGTAGGATATTAACTTTCTTTTTTTTTTCCCACGGATTCCAGCTCCTCTTGCCTGCCAGATTTTTAATGAAATGACAAAATGAAAACATTTAAGGTATATTTCACCTGCTCAACTCCTAAAACTGTCCAACAGCCCCAGAGAGGGAAAGATTTAATTTATTTCGATTCACTTAGTGACAGGTACAGTTACCTACAGAGTAGAGAAGAAGTGGAAAAGAAATGAAGTAAGGAAAAAAAAAGAGAGAGGAGAGAAGGAGAAAAGAGGCTCGAACAAAGACGGAATTTGAAGGATGTACTGTATAGAATGGTTGGGCAGCTTAAGTGTTTTCCATTTCTACTAGGCTGTTGCTACGGGGTGACTAGGGTAAACCTGTAAATGCTGTGGTATCCCTGGTGGTTACTAGGGTGTTGCTATGCAGTTTCTATGTAGTACTATAATGGTGCTAAGTTGTTCCAGGTTGTTGCTACGGTGGTTGTTGCTTAGGTGTCCAAGGTGCTTTATATGGTGATTGCTGTAGTAATTCACTGATGGCTAAAACGTTGTTGTTCTGGTATTTCAGGTAGTTGCTATGGTTACTATCCAGGGGGGTGCTACAGTGTTGCTAAATGAACACTATTGCCTTGTTAAGAATTTACCTGGTGGCTTCTATAGCTGTTGCTATGGGATTTCAGGTGGTTGCTAAGGTGCTTGTGGTTGTTGTTGTTGTTATAGTATTGCTAAGTGGGTGCTATGGTGTTGCTAAAGTGTTGGCATCACTTTGGTGGTTGCTAAGGTATTGTGTGTAGCTGCTATGGTGGCAAGGGTGTTGCCAGGGGGTTGCTGTGGTATCCCATGTGGTTGGTCGTGTGGCACTAGTGTCTTTGTATCGTCATGAACTTTCCTATGAAATACCTCTGGAAGAACAATGTGAAAAATAAATGTTCAATCAGAAAAGCTGTATGTAAGGCAGAATCACTGAGTCAGCTGAGAGAGTCTGCAGTGGGAGCTGTGGCGAATATCCACAGATCCCACATATTGTCCTCGGAACCTGTATAGAAGAAACCTGTCATTCATAAGCGAAAGAAAAGGGAGGAGAGGAGATGAGGGTACAGTCTGTTTGCAGTTCTGAGTGAGCTGTCAGGTGGATGGCAGAGAGAGAGAGAGAGAGAGAGAGAGAGAGTGAGCAAGATACAATAGCGGGACAGGAGTGATAGAGCGGTGCCTCTCCTTCTCCATTAAAGGGTTCGATTACAAGCTCCTTCTATCTAATGAGAGATAAGCTTGCTGGTAATTGAAGAGCAGAGGATATTGAAGGAGGCCTGGCAGATGAAGCTCTCACACGCTGTATTAATAACCTCCTCGTCATACTGACAAAGGCGCAGACCCTCAGCATGTACCACCATCACGTCCCACTGATATGAGGAGTGAGCTGTAAAGTCGGCCTTCTCTTCTCTGATTTAACACCACAGGCTGCTCCCATAGCCTTCACTGCCACTGCTTTAACATGTCCAAAAGACACCCCTTCTGATTAGTGAGCCAAGATCTCCAACTGACCAACAGAATGAGACGCAGACCAAAGGGCACCATACCCCACTGCACTGTGTGGCCTAGAGAGGCATGAAAGCACAATGTAGGTGTTCCTAATAAAGTGGCCAGTGAGTGGAAGGGTAATGTAGGTGTTTCTAATAAAGTGGCCAGTGAGTGGAGAGGTAATGTAGGTGTTTCTAATAAAGTGGCCAGTGAGTGGAAGGGTAATGTAGGTGTTTCTAATAAAGTGGCCAGTGAGTGGAGAGGTAATGTAGGTGTTTCTAATAAAGTGGCCAGTGAGTGGAAGGGTAATGTAGGTGTTTCTAATAAAGTGGCCAGTGAGTGGAAGCGTAATGTAGGTGTTTCTAATAAAGTGGCCAGTGTACAGCACTGTGTGAAGTGAGATATTAAGGATTGGAGACTCATTTCTATCAGAGCATCCTTTGAAAAGGAGTTTTTGTCAGTAATAAACCCTGGTGGAGTTTATCCTCAACCCCGCTGTCAGGCAGAGTTCTGAGGCCATATGCAAATGATTTGTTTATCTATTTATCAGTTTACTCCCCCATCCCCCTTTTGAGAAATGCTAATGCTAGCAAAAAGGGGAAAAAAACAGAAGAGCTGTTTCATCGTGGCAGAGAGGTTTTGTCAGCCTGACACACAAATAACCCAATTTTAAGAGAGGGAGGGAGGGAGGGAGGGAGGGGGAGAGAAAGAGAGAGAGAGAGGATAGTGGGCTGTCAGCAAAGAAGTTGAAAAGGAGGTGAAAAAGTGTGCGTGTGCGTGTGTGTGCGTGTGTGTGCACGAAGACAGATTCTACTTATACGGTAGAATACACTCTTGACACTGACATAAAAAAGTAGTCAGAGAGAGTTTTATTTTATTTTTATTTTTTTAAAGAACACTTTTATTTATCTAGAGAGGCCTATAATCACGGCAAAATGAAAAACAAAACCAAAAACAAGCTCTCCGAACCCACTCAGCTCCATAGACTGGCGACGACCAGCTCCCCTTCCTCCATACGATAGAATGCCGTCATGGCACCACTCCAGCTCAAACACCTCACTGTTACCCACGGCCCTGTAAAAACCAAATTCAAACACGATCTTTGCTTTCACGAGTAAATATACATGCAAACATCTCCAGCAGACTTGATTTCACAGTGAGAGAGAGAGTTTGCTCTCAGCCCTGCTGCCAGTCAGAGGCCAAATACAGTTAATATTACAATGGCATCCATTAAAGCTCCCAGAACGAAATGTCTAAAATGGCAGATTTGAAAGCTCCACGCTAGTTTAATTCAGGAGAGAGCGCGTCTGTTGCCCCCTATTGGACAGGAAAGGGACAAAATGGCACAACAGCAGACAAAAGAACGGTATCTACACTTTCACTTCATACTTTTAGAACTTTCTCACTTTACTGGACACTTTACTCTTCATTAGGCAGTTTCTTATACATCAGTTTGGTTCGTCAATATTCTCTTAATTCTCAAAACGAGAGACATCTTTGTAATAATTTAACATCCTTTCGAGCAGAGACTCTCAGAGTGAAAGAAAGACAGTCTAAGCCAGTCTGATAATAGTCACAGTCCAATGTCCATAATGAAATGATACTTTGTATGATATTATACTGTATCGCACATTATTAGAATCAACGCAAAAAAAAAGCCAAATGGACACCTTCAGTTCGGTGCATCGCGATGAGTTGTTACGGATCCAGGCCTCTCCACCTCTCTGCAACCCTATTATTATGTTTAGAAAAGTGCCATTGCATTAGAAAACCCATTGAGTTTTGATGAACAACCCGTTCCTGCACTAAGCGAGCGGCGAGATGGCAGTGTGTATTCTCCTGCAGCAGACTAAGAGGGGGATGCAAAGGCGCCCGAGTGCCAGTGCTGCTTATAAATGGTTTGTTTGTGCTAATTATCTAACGATTGCGTTATGTCTTTGCATTTGAATATCAGAGCACAAAGCTGTAATTACAGATCCGCCCTGTTAATTTATGTACCAGCAGCTGTTTCCATTTCAGGAGACGCTCTGCAGGCCGTGCTGGTGTATACACACTCGTACACACGATAACATGCATGTGAACACACACACACACACACACACACACACACATACCTGTTTGTGGACACTGTTCACTGTTGGCTGGATACTTCTGGTTGGTGGACTGTTCTCAGTCCAGCTGTGACATGGAGGAGTACTTAAGCAACACTGCTGTGTCTGATCCACTTGTACCAGCCCAACACACACACTAACACTCCACCATGTCAGTGTCACTGCAGTGCTGATAATGACCCACCACCCACGTAATACCTGCTCTGTAGTGCTCCTGTGGGGCTCTGACCACTGATGGTCAGGTTGAATCAGGGTGTAATTATAGAACTCCAGTGCTGTTGTATGATGAGCCTCTAAAATGGACAGTGAGCGCAGAAACACGGATGCTGTGGTTGATCGGTGTAATTGTGAATGCACAAAGACACGCGTACACATACAGACACACGTATGCAGGTATGCACACACTTACTCACACCCATACATGCACACTTGCATTCATGCACATGCCCTAGTATGCTCAAATAACCTCCACACACACACACACACACACACACACACACACACACACACATACACACACACAAACTCCTTCATCCCCTGCTTTGAAAGTCAGCAAACACAGCGCGGCTCTAAGATGCTGACAGGGCGCTATTGTTGTGAGGAATTAGGCAACGACTTCATTTCCTGGCGTGCGTCGCTAATCCGGAGACGTGCTCAATCATATTTACGCTTTTAATGATGTTATTTCATATTAATCCATTGTTTAGCTTTCACACTCACTCTGATTAAGACTAAATAAATCCCTTCGGGTGGTTTCTTTTTTGTTTTTTTCTGCATCCGTCTCTCTCTCCCTCTCTCTCTCTCTCTCTCTCTCTCTCTCCCTCTCTCTCTCCCATGCACACACTCTCCCTTGTCGTCTGTTGATGTATTAGATTCTTTGATCTTGTAATAGATGTTTGGAGTGAGTTCTGCAGTGTTTTACTGAGTATCAACGCTCTGTGCATCAAAAGCTAATGTTTTCTAATGCTGGTTATGAGGTGTGTAATCACAGTTGCTACAGACGTACGTCCATTCTTCTTCTCCTCTCTGAGATAATGTCACATAATTGGCATTAGTGTGAGATTGATGGGTGTTGGCTTTGTGTTAGGCTGGCGTGTGAAGGAAGGATGTGTGCTACAGCACCTCCACTGATGAATTACCAGCAGCGGAAGCCTGTTTGTCACATCCAGGTGGTTCCATAACTCATATGGACAACGAGCACATGAATAGGGTGCTACTAAGACAGGAAAGGGCCTTCTTTTGCTCTTGAAAGTGCTCCAGCTCTTTGTGGTATGGAGTCAATCATGGTGGTTAGGGAACCAGCCTTGTGACTGGAAGGTTGCATGATGAACAACGCATGGGGCAAGGGCACGACTGCAGTGCTCTTGAGCAAGGGACTTAACCCCTCAACTGCTCCCTGGGCACCGTGGATAGGGCTGCATGTGTGCTCACTGCCCCCTAATGTGTGAATTGGAACTGCAGTCATGAAAGCACTTTGAGGGACTTGGTGCATTGTCATGCTGGATGTAGCCATTAAAATCGAATAGGTAAACTGTGGGCATGAAGGGATGCTCATTGTCAGCAGCAGTACTCTATGGCATTCAAGAAATAATTGGTATTAATGACCCAAATTGGACCAAGAAAACATTCCCCAAACCACTGGACCTCTGGGAAGCACAAGGACCAAGGAATATGTCAAATATGACTGTAAGTTAAAAAACAAATAACAGTCCGTCTTATCCGTGGATGGTTCGCGGGGGCAGCAGTCCAAGCAGGGATGCCCAGACCTCCCTCCCCCAACACCTCAGCCAGCTCCCTGGGAGGGACCCCGAGGCGTTCCCAAGCCAGCCGAGAGACATGGTCCCTCCAGATCAGTGGAGCTGTCCTGCCCCAAGTGGAGGAGTTCAAGTATCTTGGGGTCTTGTTCACGAGTGGGGGTGAGAGGGAGCGTGAGATTGACAGGCGGATCGGTGCTGCTGCCACAGTCATGCAGTCGGTGTATTGGTCCGTTGTGGTGAAGATTTACCAGTCAATCTATGTTCCTACCCTCACCTATGGTCATGAGCTGTGGGCAGTGACCGAAAGGACAAGATCACGGATACAAGCGGCCGAAATGAGTTTCCTCTGTAGCGTGGCCGGGCACTCCCGTAGATATAGGGTGAGATCCTCGGTCACCCAGGAGGAGCATGGAGTAGAGCCGCTGAGGTGGCTCGGGCATCTTTTTTTGGATGACCCCTGGACGTCTCCCTGGGGAGGTGTTCCAGGCACGTGGGGGGTAAAAAAAAAATAACATTTTGGTTCATCTTTTTGGTTGTAGAGGTTTGGATGAGTATCCATGTCTGTGGTGTGTGTGTGTGTGTGGTAGGTGAGGCACTCATGCCAGGGCAGATGAATGTGAGGCATAAGGCCATCGCTCAGTGCTGGTGGCAGTGACATCTTGTTTGGCTCGTGGGCTGTGAGATGTTTCTAGCGGCGGCCGTTATTGCCTGGGCGGACCACCGCTCGTATATCATCGCCGCAGCAACCACTGCCGCCTTGTCAGGAAACGATTGAGCAGCTGTGGTCAGCCATGTTGGATTTTCTGCCATGTCATGCTGGAGGTCACCAAAGTGATCTGACGGTTCATCAGTTACAAGTTCTTTCTATTAGGAATGGAGCTCTGGGAGGACTTTGAGAAGACATTTTATACTGTGTCCACTACTCTACTGGAAACCTTCCACTCACTGGACACTTCATAAGAACCACTCACCTTGTGCCTCATTGCTGGCCACTTTATTAGAAACACTTGCGATGTGCTTCTACTCACACCTACCTTGTGCTTTCATTCACTGGACACTTTATTGGATACAGCATTGACATGATTGTGAAGAACTAGTGGAAGAAAAATACACACTGAGCCCTTCTTTGTCCCTGTGTCACTTTCATTTCCTGCAGAGAGATAGTACATACACACACACACACACACACACCAATGCATGAAAATTGCCGATATCTGAAGGCAGAAAGACGATCTGCATGTGCGAAAATGTAGTAATTGCTGATATAGAAACCCTTACACAAACAAACATGCACACACACACACACACACACACAGAGTGATCTTTTCATGAAAGGCAGTGAGTTCAGAGCAGTGTGTGTCCTGCTATTATTACAGTGCTTCTGAATACAAGCCGACAGCACTGATTACTTTCTCCTCTGGTTTAAAGCTCTGTGATTGACTTAAGCCATGCCCCATACCATCTTCAACTGGACCATAAGTACAGCGTAATATGTTCCATCAGATCTTTCAATAAATCCTCCCATGACAAGAGTTATGCAGTATCAATAATGAATTATTCAGCATCCACTGTGAATGATCAATCAGTCAGTCAACAGTCATTTATATACCACGTTTTACAAACCAATCCTCCTCTGGTCAACACCAGATAGCACAGATATGAAGCACAAAACGGAGTAAAATAATAAAATACTATAGCTAATAGTGTGAGCAGGTCCTGTATGAGTGAGAATGAGTTACCCATAAACCCATCATGAGCTGGCAGCGGAGTCCCTCATGTGGGATGAGTGAGCCAATGCAAGGATCCCAATGAAGACAGCATCAGGGGGCAGAGGAGTATTGAGGAGCAGAGTTGGGTGGCATCGGGGTAGATCAGTCAGGATAGGGCCTCTCAGTAGATGGGGAAGAGATAGAAAGACAACGGAGAAGAAGTAAAAACCATATGGTCATGAACCAACATCAGCCAGGCATCAGGGGCAGCACGGGACATGGGGAAGAAAGAGAGAGAGAGTAATCAGAGATGATCTGGTGAAGAGCTTGTAAAGGAGGTGGTCTGGTGGGAACTGCAGTATTGAACAGAAACCTGTAGCAGTGTAACACAGAGCAACAGCCTGCAAAGAAGGTTTAACCAAAAGCCTGAAATGAAATGTTTTCAGTCGAGATTTGAAGAGAAGGAGTGTCAGTGTCTGAGACCCGAACAGTAAAAGGAAGGTTATTTAAGGAGCTTTATTGGAGAATGTTTGTCTCCTTGCAGTGTTTCGAGGGACAGTCAGTAGGCCCACAAAGTGTACATGGTGGGTTGTAGGGTTTAAGAAGTTCACTACGATATTGTGGGGCTAAATTCAGTATCCTCTGTGAATTATTCAATATCCACAATGAATCGTTCTGTATCCACAATGAATCGTTCTGTATCCACAATGAATCATTCAGTATCCCGTGAATTATTCAGTATCTATGAATTATCGAGTAGCTGGTATAAATGATTGAGAATCTAGTTATTCAGAATCAACAATGATTGTTTCATTATCTGATATATATATTTTATTCAGTATCCACTATGAATTTTCCTGTATCAACTATGGAACATTTCGTATTTATTTTTGAATTATTCAGGACGATAATTGCTGAAATAACATGTATCATTTATCATCCATGTTGGTCTCTTTTACATTTTTTAAATTTGGTAAAAGCACTTTCTGCCATGGAGAGAGGCCAAATGTTCCCACAACCATAAAATGTTCATGTTCAGTCAGGGAGATGTGTTCCCTCCAGAGAGCAAACGCACACATACACACAGTAAAATTCCGGAAGAACACTCTTATTATTGAGTCAGTAGATATTACAGTGGCTGTCAATCACATTTAGATCTCCTACCCGAGCAACACTTATAGCCCCTAAATCTCACTGTAAATAGCCACAGTGTGAAATGACATTACAGCAGCAGTCAAAACGCTGGGGATTTCACGCACTGCATCAAGGCACATCCTCTGTTCTTCACATATAGCTTCAGCTGTGGTGATGCATCTGCGGAGAGTTGAACTATCTTTGGCGCCTAATTGAGAGGCTTCCATCTCCAGCAAGCGCAGCGGGATCATCTGTCTTCAGAATGATCCGAAAAGAATTCCCCCTAGAGAAAACCAGTCGACAGCAGCAGGCGCTTCGGTGGGGGAGTGTTAGCGGGATGTCACTGAGTCAGTCTAAGGCCTGCACACACACATTACTGTTCCGAACTTTGGAATTTTTGTAGTAAAATTCTACAGGTAAAACGTTCCCTGTGCCACTGGCTGCAGCAAAGCCCAGATCATGATCCACCCACCTCCATGTTTCACGGTTGGAGAGGTGTTTTAATGAAACTCTTTTTTTCAGTCATTTGCTCATTGCATCTAAAACATCCATTAGGGGGCCCAGAGTGGCGTAGCGGGCTAAGGCGCTCCCACTATTATCCTGGGGTCGCTGCTTCGAATCCAGGTTCATGCTGCTCACCATCGGTAGAGGAATTGGAGGGTGGGTAGATGGCGCTCCTCCCACATCTCACAACTTGCGCTGCTGGTCGACACGGGCATCTGCCGTCCATTGTGTCAGAACCGGGGATCCGGCGTTCTCCTCCAAGCAGCGTGATGGGTGCCCGGCAACAATACAAATGGCGGCAGTTCAAAAAGAGGTGCTAGGCTATCGTCACATGACTCGGAGGAAACAGTGGACGATCTCTCCCCCTAGTGTCGAGAGCACTTAGGGGGATGGGTAATTGGCACGTCTAAATTAGTAGGGGTGAGGACACAGGTCAGGTTTTCTTCTGATGACTCATCACCGATGGATCTTCATGAGACTCTTTTACTGTCAGACAGGGTCCATACAGGATACTTGGAATCAGAAAACTGGAAATACAATTGCTAAATCCCTGTTTCATTGAAACGCACTTATGATGGTGTATGAGGGATCTTCTTCTATTGCAGTTTTAACCTGTCCAATCACAAGTATGAAAGTGATGACCACAAGTCAGTCAAAAGAGTTTCTGACTGACACCGGTCTCTATAATCACACGCACACCCAGCCTCTCTGACAAGCAGACTGGCCGGCTTGATTAACTGGGCCGTCAGTCAGCAGCATGCTTAACTCACCTGTCAGTCAGCCTGGAATTGTGCTCTGATTCTTAGATCTACTCCAGCAAGTCAAACTACAAGTAGCGTGAGTCAGACCTGCTCAGAAAAGCCACGCTTTGACTGGTAAACTTGGGTGAAAAGCTAATGCAGGGTATTAAGAAGTGAAAGCCAACAGTGCCCAATTAGCCATGATGCAATTTGCATAATTTTAATTGGGTTCTGCTAGCCTTCACTTCTTATTAGCCATGTTGTCATGGAAATTTGGTCACCTTCAAACCGGAAAAAAAAATTCCACACATATTTTCCAATGCACGGGCAGTGAGCCGCGTGCTCCGTGCTGATTTCAGCACCATGGATAGCAACTCCAATTCTTCAAGATCGAGCCAATCAAGGAAGGCTTGTGGAGTGTGCTGTGCCTGGCACTAAAGTTAGGCACTTAAACGAGTACTGGAAAAGAACCAATCAACTGGTTGTAGGAGTTCTATGCAGCCGTGGGTTTTTAAATCTCACTTCAACTTCGTGATGCATCAGTTTCTGAGTTCAGTGGCTGAGATTGGAGTGATTCAGTATCCACTATGAATTATTCAGCACCTTCTAGGAATGTTACAGATTATTTATTAATTATGATTAATTGTTCTGTATAAACTGTGCCTTTTCCAGTAACTACTATTTATTATTTTGCATCCCCTATAAATTATTCAGTATCTACTGAACATTTTTCAGTATCCACACATTTTTTCAGTAGCTTTTTAGAATTGGTCAGTATTCACTATGAATTACTCAGTAACTACTATGAAAGAAACAGCTTAGACAAACAAGTACTGAAGCCTGTTCTGTCCTCAGTATCTGTGGTTGTGTTTTTCAGACTCCTGTCTCTGTAATGTGTGACAGAACTCACTTTTCCCTGTTGTTGTTCCAGGGAATCGGGGTGGACTATCAGCACTGACCGGGACACTGCCCCACTTCCTGCAGGAACCAGACGATGCCTACATAGTGAAGAGTAACCCAATCAAGCTGCACTGCCGAGCCCGGCCCGCCTTGCAGATCTTCTTCAAATGTAATGGAGAGTGGGTCCACCAGAACCAGCACACTTCAGTGGAACACACTGACCTGGGAACAGGTATAAGCACATATCTGTTTCCAGCAGGTTTGCGGTGAACATTTACTCACCAGTTGTTGTCTGCTCACCACCCCAGTTAATAATTCACCAATTATTGGAGCTTCATTCTGGATATTAATGTTATCAGAGCTTCATTCTGGATATTTCACTCTTTTAAACGGTGGTTTATATGACTGCTTTGGAATGATGAACTTTATATTTTTCCTTCATGCATACACACACACACACACACACACACACACACACACACACACTCGCACACAAGAGCGTTCTGTTTCACCTCCGCTGCAGCTGCCATATCAAATTACCCCTGATCAAGGCCCAAATGTAAGGTTGAGGGCATGAAAGAGGCGACTCGCCGCCTTTTGCACTTTATCACAGCAAGCAGCTGAAAGGACCAGAATGGTGATGCAATCCAGAGAAATGCCATCACTTTGCTCTCGACTCAGGCACAGACCCTGCCTTCAATGCACCAGACAGCGATTGTTGTTTTCCGATCACTCCCTCTGAAAGCAGTCTGGGCCTCGTCAGTTCAAACCCCTCAGCTTTCCGTGCCATTTGTGCGTTTCCTCAGACGCACTTAGTTTGTGTCGAAGAGAAGGAGCGAGAGGGCAGATAGGTTAGGCTCTTCAGCCTCTGTAGATGCTGTAAAAGCTACATATTATGTTTGCAGTGATAGTGGATGATAGCGTCTGAGACCAAAGACTGCAGTTCCGACCAGGCTGTGGCTAAAGGGACTCAAAAAGTCTCAAAATACAACAGATCTGCTTCACTGCCAGATAAAGATCAGTTGTGGTCTCCAAACGTCACCACAACATCAGATTTCACGTCCAGTCTCCAGTCTACTCAGGAGTAGACTGCTGTCTGCTGGTTTGACACTTACCTGACAAGACGGGATGGGATGGTTTTTATGATGTTTGAAAGGCAGACGCCACTGCAAATGAAGGCAACAGCTTGGTCAGGATGACCGAGATGGTGGGCAGTTTGTTGAAACAAATGTAGCCTTTTTATCAGAGAGCAGGGAAACCGTTTTACGGACCCAGTCCCTAATCAGGCCACACCTGTATCTGCCTGAGACAGACCTGCATGCATTTGTTTGGCATCATATGTGTAGTGTCTTTTCTTCCAAAGCTTGACCTCCACCATTCCCCCTCCGGACTGCCACTCTTTAATGGAGACACTTGGCTCCTTATGTTCCTCTTATTCTTCTTATCGTCTTTCCCTGCTTTGTGGACATTGATTTCTGCCAGGTCTTTAGACGGTTGCTTAGAGGAGCCTGTGCAAGGTTTGAACAGGCAGACAAACATTTGAAGCTGCACTGTAGGTCCAAAAATTTGAAGACGCTCTACCTTCCAGTGTTGCTTTAGTAGTAGAAACCTCTACTATTCTGAAAAGGCCTTAACCTGGATTTTTTGGAACATTGCTGTGAGATTCTGGTCATAGAACCAGTTCTGGACAATGGGGACACGATGAAGTCCAGGAAGGGCTATAAATGGTCACCAAGCAGTACGACATAGTGGACACCAGTCAACGATGAGCTTAGTTGTATGAAGACACATGACAGTATGGAACCACTGCAAGCATGCACAGCACTTTGTTGACAACTGGGATCCATGGATTTCCAGGGTCTGCATCACCCATAAACCCTACCATCAGCCCCAAACAAATGCAGTTACTCATCGGATCACACCACGTTACTGGTCCTCTAAGGTCCAGGCAAGGGGCAAGGTCTTGTGCTCCCTTTTCCCATGGAAGCTAAAGAACCCCGCTCTGAGCTGTGAACGTGGATGTGATTTCTGCCAAAGTTCACACAGACGATTCTAGCCAAACGCAGACGGTCACCACCATTAAGCATCTGTGGGTGGCCGCTGCGGTGTCCACTGTTGGTGGTAAAGCCTTCTATGATGTATTCCTGGTACATGACTCTGTGGATCGAATATGACTGCATGACTTGGGAAATGAAGTGTCCCGTCCATCTGGCACCTACAGTCATGCATCCTTCAACCTGATTCACAACATAACACCTCTCAACAACTATCTAACAAGAAAATAACACCAGTACTGTAGTATTGTAGAGTCTCTCCAATGAAGATGCTTAGGATACCTTTAGGTAGCTGTGTTTGGACACCTACTGGGCCAGTCGAACCTAACACAAGCTGGACTTGACAAGACCTAATTATACTGGAAGAAATCAATGAAACAGCTGGAGCTGGAGCTGGAGCTGGAGCAATGTGGAACTGGGAGCTGAAAATAGTCTTTCCTCACATCAGTGATTTGATCCACATCTCTCAACGCAGACGCCGTCCCATTCAGATCACCAGTAAACCAAACTAATCGACCCTGCAAATCAGCAAGCGTCCATTGATTTAGTCCCAGGTCCAGCAGTCCAGGACAGATACACACCGATAGGATCTGCCTGGTGGTCAGGCAGATAAATCAGACTCCGATAGCCAGCCTGCTGGTGTCCTTGGGCTGTCCGCATGCCTATTGGATAATTTGTCCATGTCTGCACCAAACAGGGTTAAATCTGTCAGCGCGTTTAGATGCTGTTATTCGGAGAACACTGGAGAAAACTATAGAGCTGTAAGGCAGAACAGAGCTAATACACAGATACTAGATTCACTGTGTGGACAAAGGTATTGGGACACATGCTGATTCACTGATTCTTCCAAAATCAAGGGTATTAAAAAGGTTTATCTTGCATTTTTGGGGTTACTGTCTTTACTGTCCAGGGAAGACTTTCTGCTAGATTTTGTAGCATTTCTGCGAGTATTTGATTGCATTTAATGACAAGAGTTAGTTGTGAGTGTGAGAGTAGAACCACTCTGTAGGTGTTTTGAATAAAGTGGCCATTGAGTGGAAGCACAGGATTTGTCTTTCTAATAAAGTGGCCATTGAGTGGAATCAAGAAGATGGGTGTTTCTAATAAAGTGGATAGTGAGTGGAAGCACGAGTAAGATGTGTCTAATAAATTGGCCAGTGAGTGGTAACACAAGGTGGGTGTTTCTAATAAAGTGGCCACTGAGTGGAAGCACAAGGTAGGCGTTTCTGATCAAGTGGACAGCAAGTGCGTTAACATTGTTGCTGTATAGTTTATGTAAACCGTCACCAGCACTGATCATGCAAAAGGCTGTGGACTGTTCTACAGGGTTGAAAGCTTTCTGTCGTCTCACGTGCCCTTGGTGCCTTGGTCTATAAGCTCGAGCAGACGCAGGGCAACTGAGGCTACTATGGAATTGTTTTAGCGATCAGACCAGCTCTGTCCACTCTGGGAGGGTAAATGATTTATGGTGTTAAAGATGTTTAATGGAAAAAGCTCCTTAAATGGACTGGGGCTGGGTGTTCTCCTCTGACAGGTGAACAAAGCCCAGGTCCAGGGTTTTGCCCACATATGAAGCATCTGAGTTCACAAGATGGCCAGATATTCATATTTCAGGACCTGCGGTAGGTGTGTTGGGGGAGGGATTTGGATCATCTGTTTAAACAGCTGAGACACTGGGTGTGAGCCTCTGTGTGTAGTGAATATGTGAAGGCCTGTACCAGTAACTGGAGACTGGGAGCTGCTTTTTGAATGTCGCATAAGAAGAAGCACTGCAGCTGGTGTCGAATACCAAGGCTCACTGTTGGGGGTGATTACCGGTGTAGTTGGGGCAGACTGTGTGTGAATGGGGATCAGGGGGATCAGGGCACATCAATATATATATATATATATATATATTGTGAATCTGGCAACCTTACAAAGAAACAGTATAGATAAATGAAAGTACCCAAATACATTGTTAGTCCAAAGGGTGCCAAGATTCTCTGATGCCCTGTGTTTTCTTACGTCTCTGAGAGCAAATGTCTGGACCCCACACAGCATGTAGGATGTCTCCACAGATTCCTTTAATAGATAACAAACAATTGTTCTTGCAGTCAGCAATGAGGAATCCAAACCCACCGGAGAGAGAGCACGTCTTCGCTTCTCCACATACGCAACAGCCAACAATTTAAACCCAAAACTATTATTTCAACTATTATATGAAAGCATACATTTCCACGGTGCCCACAAAGCAATCCTTCTGCATTCATGCTGTTCAAATCGTCCCCCCCCAAAACACACACACACACACACACACCTTAAATGGCATCTATCAGTCCCCCATTTCGCTCACCGCATG